>OY757943.1:48411892-48431892 GCA_963585895.1 Sepioteuthis lessoniana | reverse complement strand
TCGAGCAATTCAGTTTTGTATAAATATGCAGTTTAAATGTCAAAACAGTTCTGTATAGCATAAATACGCAATTTAAATGCAAAAACAGTAAACTCTCGAAACTAGAGTTAAGTTCTATTTGAATCATAGATAGGACTCTGTCAGGTGCTACCACTCCGAACCAGAGTGGACCTGGCAGTGATCACAGTGAAGTGTTCCTCCGAATTCCCTAAAGCTCCAGCAATATTAGAACCTGATCATCAAATTGTTAAGTGTCATGTACAGGACACTCGTTGTGGGGATCTTACCCCATCTGCAGAGATGCAGTCAGTTTACTCTAGAACCCCAGCTGACTGGGCAAGGTTGTAAAGGATACTGGTATATTATAATCAAAGGTTGTAATTAATTGTAAAAGTTAATCGTTCCATTTTAGAGATAAATTGTGAACTATGCAAAAACTTTAATTTGAAGTGTAAGGTCAAAAGCCTGCAGGTGTCACACCGGATGTCAGGATGTGAAGGTGACAGTTTGTTTTGTTGCAAGGATAAACATTTTTTTCGTATAAATTTCTGAGACGAAGTTTGATGATTTTTACCATTAAGGGTTTTCGGATTATTGTCTTTATCTTAATGATAAAAAAGCATTTTTCTGTTGACATAGGGATGATGTGGCAAGAAAGTTTTAACGACACGTGTTCTTAACACATTAGTAAACAGGATAACTGTGGGAATATATATAATGAGAGTTAGATAGCAGTCAGTAAGTCGGTGGGTTGGCAGTCGATGAGTTAGTCGGGCAATTTCGAGTTTCCAGTCAGGAGTTGTGAGGATCGGCTCCTTAGAAGTGATGGCTTGGTCGAGGTGAAGAAATAAAATTGTTTTTGTTCGTCTGCTATGAATTACATCCTCTGTGTTTTTAAGAGACACAAGTAAATCTCTCCTGTTATCCCTCTCGTTTCGTTAACGACTGCTGTGTAATGTTGCAGACTCCAAATAAATTTTCCAATTGAGAAACAAGTGAGACGTCTTTTGCTTGGGGAATGTAATACTTTTATAACTGTTCATATTGGTGTTGCTTCGGTAACACGACGTTACCCCTATCATATTTCGAAACCGTAACGTTACACACCATATTTTGTGTGTGATTTTACACTGAGTTATTTAAGTATATATAAAAGTAAAAAAAAACAAAAATAAAAAAAAACAAAATAGTAAAAGATGCTGAGGAGAGTGCAGTATTAATTATGTTACTGGATACCCACTGATGACTGATAGATACACCAGGGTGCCGTAAATCTGAGAAGAAACCTGATGTAAGAAATTGTGATTTTAATTGTGATGAAAATTTTTACATCGAAACAACGATATTTTGAAAAATTCCTAACTAAGTTGTGCTTGATCTTGAGCCAGATTCTAAGTTTCGAATCGTCATTTTTATGCCCTTTCAATAATTACCCTTTCGAAAAAAAAAAAAAGGTTGGCGATCAATTTAAAAAAGAGGCCAATATTATTCATACAAGCCAAGAAAATAATAAAATAAAATATTTATTACAAATAACTATGAATTTTAAACCTTTTCGAGGGTATCTGAGCTCTTCAAACGAATCAGAGACAGCGCTCGATGTAAACAAGACGTTAATGCACCGTAAATCACCTATAAAAACAGATCAAACGCACTTCAAATACAAATAATTCTCTTCAAGTTTAATAAAATGACAATCTGAACAACTCCTGTGAAATGTGATTAAGTACTGCTAACGAATAATTATCGAAAACTTTAATAAAAGTGACACTACACCCTTTATTTTTTCAAATCACCATCTTACAACCCGTCTGTAATATGGCAAACTACTGCTTACGGATGATTATATTAAACTTAAAAAAAAGTGATTCTGCATTTTATTAAATTTTAAATAATGACCATCTTACAACCCCTATGTAATATAGTTAAGTACTGATTACGAATAATTATCTTAAACTTTAATAAAAGTGACTCTCCATCCTTTATTTTTATTAATGACCATCTTACAATCCCTTTGTAATATGGTTAAGTACTGCTTACGAATAATTATCCTAAACTTTAATAAAAGTGACTCGCCATCCTTTATTCTAAATAATGACCATCTTACAACCCGTCTGTAATATGGTTAAGTACTGCTTACGAATAATTATCCTAAACTTTAATAAAAGTGATTCTACATCCTTTATTTTTAATAATGACCATCTTACAACCCGTATGTAATATGGCTAATATCGCGAACGAATAATTATCCAAAACTTTAATAAAAGTGACTCTCCATCGTTTATTTTTAATAATGTCCATCTTACAACCCCTATGTAATATGGCTAAGTACTGCTTACGAATAATTATCCTAAACTTTAATAAAACTGACTCTATATCGTTTATGTTTAATAATGACTATAGTACAACCATCCGTAATATGGCTAAGTATAGCACCTAAATAGTTATTCCGAATTAAATCCTAACTTATTTCCCATTCGTAGATGAGAAAAATAAATGATAAGTTATACTCCAAAGTTTGGCCATGGCTTTCTATTTTTCTAACTTCGGTCTTCCGGGGCCTTGTTTTAATGCTGCTGCTGCTGCTGCTGAGAACTGGTGGGAGATAACCTCTTTGAGAAACGGAATGATTTGGTGGCATACGTTCCTTTCTAGATTTTGCTAACATCTGTTTTAACAGATTTGTTTAAAGAACTGATGTCTACTCTACTTGCTTGTACAGCAAAGGTGACATTATTTAATAGCTCATCAAATTTCAGTTTTCACACTGTTAATCTAAACCAACCTCGTCGGCTGGGAAATAAAAAAACATAACGACTGCATCTCAGCAGAGAAGTAAGACTCCTACCGCTCTAAGAAATGTCCTGGATATTACACTGCACCATCTGATGGCGTAAAACTTGTCTGGAGCTTTAGGGAGTGTGGAGTATCCTTTATTGCCATCTCTCTCAGGTCTACTCTGACTTGGAGTAGTAGCACCTTATTGGGTCCTCTCTATAAGCCGAATAGAACTGTTTGACAACAAAAGTGAGTGTAAACAAATGGCTCTTTCTAAACCGAATCATAATAAATGGAACTGCTTGATCATCTAACTGTATAAACAAATGGCTGATATTTAATTGAATTGTTAGTGATACTGTTATGTTTTGACCTTCGACCCGGCCCAAAGAAATGCTATTCCAGGGTGATGCACCGGAAGGAAGTGACACATTCGAATGGCCAGTAATCGAAAGAGATCGCATGGGCGGATTAAGGCTTATAATATGGGACAAGGTGAAGGTCACACTGTGCCAATACAGACTGATGCACCGGAAGAGAGTGACCTCTGAACTGCATGACAGTTATTTCCGCTTGATGACGATTAAACATTCGATTTCAAAGATCCAGTGAGCGATCGTGTGGGCGTTGAATTATTATTTAACTCAGTTGAGTTCGAGTCCAAGAAGCAGTTGCCAGTAGAATTCCAGACAGCTAGAGACCAGATGTGGTAGGGAAAGCTACACCCGACCGTGGGGGCCCTCGGAAACCCCTATGGAGTGGACCCCAGCATCAGGAGAACAAGAAAGACACAACGTGGCGGTCATAACAGTGGGATCAATATATTACAGTTTATATTCGATCTCCAGCTCCCTCTCTCATGAAACCCTTGAACAACCCTTTCGAACCCTTGCAATAAAGTGAGAGGTATATATTTTTGTAAAGAAGTCTTCCTTCATGCGTCGTTTATTACTACGTCTGTCTTTGTCACTGCGTCCTTATCATTACGTCAGTGACGATACAACAATACATAGCAATATTTTAAACTATTTAACTGTAATGACTTATGTTCACAATTCATATTTAATATAAATGAATAAACCAGATTTGGCATTAAATAACCCACAATGATTGATATGCCATAAATGCAAACCAAACATTTAAATTGATGCATAGTAATGATTAATCATAAATAGAATTATTCATGTTAGATAGAAATACTTGAAACCATCTGTGAACAAAAAGTGTACGGGCTAATTTTAAAATGTTATCAACAAAATGAGTTTACAAATCATGTTATATATATAAGTATAAAAAGGATTTGGCATTAAATAACCAACAATTCTTGATACGCCATAAAACCAACCAAGCAACCAACCAACCACCTAAATCAAAACATGTGTCAGTTTTTTAGCGTGATCACCCATTATATAAATAAAAAGGCGGATCGTTACTTAACTTCGATGATCTGTCAAGAACCGTTTCTTTCAGTATCAGTTGAGCTTGAGGTTTGGTTTCTTTGTAAATGATATAGCAACCCTTTGGGTTGTTTGATGACAAAGCTATTAAAACAGAACAACGGTGATATTGTTTTACCTATAGCTGTAATATTGGGGAGTTTCATGCCTTTCCCACTGGTATGATTTGAACTGAAGTAATTATTTACCTAACTATCTCTTCTACTAATAGCATTGCCAATATATGCATAAGAAAAAGCACTGACTGTCTTTAATAGGCTAATAGACACATGGGAATCTGATCTCTCGGATAAAATAAAACGGGGATTCTTTTCAGCTGTAGCCATGTAAGTACTACTCTATGGTTGCACCACTCAAACTCTTACGAAAGATCTTGATGAGAACTATACAAAGATTCTGTATGCCATTTTGATCAAACCCTGGAAGCAACACCCTTCAAAATGGCAAATGTACAGCAGCTTACCTCCCATCTTACCATCCATCCAAATAAGAGCTGTTGGAGGAGTAAGGATGAACTCATACAGAATGTTCTCCTACCCACTCCTATACATGAAGCCACCTTTGTTTACAGCCCAGCAAAAACTTAAGCAGCTCTGTACAGACAACGTTTGCGATCTAAAAGAGTGATCAAGAGTGATGACTGATAGGGATGGATTGCATGAGAGTCAAGAGAACATGTGCAGTCAGAAAATCTTCATGATGATAATGATGATAGATAATAAATAAATGGTTCTTCTTGACTCGTTAGAGTATAGGAACAAAGGCATCATACATCGAGGCCAGTCTGCTTGGACGGTAGAATACACCGAGAGAAGAGTGTTCGCCAATGGTCCGGGATACCGGGGTTCAATCTCAGGTCGAGTCATACCAAAGACTTAAAGATGATACTTGATACCGCCTTGCTTAACACTCAGGATTATAAGGATCAAGGGTAAAGTGATCCCGGGAATAGAATAGCACCCTCCCAACACTTTGGTGTAGTAGCTATTAAAAAGAGAGCTTTTGCGTTACTCTCGACAAAGGCATTTCGACAGAAAAGTAAGACCCTCCCCAATAAAGCCAGAGAATTGAAATCACTAACAATGACAAGTTTGTTAACCCTTACACAATGAAAGTTACTCATGTAACTTTCTGTTGGGTTTGGCTTTATTTTCTTACTGCATATTAATACCTTATGGGATATTTTAAGCCAAAATTTGATACAAATAATTTTGACTCGCTTATAAGGATACAGGTATTATTAACTAATACTGATAGTTTATAAACAACTCTATGCTTTCAAAAAATTATTTCTATATATTATTTTGAATAGTAGGATTTGTTTTCACGTAGTTATACAGTTTCAGGTATTTCTCTATAAGATGATTAACTTGCACACAGTTAAATGGTTGGTTGGTTGCTTGGTTGTGTCTCTTTTATGGCATATGAACCAAGGTAGGCTATTTCATGGCAAATTTATTTTTATATACGAACAGTTATATTTCAAACAATTCAGTTTAACCTATGTATACGTTTTTTGTTTACACACAATTAGATGTAAAAACAGTTCCAGTTATATGGTGTCAGGTATTCCTATCTAATACAAAAAATTGGCATGCCATTGTTCAGTTTCAGGTATTCCTATCAAATACAATTAATTTTCCCACAGCTATATTGTTTCAAGTATTTTTCTCTTATTGCATGCCAATTGGTCGCCAATGGTCAGGGTGACCTGGGTTCAATACTAGGTTGTGTCATACCAAATAATTTTAAAATTGTACTTGATTCCTCCTTGCTTAACACTCAGCAATATAAGTTATGTATCACGGGTAAAGTGGAAAAATCCCGGGAAAGGAGTGGCGTCATCCTATTCATCTAAGTGAAGTAGCTATGGAAAGGGAAGCCTTTTGGTTGCCTTCGATTACGGTCTTTAACTTTACTTACTTTTTACATGCAAAATCCATTTTTATACATATGAACAATTCTATATTAATCAACTCAGTTTGGCATATGTACATATTATGTGTTTACAAACAATTAAATGTAAAAACAGTTCCAGTTATATGGTGTCAGGTATTCCTATTTAATACAAAAAATTGTCATGCGGTTGTACAGTTTCTAGTATTCCTAATTTTCCCACTGCTATATAGTTTCAAATATTTCTCTCATGCAAAAAAAAAAAAAAAAATCCCAATTACAAAGTGTCAAGTATTCCTATCTTATAAAAATAATTTCTCAACAGTTAAATTGCTACAAGTATTTTTTTGTCATGCAAAAAAATTCCCGTTTACAAAGTGTCAAGTATTCCTATCTTATAAAAATAATTTCTCAACAGTTATATTGCTACAAGTATTTTTTTGTCATGCAAAAAAATTCACAATTATAAAGTGTCAAGTATTCCTATCTTATAAAAATAATTTCTCAACAGTTATATTGCTACAAGTATTTTTTTGTCATGCAAAAAAATTCCCAATATAAAGTGTCAAGTGTGATTATCTAATACAACTACATTTCCTATAATTATATAGTTTCAATTATTCCTCTCTTATGTAAAACGATTCACAATCATAGAGTTTCAACTAAGTCAAATATCTTGCACGAGGTTCCTCTTATTCCTTTGCAAAACTACCAAATTTCAAACAGGTGTATATGAACCTTACTTAGGATCCTAAGCGGTTCTATTACTCCACATCGAAGTGGGCCTTGGATTAATGGCAATAAAGGTGCTCCTCTAACTTTTGAGACCTTCATTACTAGAACCTCTTCTGTTTCGCATTATGCATCTCTTTGTGGGTGTCTTCTCCCTGTGTAGGGGAAACAATCAGCATATTCAGACTTACCTCTAGAAAGTCTCAGCGCCATGTTATGGGAAATAAATATTATCTTAAATCATAAAATGGTACGATTAGGTTTTTTTAAAACTCTTTTTTCTAAAATCTGTTTTAAATTATTGAGTTACAAATATTGTTTTGAAAGCGGACCAGCACGGGAAAATTTATTCTGTGGACGTCGAAGAAGACGCAGCCAGCGGAAAAATAATGGCGTCGTGTGACAGTACTTCTCGGAGTGTTGCAAAGAAATATAGATCGTAATCAGGACAGCATAAAATTCATTTTTGGGAGATAGCTAATGCTGGAATGGTGGATCCACCTAATAGATTCGAGGGTGGCGTGCGGTTTGCTCGGGTTTGTTGGGTAGGGATGGCGGCGAGCAAACATGGATGCCTCGGGTTTCTTCGTTAAATATGACAGCTGTTGCATATCGTGCTCTCGCGTGATTTCGGGCTCCGTTGAACAGAACAAGAGTAAGCGGCGGAGCATTGGAGCAAGCGATCGAATGATATATCCAGAGATAGAAAGAGAAATAAAAATACATATATATATATATATATATATATATAAGGGAGAGAGACAGAGAAATTGAGAGAGAGGGAAAAGTGTAATGGTAAGAGGTAGATAAATAGAAAAGTTGTGGAGAAATATTGGTAAACAAACGTAATAACAGCATTTTTTTCTCCCTCGATGTATCTCCTGTTTTGGGGCTGTCTGAGAAGACAGAGCGAAGAGGAATGTCATTCGATCCTCCTCGCCCTTACCCCACTTGAAACACATCAAAGATTCCCTGAGCATGTAATTATTCACGTAGAAGCATGAGTTTTATCAAAATGCAGATATATTATAAGCACTGATCCATTTCCACAACCTGATATATATATATATATATATATATATATATATATATATATATATACCAAAATATATATATATATATATATATATATATATTGACACACATACATAGAAAAGTATATACTGGTATACATAAACATATATGCCTATTTATATCGATGAATATATTTATCTATGTATACATGTGACAATGAATTTATGCATATATGTTCAATGGACATAAAAAAATGTGAATGAAAAAAAAAAAGAAAACAGTCTCTGTCTGAAGAAGTTCGTGATTAAATAAAGCCGAACGAAATATTACATTTAAATTTGAGTTGACTGTTTGATTTATCCAATTTTCCACATATTTTTATCATATATATATATATATATATATATATATATATATATGTATGTGATCTTTGCCTTTGTATGTGCATATCTATCTATAAGTAAAGTAAGTAAAGTTGTCGACGTTAGTCGAGGGTGACCCCAAGGCTCCCTTTTCAATAGCTACTACATCGAGATGTAGAGGAGGGGGCTACTCCATTCTCTGCATTGGTCCATTTTCCCCTGATCCTTTCATTATAACGGTGAGTGTTAAGCAAGACAGTATATCTATACAACCACATAAATATATCTATGTTGTAGAAATTTTAGTAAGAAACTGGTGATCCTGTTTCACCGAACAGCAGCAGCCCCTTTGGGTCACGTGGCGTCCATCATAAAAAGGAGACTCTTTCTCTTTTGGTTCCACTACCTACAACTGTTAGCATCAGGTCCATTGTAGCAGCCCTTGACGGCATACGTATTTTGGTACCTTTCACCACCCGGGACCCAAGAGCGACGAACGCACGTGCTGAGTTTAATAGAACAGGACACACAGTTAAGTTCCAGCAGGCATTTTATCTCCAAAACCCACTTTACCTTCACAATCCCACTTTACCTTCACAAACCTTATCAAACCCTACTTTACCTTCAACCTTACAACCAAACCTTATAAAACCTACTTTACCTTCAAACACCATTACAAAACCTTACAAACTTCACAATACCAAACCTAACCATATTTTAACATGAACTCTCTTTCGTGAATCTTCCAATTCGTTGTTTATTCCACTTGGTGTAAAACCCTTTTTTATTGTTGTTGTAGTCGTATATAAATTTTGTTGCATGTATAAGTCGTTCGTCTCTTTCTTCAAAAGCTTTCACCATCTCTATCTACACTGCTGTTTAAGTACGGTTTATTCTTTTACAAAACGTAGGAATAAACCGGGCTTTTCAGGGTTTATAAAAATCCCCACAATATATATGTGTGAGTGTGTGTGTGTGTATGTAACAATATCTAAACAGGGCAGGATATGATGCAAGGTCAATTTCTAAGCGGAGTTTAACAGGTTTGAATTCAGAGTTTTCTTTCTCCTAGACTAGTTGCCTCACAAATGCTGAAGAACCCAGTCTGCCCTACTATTTACCCATAGCTGGAGGGATAATAATTAGATTCATACCTTTCCCAAGGGTATTAGTGCTACGTGAGATGCAATCAGTTTCATCCAGGATTTGGACTTGTGTCACCGTGTCAATTTCATACGACGATAACCATTGCACCACAGGCACCTCCTATTTTAACCAACCCCTCCGGCTGTGCAGGATATGACACAAGGGCAATTTTTTTGGCGGAGTTTAACAGGTTTAAATTCAGAGGACACATGGCGTAACGGTTATAGGCGTTGGTTTCCTAAGCTTGTAAGGGGATAAACATCAGGAGGTTGCAGGTTCAATCCTGACTGCTGGGGAGTAACAATACGGGAATGCTTAAGACTTGTACCCGGTTATGGCTCACGGAATCAGAATAGGTGATCCCCGTGGATTCAATAAAGGATGTAGTTTGAAGTTCCGTGAAGGTTCCCGGGTTCGACAAACCCCTGAAGATGACCGGAGGATATATCGGCCGAAGCGTTGTGGAAATAAAGATGAAGACAATAGTCCAAAAAACCCTAGTGATAAAAATCAAGTTTCGTCTCAGAAATTTTTGTTTTGTTTTGAAGTTTTCAGTTAGAATGTTTAAGTGTTTTCTTTTTCAAACAGAACGTTTTGAAGCAAAACGTTGAAAATTTTCCAACCGACAACTTCAAAACAAAAAGCTACAAACAATAAAACAATAAAAACTCAAACCGTCATTTCAGAACTACACTACATCCGATTACGACCAAAAGTATGGTCGAAAGCGCTTGGGCAGTAAATATTGAATAATTCCTTTACAATGTAGATCCCGACACAAGAAAAATAATTAGGTGACTTGAAAAGCAAAAATTAGAAATCATTCTCTCTCTCTCACACACACACAAAGACATACGTGTATATTTTTGCACGATGAACAACACAAACACAAACAAAGTATCATTCACTGGCACACAAACTTAGGCACTCATGCACACATATAACTTCAACTTTTTGAACAAAAAACCCCCCATAGAAATCGATCTTTTTTTCAATACCTTCCCTCTGTCTGACGAATGCAAAACGCATGAAACCCAAGGTCTCAGATATTATCACATTATATATGTATATGTAAATACTCTATTACTGATGTTGAGCACCAATTAACAATGTTACACCATTTGGTCCTGCATTAACAAACCAAGTGACCTAGTAAGAACGATAATCCTCATCTATCTATCTATCTATAGATTGATCGATAGATATAAAATTTTGCTCGATGCCACTTGGCATAACATCCAGTATTATAATGAACGTATCAAGGGCCAAGTGGACGCTTCATCTACGGCTCAATGCAGTAGCTATTCAAAAGGGAGCCTTCGGGTCGCTTTTGACTACAATCGGCCAACTTACTTTATATATATATATATATATATAAATGCAAGTGAATAATGGAAATGAATCCCACATTATGAAGGAAATACAAAAAAAAATGTAATCCAATGAATTTATTTAAATGAAAGTTCTCGTTAAAACGTTTCGGTTTTAATAAACTTTTATCAAGGCATGAAAATGGTGTTGCTAGATAGACGATGGATGTTTTGATGATATACAATAACAAGAGAAAAGGCAAATATATATATATATATACAAAGAAAGATCATATGACCGTTCAATAATTCAATTATGTTGACTTTCCGTCATAATAAATTCATAGGAAAGGTCTTCTGCTATTCGTGCTCTGATTAAATTGTTAGCTGTTGAAGATGTTTAACAAAAAGAATAATCTTCCGGAAGAAGACCAATCGATATAACCGAAAACGTTTGGGAGCTAAAATTAGGATAAAGTCCCTATGAATTGGACCATGATACCCCCGCCACCAAAAAATTAGGATAATGCTACAGAAAATTAAACTTAGGATCATAAAGGGGAGTATTCAGTAGTTTTCAACCATGACTTTTTAATAACTTAAAGCCGAAATATACATCTTATATATATATATATATATATATATATATATATATATGAGGGGTATACGATAAGTTTCTAGACTTTTTCGTATGAGAACTCTTGATAGTACACACATGAAACTCTAGTCCCCTTCGAAGTAATCTCCTTCGGCTGCAATGCACTTGTTGTACCGTTCCAACAACTTCTGGAAGGCCTCAGGAAAGTCCTCTTGTGTGAGCGTGTCAATGACCTTTGTCACAGCCTCTTTCGTCTCCTCAATTGTCTCATAACGACAGCCTCTGAGCTTAGGGAATAACCAAAAGTCGCAGGGAGCAAGGTCTGGACTATAGGGAGGGTGGAAACTGTCTTGATGCCCATCTTGGTGAAATAGTCTGTGACAAGGACGGAGATGTGGACAGGTGTATTGTCCTGGTGGAAATACCACAGACCCGATTTGAAGAGTGCTGGCCTCTTCCCAAGGAATCTCTTCCTGAACTCCCTTAAAACCTCAACATAGTAACCCTAATCCTAACCCTAACCATTTGGCGAATCAACTCTGCTATATTGACTTCCTTACTCCTCCCACGCCTCTCATCATCCCTCACAGACTCCTGCCTTCCTTGAATCTCTTATACCACTCAAAAACTGATGCTCGATTCATGCAAGATGCTCCAAAAGCAGTCTGAAGCATTCAATATGTTCCCGTGGCATTTTTTCCAAGTTTGAAACAGATTTATATTTCATATCATTCTTCGAACGTGTCAGATTGCATTTTTTAAATTCACCAGCTGTGATAATCAGGCTTTAGTAGGGTGTATTCCAATTGCTGCAGTAGCTGTTCCTTTAAACCTGAAATCATAAAAATTGGTCACTCGTCTCATAAGATGTATAGCAATAACATATTGAATTTTGAAGAGTCTACGTCAATTTTAAATTCCCATACGAAAAAAGTCTGGAAACTTATCGTATGCACCCTGTATATATATGTTGAGAAGATATTTATAAACATAATACAGCCGGGCAGAAAAGTATTGTATTTACACATTTAGTGAATGTCTATTTAGGTGGTATATTTTGTCGCAAATAAACTAATAACAAAGAAGTGACAAATCAAATATTCGTTCGCATCATAAAATATACCTTATACAAAGGAGATTAAATTATTTAAATCTATATTTTTTCACAGGCCATGTAGAAGAAAATATAATTGTTTGACTTCGTCTCTCATTGCTAATATCGGAATGTTTATTTGTTTTAGGACAGACGAATTATGAAACTTTAATTCTTGTTTTGTTCAAAAGATAATTGTGAATAATTTAACAAATTGAGAACGAAAAAAAAAAGCAGTCAGATAGTTGGACCAAGGGAGATCAGACAGATAACAGATCAGACGAAGCAGACGGGCCGGGGAAATATGAATGACTCCTTGCTGGCCTTCATAGATACTTGCAAAAAAAAAAATGCAAGACTGCTAGCTGGCCCTCAGAGACACTTAAAAAATGTTGACATCTGATAACTGGCCTTCAGAGACATTTAGAAATCCGAGGAAACTGCTAGCTGGCTTTCAGAAAAACTTCAAAAACTGCGAGAACTCCAGACTGGCCCTCGGTGACACTTGAAAAACTGCTAGAACTGCTAGCTGGTCTTCACTGACGCTTGAAAAAAATGTGAGAACTGCGATCTAGCCTTCAGAGACATTTTTAAAAAATTGCAACATCTGCTAGCTGGCCTTCAGGGACGCTTTGTAAACTGCAAGAACTGCAAGCTGATCTTCGGAGACACTTTAAAAATGCGAAATTCCAAGCTAAGATTTTCACTTATTCTCTTACGAATCATCAGATTTAGAGGGAAGTGATCTTCTACTCCATTTACGAGATGGTAAAGTAAAAGTTGACAACCGTAGTCGAGGGTGACCTGAAGGCTCCCTTTTCAATAGCTACTACACCAAGGTGTAGAGGAGGACACTACTCCTTTCACTGGATTGCTCTTCTTTACCCTTGATAGGTACCTTATAATGCTGAGAGTAAAGCAAAGAGATATCAAGTACAATTTTAAAAGTATAACGCGACCTGGGATTGAATCCCGGTCTCCAGGACAATTGGCGAGCACTCTATTTGCGAAGTACCCGTTCATTGCCATCACTCCCAAGTCCACTCCGGCCCGGAGTGGTAGCAACTGATAGGGTCCAATGTATTGTTTAAATAGAACTAAACTGCGTACTTACGCTAAACTTAATTACTTGAAATAGTAGTGCTATGTTATTTAAAATGCTTACTTAAGCTAAACTGAATTATTTGAAATGTAACTGTTTTTGACATTGAAACTGTATTCACGCTAAACTAAATTGTTTGAAATAGAAATGTTTTGACATTTAACTGTGTGTGGACAAAAACTATACTTATACTCATTTGAATATTCTGAATTAGAACTAAACTGAATAGCTTGAAATAGAAATGTTTTTGACTATTACACTATTACTAAACTGAATTGTTTGAAATAGGTCCGTTCATTTGTATAAAAATGGATTGAGCATTAAATAAGCAATAAAGGTTGATATACCACAACAAACAAACAAACAAACAAACTGCGCTACTATTTACCCATAGCTTGAGGAAGAATAGTCTGATTCACACTTTCCCCAAGCGTAAAATGCAAACATCCACGTTCATGATTCGACAGCAGGTCACTATGTCCATTTCCTGGTACAGGGACCATTACACCATAATCCCCTCCATACTCCTGTGTTGGATTGAGTGAGTCAGCGTACTGTTGTGTTGAGCAGCAACAATAGCAGACTAGCTAATTACGTATCATTTGGTGCATAAATCAACCGTATATATTTGGTTCTCCGGAATATTCCATTCCCATATCTGGGTAATCTCATTCCTCGAGTCCTGATTGTCCACTGCTTTCACTGTAAATACGGACATAGATAAAAGTCTACCATAAAGAAGCTAGATGGCAATTACACAAGAATGCTGCGTGCAATCCTCAACAAGTCCTGGCAGCAACACCCCACAAGACACCAACTGTACGGCCACCTGCCCCCTATCACGAAAACTATTCAAGTTAGACGAACCAGACATGAAGGACACTGCTGGAGAAGCAGAGATGAACTCATAATAGATGTACTCTTATGGATCTCCACACATGGCCGCGCAAAAGCAGGACGACCAGCACGAACGTACATTCAGCAGCTATGTGAGGATACGGGATGTTGTCCTGAAGACCTACCTAGGGCGATGAACGATAGGGAGGAGTGGCGAGAGAGGGTCAGGGATATCCGTGCTACCAGCGCTATATGATGATGATACTGCGTTATGCTGCCAGCAATTGTTCTCAGTTGTCCCTCTCCCCCTCACACTTATGTAAATGCACTTATGTGAATGAAATGAGTTTAGAGAGATATTAAGCGACTTACTTGTTTCGGAGACAATAGTATGAAAGTGTTTTTTTTTAACGAATAAATGAGTTGTTATGGTGAATGTTTTTTGAAGTATGTATTGGTCGGCGAATGGAACCAGTTAATTTAAAAATTAGGAGAGTGAAAACCAGCCTCCTCGCCATTTTGAGGCCTCGTGCTAAATTTGTTGATTTCTACTTAAAATTAAATATTAGCAAATATACTCAGTTTACTCTTGGTCCACTTGGCCGAGACACACTTCAGTCGATTGTGTTTTGGCTTGGTGGTAGTCATTTGAGGCTGCCTGATGCAAATGCCGGGGAGGCCCAGCATCCTAGTCTCTCGGCAGAGACCGACATCCTAGAGCCTCATGAGGCCTTCATCTGAGCTCTAACCCTCTCCAGAGGGACGAGGTTGCTCGCCTGGAACCTGGGGCGTCCCTTTTCAGAGGAATGCCGAATGGGTTGAAGGCATTATTGAAATCTACTGGCGTATGTAGACTACGGTACTGTGCCTGATACTCACAATAAAATGGCCTCTTGCCAAACTCCTGCGTACGTACGGCGTTCGGCAAATTCCAATAAATGTACTTAGTTATGGCTGGTTCTCTGCTCTGCCGACTAAAAGCTTTTAGGAATCACAATGCAATGCTGAATACCTTATTGCTTTTACTACATCAGAAGATAACTTCTACAATATATATATATATATATATATATATTGTCATCCTCAGACAGACTGTTTCCTTCTATCCGAAATCTTCAGTGTGGCTAGACACGTAAGAAGCTCGAAGCCGGGATCGAAAGACATCCACCTTTACGTTAGACCAAGTCTCAGACCGCTCGGCCAACAAGCGTACCACATTTGGCTACGGGAATTGTCAAGGTATTTATGTAGCAACAGCAGCAGCCGTTTGTTTACATTTTTATACCCTATCGGCTACCAGAGTGCTCAATTCTTTCGAAGAGCTTTACATTATGCGAGAGGCAGCCGAACATTCCTTCACCAGAGTGCTCAACCCCCTGGGGGAGCGTATATATTGTCATCCACAGACAGACTGTTTCGTTTTATATATATATATATATTGGCTCATTGGCCAAGTGGGTAGAATGTTCGCCAATGGTCCGGGAGACCTGGGTTCAATCCCAGGTCGTATCATACTAAAGACTTAAAAAATGGAACTTGATACCTTTTTGCTTAACACTGAGCAATATAAGGTGCGTATCAAGGGTAAAGTGGAGCAATCCTGGGAAAGGAGTAGCGCCCTCTCCAACACTTAGGTGTAGTAGCTATTGAAAAAGGGAACCTTCTGGTCGCCCTCGACTACGGTCCCCAACTTTACTTACTTATATATATATATATATATTTCAAAAACACGAAAAAAAATTAACAGGACTTCTTCAGAAGTATAAAAAGTATTAAAAAAACTAGAATAGACACAGAAAAAGGTTGGAGGGGATAGAAGAGGGGTGAAGAGTTATCTCTTCATTTAGCCCACTTCCATCTTTATTTTAATTTCGGTTAGAAATGTAGTAAATTTATTAAAAAAAAATTATTCTTTATTTCAATTTTTAAATTCTAATTACATTTTGACTTAAATTACAGATCTAATATTAAATTAGATTTTTTACGAAGAAAATTTAAATGTTAAGCTCTTGAATGATTTTCTTGTCCTGAAGGAATTACTCCCAACTCTGGTTTAACTGAAGCGAATAATACTATATATATATATATATATATATATATATATATATATATATATATATATATATATATGTAATAATAATAGAAAGCTCCGTGATCGCATTGGCAATTAACAAACAGTCATCAATTGCTGTTGACTCGATGTATGCAATTAGGTGTAATATCTTTGTTTAATGGAATATAATCCTTCATAGGTTATCTAATGCGAAAACTACCTTTGTAGAACGGTACTGCTAATATTTACCCATGGCTGGATGGAATTAGTCCAAATGTAAACGCAATAACTCGACTGGAGTTCAAACTCGTTTACCTCGATGTTAAACTCCAGAGCGTTAGCAACAATCGTACGGGGAATCCTAGATTTATTATACGAATAGTTTTCCTTGCGATGGTATTAGTGGTGGTGGGAGGCGCTTTTTTTAGGTCAGTCTGTAACCAAAGGCAACATTTTCTTGTTCCGCAAACTGGTGGAATGATTGTCTGAAGAAACGGTGAAGTTAGCAGAAATGCTGGTGGTGTTTGCTGCTGTTCTCAGCATTGACGTCGATTCAAGTGCCGTGGTTTCCATCGGCGGGAAAATTCACAGATCTTTCGATGGTGCTACCATGTGGAACCTTATCGTTTCTTGTGTGAGAAACGGCACATGTTCGCGCGTAGATAGTTTTATCATTTTCCCTTTTAATCATAATACCGCTGTAAGGCATCTGGAATTATGCCTGACACCGCCAAATTTGTTCCATGAGGGATGTGATGACTCGGGGACGGTTCTCCACGACTAAGATTCATTTGCTTTTAGCTATGTCTTGCTAACGTTGATATTTATCATATATCACACAGCTTAACAAGGATACTATAACACAAAGTTTATTCCGTTTAAAATAATCTTTATGAGCATAGATTATATTGATATATTGCAGTCGCAGTTGTTAGAGAGTTTCCCTTTTTGAGAAAGTCCCAGATATAAAATACGCTTCATGTAGGTGCTCTCTCAGACAAAATCAAGGTAAGATTAATCTAGGAAACGACGCTACGTGGTGCCTTCAATAAGTTCCCAGACCTTTTTGTACAAACATTTAAAATTCTTGTAGTCTCTTGAATATTCAGTATGTTATTGCTATACATCTCATGAAATGACTGACCAATATTTATGATTTCATGTTCAAATGAACTGCTACAATAGCAATTAGAATACACCCTACTAAAGCCTGATTATCATTGCTGGTGAATTTCAAAAATGCAATCTGGGCGTGAAGACATTTTAGAAGAACGATATGCAATTAAATTCTATTTTAAACTTGGAAAGAATGCCAGAGAAACAACGTATGGAATGCTTCAGACAGCTTTTGGGGCATCTTGCATGAATCGAGCATCAGTTTTTGAGTGGCATAAGAGATTCAAGGAAGCCAGGGAGTCTGTGAGGGATGATAAGATGTGTGGGAGGAGTAAGGAAGTCAATACACCAGAGTTGATTGGCCAAAGGGTTAGGGTTAGGGTTACTATGCAGAGGTTTTAAGGGAGTTCAGGTAGAGATTGCTAGGGAAGAGGCCAGCACTCTTCAAATCCGGTCAGTGGCATTTCCACCAGGACAATGCACCAGTCCACATTTCCATCCTTGTCACAGACTATTTGACCAAGATTGGCATCAAGACAGATCCTCAGCCTCCCTAAAGTCCAGACCTTGCTCCCTATGACTTTTGGTTATTCCCTTAGCTCAGACACTGTCGTTAAAGAGACAATTGAGGAGATGAAAGAGGCTGTGACAAAGGTCATTGACATGCTTACAGAAGAGGCCTTCCGGAAGTTGTTGGAACAGTACAACAAGTGCATTGCAGCTGGAGGAGATTACTTCGGAGGGGACTAGAGTTTCATGCGTGTACTATCAATAAAAGTCCCCATACGAAAAAAAAGGCGGGAAACTTATTTAATGATCCTTGTAAAAGGAGATTGGAAGAAATTTTTTGCAGATGAATTTTAAAGAAAATTTAATCAGAATCTATAAGTTCGTTGGGTTTGTGGTATCTCAACCCTTGTTAGGGTCTGTAGTGTTTTTGGCTGCCCTATTATATTCTAATCCACAACCAACTCTTCCAGATCAAGTTCACTTTTGGAGAACGGAAACCAGTTTTCAGAAAATCAAGAAGAGAACAAGTTCATTATATCCCGATTACTTATTGGTTACACAAGACTTATTCCCTCTTTTGTTTGGATGTGGCACAAGGCCATATAAATGGGGCACCCAATGAGACTCGAACTCCCTGCCACATCCAAGAAAAAATCCAAGTAAATTACTAAATGTTCTCTGAAGAAAAAAACAAGAAGGAACCACACACATATGTAAGAACGACGTAAATACTTCTTTAAAAAATATAAATCTCTTAGTGGACCTATTTATTAGGAATACTTATTTTCCTCTGTCTTTGGATCATCAAAAAAAAAACATATATATATATATATATATATATATATATTTATGAATCGTTTTCAGATCATATTTTAAACAAGTCAAAGCTCATTTGTTTACGTCCAGCTAAATGGTTTCCGTTGTTGCTATGTAACGGTTAAGATTTGATTTAACATCAGTCTTTCATTTTCCAGCAGTTAAATGATTACACATATATGATTTCTGAGTGAATAGTTTGTTGGTGATCTTATTTTTAAATGGTTTAAAGCAAAGTTTTTTGTTTACACCAAGTTAAACGTCAAGATATTTCCAACAATTCAGTTTAGCATCAGCAAGTAGTCTGAATGTCAAAAGAGTTTTACAAAAAAAAAAAAAAAAAATGCATTTTAACATAAATACACAATTTAAATATTTAAAACAATTCTATTTCTAACAATTCAGCTCAACAAAAATACAGTTTCTTGTTAATACACAGAAAATTTTTAAAAAATTGTTTCAAATACTTTAGTTTGCCATAAGTACGCAGTTTAAATGTTAAACACTTCTATTTCAAACAATTCACTTTAGTATAAGCACACTGTTTAGATCAACTTGACCTATAGATAGGAGCCTTACACGTGCTAATACTCCGAGCCAAAAAGTGATGGCAATGAACGGGTAGACCGTATTCCCCAGAGCTCCTGCATTATTGGAGCCTCACCATCAGATTGTTTAGTGTCAAGCGCAGGATACTCATTGGAGGAGTCTTATCCCTCTGCGGAGACGCAGTCATTGTATTCAACGGCTCTACTCGGCTGGGCTACCGGAAACTCCTTGGGGGAGTCCTACCCCTCTGCAGAGATGCAGTCAGAATATTCTACAACCCCAGCTGACTGGGCTGATTATTAAATTAGAAAATGTTCCTTTTTTATTAAAATCCTCAGTATATCCATACGCTTCGAGTTTTGGTTGAAGACATTATGCTCTAAATATTTGTATTATATGTTTTGTAATAGAGTCTAATAATATCCATTTTGGTTGGGCACTATTTTACAAGACATAATAAAATCCCGATACGTTGGTTTAGAATGAAATAAAATTGTATAAGAAATTGTAAGATGTGCACTTTTTGGAAATATTCTATATATATATATATATATATATATATATATATATATATCAGATTTTCGATTCCTCATCTATTTTAGTATTTATGTAATCTTTTTCTCTCTCTGCG
>OY757943.1:48391892-48409392 GCA_963585895.1 Sepioteuthis lessoniana | reverse complement strand
AAAATCTCATCGGGAAAGACGCTCTTACATAGTAATAATATGCCTAAACAAAAGTTACATCACTTTTGTAATAGATCCTCTCCTGATAATGGCCCAAAGTCGGGCAGAAACTACTAGGGATACATATAACTATGGGCAATGGATAAATCAATTCCCCCCGAATACGATAAAAGTAATACGGGAATTCGAACGGATCCAGAAGAAAATATGTTGACATAAATGTCTATTATATTTAATGAAATTTGTATATATATATATATATATATATATATATAATCATTCGCAGACAGACTATTTCGTTGTATCACAACTCTTTAGTGTGGCTAAACACATAGGATGCTTCAAGCTGGGATTGAAACCCGCTTAAATTTATGTGAGACTTAGTATCATACCGCTCAGACATCAGTCGATATATGTCAGCTAGGGAATTATAAGACATTATATAGTAGCTTTTCTTTGTTTACAGTTTGCCTTACCGGATACTAAAGTGGTCAATTTGTACGAAGAGCTTTGCCTTTCGCGTATAGCAGACGTTAATTCCTTTACCAGAAAGCTTAATCCCCAGGAGGAACCTATATATATATATATATATATATATGCTATGGCGTTCTTTAAGACTGCTACACTTGGGAAAGTATAAAACCTCTTATCCTCCGAGCCATGAGTTATATAGTATCACTGCTGATCTTATACTAGAATGACTTCGTCATGAAATAAGTGAATGAAATCACGAAGGAAAAACAACCTATATATATATATATATATACGACTTACGAACCTACATGAATGGGTTCGAGTCTCATTGGGTTTTTCGTTAATGTGGCCTTCTGCTAAATATGTTCACTGACGAAAGCAACAAGCTGGAAACAGAGACATATGTAAGACGGAAAACATTTTCAAAAAGATACAAATCTCTTAGAAGATCTATTCATCTTTAAATACATACATATATATATATATATATATATATATATATATATATATGTATTTAAAGATGAATAAATTATATATATATATATATATATATATATATCACTGCTAAATATTTTCTCGATTAGTTGATTTTCGAATATCTAACATTTTACTGTTTATCTGTCTTTTGGATTGTTTTGTATTCGATTTTTGCATTTCTCGACGAATTAAACAGAAATGAGCTATAATTAAGAACCTAATTTGTTGGACATTTATTGATACCATTGTTCTTAACCTTCTATTTCCACACAATAGGTAGTGCTTAGAATTAGGGTTAGAAGAAGTGGAAGATCCTCTACACACAAAAAAAAAAAAAAAACTAAATAAGTTTTTCTAGATTTAACACTAAACTTATCTACTGACGATGTTCTAGTCCCGAAGGTTAGGTGAGTGTCAAGTACTTCTTCATTGTCATTACTCCAAGGTCCACTCTCACCGGTTTGGTGGTGCCTGTTATGTTCATGTATAGGTTAAACTGATCGGTTCAAAACTAAATCCAATTCCCTGGGAATATTAGATATTGCAAAAATATCTGAAGAAACAATGAAAAAAATGTAAATACAAAGCTATTAAATTTACTCACATCAAAGCATAACATTTTCCAGATAGATTTGTTATGCCGTTAAAATCATCCGATCTGACAAGGTTTTTAAAGCTGTGTACTCTATCGACGAAGCTGCCCAGTTACTGAGGCCTGCTTCTCGAAATACCAAGAATTGACAATCTTATGGTCACTAACGTTAGCAAAATGGATACCAACCTTATATTATAAACTTTAGTAATCTCATAGTGAATTCTTTGCCTCCAAGTATCTTTCATAACAATATAAAAGGTATTTATTTTGCGTCTACATTTAGCCTCAAAAATTCATTCTACAGACTACTACTTGTTAGATTATTGGTTGGTTGTTTAGGTTTCATGGCATATCAACCATTGTAGGTTATTTAATGCTAAATCCATTTTTATACGAATAATCAGTTCTATTTCGAACAATTCAGTTGAGCATGAGTACATAGTAAAATTGTCAAAAAACACTTCTATTTCAAGCTATTCAGGATAGTCAAAACAGTTTTAATTCAATCAATTCAGTTTAGTATAAGTTTACGTTTTGTTTACGCACAGTTAAATGTCAAAACAGTTCTATATTAATCAATTCAGTTTAGCGTCAAAGACAGTTCCATTTTAAACAATTCTGTTAAGCATAAGTTTGCAGTTTAAACGTAAGTACATAGTTTAATTGTCAAAAACATTTCTATTGTAAGCTGTTCAGTTTAGACAAACAGTTCTAATTCAAACAATTCAGTTTAGCATAAGTATATAATTTAGTTCTATTTAACCCATAGATAGGGCTGCATCAGGTACTACCATTCCGGGCCAGGGTGGACCTGGGAGCAATGACAATGAAGGGGTGCTCTGCATTCCCCAAAGTCCCAGCATCACTGGAACCTCATCATCAGATTGTTTAGAGTCATATCCAGGACAATCATTGGGTGGGGTTCTTACCCCGCTGCAGAGGTACAGTCAATGTATCCTACAGGCCCAGCTGACTGGGCAAATTACATGCTAAAAGCAACAATAAATAGGCCTAAGCCGGGGAATGGCTGAAATATAGTAAAAAAAAAACGAAGAAAAACCGAAATCTTTTCTGCTAGAAAAGAATATGGAAATTACTCGAAGGGGGAAAAAGAAATGGTTTGGAAGACAATAGGAATTTAGTAGTTGCTAACAAAACGCGAAGAAGATATGATTACATTGTTCACAATGGAAAAAGATAGGAAGCGCTTGTCTTTAGAGCCTGATCCCTCATCTGTCATTTTCGACATGTAATTCCAACAGAATCAGCCTCTCAATTCCCAGTCTCCCTCAAGGAGACGACAATGACTTACCCTCTTCGTTATTATTCAAACAGTATTGTCAGGTAAAGAAGGTTTATGTAGCAAAGGATGGAGCTTAGCCAGAACGGGACTGTGGCAAGCGGTGGAGGAAAGACAACGGGCGGTGAGAAGAGTGACCGATGGTTGACGTAGGCAGCCAGCTTGAAATCAATGGGACAGAAGATTACGCATCGACATGCAATAATTTGTTATAAGTTCTCTGAGATTAGGAACGAATCTAAAGGTTTTTTTTAAACAAGAAAGTAATTATTATTATTATCATACGTCTTCCGGGTTTTTCACACTACCGAAAGGTGATGGGCGTTGACTGGGGACTGAGTAACAGCAAGTCTCTTCAAGTTTCCAGGACTCTTCTCATTATTCTGGTGTAGATTAGATAGTTTAAATACGTAATTCTGTTGTATAGCATCATCATCATCATCATCATGTCGTGCCGCCAGCACAGATATCCCTGACCCTCTCTCGCCACTTCTCCCTATCATTCATCACCTCCGGCAGGTCTTCAGGGTTACATCCTGTGTCCTCACATAGTTGCTGTATGTAAGTTCGAGCTGGTCGTCCTGCTTTTTCACGGCCATATGGACCCCCACATATGGACGTTGTATAGTATACTGTGTCGTTATAAACAACAAGGAACATGTATGTATATAAAAATACAAGATTATATTTTTATTTTTGGCGATGAGACTTGTGTGGAGCAGAAAAGCAATTGCAGAGAATTCGCGCACACGAAGGAATTGTCGGGAGATGGAAGAGCCAGTGAACAACTGACTTGAGTCGAAATTCGGGAACTTACATAGTCTACAAATCTCACGTGACCTGCAGCAATTCCTCTTTTTCGTTAACTATGGCTACGCCCACGTCTCACTTCTTTGCTTTCCATTGGTTATGTTGTCTGCTTCCCACTGGCTATTTGCCCAAGCACGGTTCTGTAAGCGTACGCATCTTCCACTATCACCGAATTCAACCACGTCCACAGGTAAGGTGATATTCCGATATCTTTGACCGGATGCACCTGTTTTCAACATCCATCGTATTCACAGCACCTGTGGGCATGGTGACACTTCGGCAATCACCTTGTTGATATTATTCTTGAGCGGATGCAGCTGTCTCAACATCCTCTGATACACAGCACCTGTGGACATAATGACATTTCGGTGATCACGCCGGTCTTATCAATCTATCTGTCAACAACACCCGCCGAATTAACACCCGTACGTCACGTTAATATATTACACTTCGATTTCCTACTCTTCCAGCTCCATTTCAATAATTTGGGGAACTATCCGAAACGCGTGACCAACAGTTGATATCAGCTTCACCCTCACATTCCGCAAATTTTGTTACTCTTCAGCAAGGTCCAAGTATTTTTCTTTCATTTCTTTTTCTTCAATTTTCACTCCATGGTCGAACGGTATTACTAGTTGACAGGTTCACGTTTTTGTTAATTGTAATTGTCTGGTCTTCTGGCTGGGATTAGGTTATCTGTTTGTACCTCAAAATCCTATTGAATTTTGTGTGTCATTCTTAAAGATTAACTCTGGTTTATGCATAGAGCATTAGGTAGTATGATAAAATCCCTTGTTTCTTGTACAGTTTCTTGTGGATCTCCTTCCCATCCAGTCATGTCTAGTTCATTACACTTTTTGCACTAATTCGTGGCGTTCAATTATTTTATTATTATTATTATTATTATTATTATTATTTACTCCTTTATAATTTCTCACATCAGTGTTGGCAGATGGTTTTTCACTGGAGTTTGAGTGACAGCAAGTCTCCTCAAGTCTCCAGGACTCGTCTCCGTATTCTGGCCGTTCTCAGTCATGCTGTCATTTGGATAGTCTCTACCCGTCCGCCAACTTCCAAGTCCACCAGGGCTTTTAATAATCTTTTAGTTATTGTGCCAAAAGCACCAATCACAATTGGTACAATCGTCACTTTCATGTTCCACACCTTTTTCAATTCTCTAGCAATGTCGAGGTACTTATCTTTCTTTTCACATTCTTTCAGTTTTATTCTGTGGTCAGGTGAGACAGCTAAGTCGACAATTTTTCAAATTGTCGTTTTTTTTTGTTAATTACAATAAGGTTTGGTCTTCTGACCGAGATTAGGTGATCGGTGTGTATGTCAAAATTCCATCAGAGTACATGTGTGTCATTTTCTAGGACAGGTGTTGGGTTGTGCATATACCATTTGTTAGTGTGGTCAAATTTAAATTACTTGCACATTTCCCAGTGGATCACCTTGGCAACACAGTTGTGTTTCGTTTTATACTCCCTCTGTGCTAATTTGCGGCATTCACTTATTATTATTATTATTATTATTATTATTATTATTATTTGTGATCCGCTGGGACAGTAAACTCCACTAAACAGTAAAGTCCTTTTTTTGTTAATTACCTGGTCTTTATCTGGAATTAGGTCATCTGTGTATCTCAAATTCCTAGAGAATTTTATGGGATTCCATCTCTGGGACGGATTCCTGTTTGTGCATGTACCATTTAATAGTAAAGTCAAATTTAATTTCCTTGCACAATTCCCAGTGGATCGCCTTTCCCAACCAGTCGTGTCTCGTTTTATATTCCTTTTGTGTTAGTTTGCAACGTTAGCTTAAAATGTGATAAATGGTTTTAACTCAATAACTGAATAATCCACTTTTTCTATTCTATTGGATATTTGCCCAGTCAGCTGGGGCTGTAGAATACACCGACTTCACCTCTGCAGAGTGGTAAGACCTCCCCAACAAGTGTCCTGGATATGACACTAAACAATCTGATGGTGAGGTTCCTGTGATCCTGGAGCTCGAGGGAATGCGCTGTACACATTCATTGCTATCGTTACCCAGGTCCACACTGGCCCGTAATGGTAGCATCTGATAGGGCCCAATGTATTGGTTAAATAGAACTTAAGCTAAACTGGACTGCTTGAAATAGATCGGTTTTGACATTTAAACATTTAAACTGCGTACTTATACTAAACTGAATTGTTTGAAATAGAACTATTTTTGACATTGAAACTGTACTTAAGTTAAACTGATTTTGTTTGAATTTGAATTGTTTGACTCAACTGAATAGCTTGAAATAGAAATGTTTTTGACAATTAAACTGTGTACCCATGCTAAACTGAATTGTTTGAACTAATTATTTATACAAACATGGATTTAACATTAAATTCCCCACAAAGGTTGATATGCCATAAAACACAAACAACCAATCTATGGCATATTTTCATAGCTTTTTTTTTTCACGCGTTATCAGTTATGATTACTGGTTTCGTCTCTATCACCTCTTAATCTATTGTTGCTATAATCTCCGTATTATCAATTAATCCTTTAATACAATTAATCCTTATGGCTTTCTTTTTGTGTCGCTATTAGTACGAATTCAGTTTCTCTCTTAAAGTTTCCTTTTTTGGACCATGCCTAATTCATCTCGCGTGCAATCTCAGCGTGTCAGTTAAAATATCCATACATTTTTCCCCGATATCTACTTTCTATTCATTATTGGTCTTTTGATTTTTATGTAATCAGTAGTCCATCTTTGCTTTTTTTCAATGTTTTCTTCCGGTCCGTGTATTAATACATCCACGCTATATTCAATGCTAGCAAGTCCTTCTCCGCCTTCTTTTCTTGGCCCATACAGTCTGCGTGTGTCATATCTCGGATGTAAAGCCTTGTTCATCGTCATCAGCTCTCTTGTCTACTGGTCCACTTATTGAATTCCTAACTTCGTCGATTTTAAGAATCGTCCTGAGTACCTTACATGTGGGACAGCCCAGGAGTTTATTCCTTTGGACGTAATTGCTGACGCAGAGTTTAGTTACGAGAAGTTTTCTCGTTCGTCTGAGATACTTCTTTGTTATTTTTTCTTTCATCTCCGTTTCTTTGATGGTGTCCCTTACGAATCTTCCCTAGTACTTGAACTTTTCCTTTTCTCCGAGGGTTCCAATTCTTTCTATCCACATCAAAATTACAGATAATTCCTTGCGTATCCAATTTCATTTCTTCTGAGTTTGTCTCATATATATATATATATATATATATATATATATATATTGGTGTGCAGAACCATCCCCGCAAGAATGGATTGATTCAAACCCATATAGAAACCAAGCCAAAGCTAGCAATGTGCATAATAAATTGATATATACTGTATACTGTATTTCCTTACTTATACATTTATTCCAAGAATGAATAACGATTATCTCATGAATATCTTTTATAATATTATTAAGATATAACAATAAATGAAAAAGAAAATTTTCCGATGAAGCATTGTCTACGTCAAAGTTATGTTGTTTTTTTATGGTAAACAGTCTTCATAGTGATTAAAAGTAGATGTTACAATGCTTCATCCGAAAATTTATATATTATCTATGTCACATTTACCAACCCCTCCGCTTGAACTCGTGTCGCCGTGTCCATTACACCACGGGTATCATTACTGTTCTTTTATACGAATGATATTTGTCTTCCGCTAGACCAATCGGACATCCCCACCACACACACACACACACATACATATATATATATATACCAACCTCTCTGCTCGGGCAGGATATGACACAAAGTCAATTTTTAAGTGGAGTTTAACAGGTTTGAATTCAGAGTTTTCCTTCTCCTAGACTAGTTGCCTCACCAAGGCTGAAGAAACCAGTCTGCCCTACTATTTTACCCATAGCTGGAAGGAGAATAATTGGATTCATTTCTTTCCCAAGAGTATTGGTGGTACGTGAAATGCAATCAGTCTCGTCCAGGATTTGAACTCGTGTTGCCGTATCCATGTCCTACGAAGATATGTATATATATATATATATATATATATATATATATATATATATATATACGGTCATCCACTGACTGACTGTTTTGTTGCATCACTTCATATCAGTGTTACTAGAACCGTGCAATGCTTCAAGATGGGGTCAAAACCTCGATGACTTTATACCAGTCAGATATCTTACGATAGAATCATCGTAAATTTCAGGTTAAGCGAGGGAATTTTATGTATATAATTTTTTTCTTTTACATATACGCTTAACTGCTACCGGAGTCCTGTGTAGGCATTTGTTGCGATATATACTTTCGTTGACAGTGGGACAAATTATCATCGCTGCAACAAATGTATTCACATTGGTAACCCATCCGCTATAACCAACGCTTCAAGTTCCTGGCTTGACTTAACTTAAAAACACGCACCCACACACACACACACACTTACAACTACACATAAACGAAATCTTAACGGCTTTTTGTCTGCATTTTGTCACATTTTCGATTTTGGTCTGAATTTGCCGCATTTTCAATTTTTAGTTTCATTCCATCTTCTTTACTACCAGATGAATGTTGTTATAAACTTCATGAAACCCTAGGTTGCAGAACAATATTTTCCGTGGATTATATATATATATATATATATTTACTTATTATCATTATTATCATAATAGCCCTATCATACATATTGAGCACTCTCCATATTATATTGCACTTGGTTCGACACATAACCACATAGGGATTTACTGACTCATTATATATATATATATATACATATGCGTGTGTGTGTGTGTGTGTGTGTGTGTATACGATAATTCTTTCTGAGAATTTGATATAACATCATTTACTTGCAAATATTCAAATAATCTAACTCTATTCTCTTGCGATAGTTTAACATGATTGTTCAATATTAAAATATCACATAAAAATTTAATATTACAAAGAAGTTCGCAACTTCTGTCCATTAAATACTTAAAACCTAACAAGATTATACAATAGTGCTACTGGCCAATACACCCACCCAAGCCGAAACACTACTGCATAGTTTGGAACGAGCTGCTGCAGGCATTGGACTACATGTTAATGCACTCAAAACCGAATTTATGTGCTTTAATCAGTAAAGGCGACATCTCCACACTAGACGGAACCTTCCTGAAACTGGTTGACTAATTTACCTACCTAGGAAGCAGCGTCTCATCAACCGAAAAAGACATCGACACACAGCTAACGAAGGCATGGACAGCTATCGATAGGCTTTTGATCATATGGAAATCAAACTGGACCTATAAAATGAAACGCAGTCGCTTCCAGGCTGCGGTCGTGTCGGTGCTGCTGTATGGATGCACAACTTGGACACTGACTAAACGGTTGGAGAAGAAGCTAGACGGCAATTATACAAGAATGTTGCGAGCATTATTAAACAAGTCCTGGCAGCAACACCCCATAAGGCGCCAAGTATACGGTCACCTACCACCTGTCACGAAAACTATACAAGCTAGACGAACCAGACATGTTGGACACTGCTGGAGAAGCAAGGACGAGATCGTAAGTGGTGTGCTCCTGTGGACCATATGGCCAATCAAAAGCAGGACGACCAACTCGAACATACAGACAGCAGCTATGTGATGATACGGGATGTGACCCTAAGGACCTGCCGGAGGCGATGAATGATTGGGAGACGTGGAGAGAGAGAGGGTCAGGGATATCTGTGCTAGCCGCATGACATGATGATATATATATATATATATATATATATATATATATATATAGTGTAATCAGATAGTAACTAAAACTTGGTTAAGTCGTCATAATAAATTTATTTCGGCGGAGAATATTACTATACCCTCCGTCCCGTCAGATGACATTTTACATGCTCCGATTACACTAAATACGCTCTGAATGTGAATTTTGTTATATCCCTGAAAATGAATGAGGGATTAACAATTGCCATACATTGAGCACACATAGATTTATATGATATTCCTCATACATTCTATATGAAAAAAAATCCACATCCACTGTCTTTGAACGCTGACTGGATATCATGATATATATATACCTTGAATACACGGGCTTAAACCAGTGCCAGTAGATGTCGTCAGTGATGTTTTAATCTTCTGGGTCATTGGGGAGTTTCGGGTCTTTCAACATCATACTCCCCTCACCAGAACGACCCCCTCAGAGATGATCAATTTCTGAGTCACCTACCGTATACAACGCTATATATATATATATATATATATATATATATATATATATATATATATATATATATTTAATGTAATCATCGAAGCAACGCCTTACGAAATTACAGTTGTAAGACCACTTACCTCCCATCTCACTAATCATCCAAGTAAGTCGAATAAGACATATGTGACTCTGCTGGAGAAACAACTAACTCATAAACGATGTTCTTTTAGAAAACCTTACACATTGACGTGCCAGTGTTTTTGACCAGCAGGAACTTATTTACATCAGCTGTGAGTGTTGCATAACCACATAATACATATGCATACAGAATCATAACGACACAATAATTACGAGCGACACGGTTCTTAGAAAAATAGACCTCTCATTTTATTTGAAAGGTTTGTGTGTGAGAGGAAGTTGGAGACCGAACAGAACTGCAACATATTGACCCTCACCCTCATGGCCATCAGCGTTTCTTTCCCGTTCTTCTGGGTTCCTCAACCGGAGGCCCGGGGGCCCAGCTCTCTGATTGGTGCTGTTTTCTCTACAGCATCATTTCTCCAACTTTCTCATCCTCAAAACTGCTCAATCGGGGGTCCAGAGGGCCCCTTTGGATGGGTGCTGTTTTCTCTACAGCATCATTTCTCCAACTCTCCTGATCCCCAAAACTCCTTGAATTTCCTGTGTATTGAGTTATATAATAGTTCAAGGCCCACTCAATCTCTTCCCATAACTCGCCATCGGAATATGCACTTCTGCGGCTTTTGAATGGCATGTCTTTTCATCATCGAGCGGAAATAACCGACATGCAGTTCACAGGTCACTCTCTTCCAGTGCATCAGTTTGTGACTGTACCGTGGGATTTTAAACCTGTCCCATATTGTCAGCCATGTTCGCCCACGCCAATGAAATATGCAACTCCCGCCGTCTTTGGAATGGCATGTTTGGCCTGATCGGAGGTCAACATACAACATGTGTAGATACATGTCATGAAAGCTGGATAATAGTAATGAATGGAGAAAGAATGAGAGTGATAGAGAGGGGGGGAAGAGAGAGAGAAAGAGAAAGATTTAGGGAAATCCTAGCAGTGACCGTGACTTGATGATAATGAGATGATGTCACAAATCCCTTTATATATATTCTTATGGATATGTAATATAGTTTAAGAATATAGAGCAGGGTACCTAAATACATTAATAATCTATAAACAATTCTCCGAGAGAAATTCTAAATGAAAAATAGATAATCATAATAATAGTGATGACCTCGATATAGCTAAGAACTACCGAGGTACAACCCTTATATCCATAGCGGCCAAGACCTACAATTAACTACTATGCAACCGCATAGAACCCAAAATTGAGAAGATAATTACGAAGAACCAAAATGGCTTTCGTAGAAATCTATCCAAGACATCACAAATGTTGACTATCCGTCGAATTCTAGATGGTGTACGTGCCAAAAACTTTGAAGCAATAATATTATTTGTCGCCTTCTTCAAGGCCTTTGACTCCATCCACAGACGGATGATAGAGCAAATACCACTCGCCTACAGCTTACCTAAAAAAACCGTCGCAGCCGTAATGATGTTATTTAAAAACACTAAAGTAAAAGTTCGTTCCCCGGATGGAGAGTGACTACTTCAACACTGTAGCAGGTGTGCTGAAAGGAGACACATTCGCCCCATATCTCCTCATCATCTGCCTAGACTACGTGATATAATGAAAGGTTCCAAGTTAGTAAAGGAGAGAAGCAGAAGATACACTGCACAAACAATTACAGATGCGGACTAACGCTTCAGGCAAATACACCCGCCCAACCTAAATCCCTGCTGCATGTTCTGGAACGAGCAGTTACTGACATAGGCCTCCATGTCAACACAGACAAAACGGAAAACATGTGCTTTAATAAAAGAGGCGACATCTCTACTCTAAATGGTAGCTCCCTAAAACTAGTGGACAATTTCACCTACCTAGGAAGAAGTGTCTCATCAACCAAGTAAGACGTCAATACACGACTAGCAAAGGCATGTACAGTTATCGATAGATTATCGGTCATATGGATGTCAGACCTGACCGATAAAATAAAATGTACTATATGGACGCTAACTATGTTGTATAGCCATGACCAACTATACAAACACATATGCACGCAGAACACAACGACACAATAATGACGAACGACACATTTCCTTAGAAAAATATACCTCTCACATTATTTGAAAGGGTTCGAAAGGGTTACGAAAGGTTTTACTGTGAGAGGGAGTTGGAGATCGATCAGAACTTCAGCATATTGACCCCCACCCTTATGGCCACAACAGCGTTTCTTTCCCGTTCTCCTGGGCTGCTCAACCGGGGGCCTGGGGGCCCAGCCTCTCTGGGTGCTGGTTTTGTCCACCGCATCTTATCTTCAACTTATTGAACTTCCTGTGCACCGAGTTACATAATTGTTAAACGTCCACCTTCTTCTTGTGGGCGACACAAATCACACTAATTCAACCTGTCCACGGTCAAGGTTATATTCTGATATTCCTCGACCGGATTCACCTGTTATTTACACTGGTGCATTTCCTATTTTGACAACCCGGCCGGGTCGGAGGTCAATATACAACAACTAAACGTATGGAGAAAAGTCTTGATAGCAGTTAAACACGAATTTGTCTTGCTTCTCCAGCAAAGTCGCACAAGTCCTGGAGACATGACCCCACAAAACGGCAGCTATACGGCAACCAACTCCCCATCAAGAACAAACCCCATAAGGACAAACTCATAAATGACATAGTACTATGGACCCCATCACATGGACGAGCAAAAGCAGGACGACCAGGTATAACCTGTATACAAGAGCTCTGTGCTGATAAAGAATGTAGCCTCGAAGATCTCCCGGGGGCAATGGACGATGGAGACGGGTGGCAAGAGGGGGTCAGGGAGATCCGCGCCGGCAACGTAATATGATGATGATAATTAAAGTTTTAAAATAGAATCTAACATATCTCACACTTTTCACCTACTTTCAGTAGTAGCAGTAGCTATCGTTGATGAGAATACACACACACACACACACACACACACATATATATATATATATATATATATACACAGATAAAGAAAGTAATTATTTTAAAACGCAGAGAAATGAACGTGACACTTGACACTTCCAGTGACGATCAGCAAGTAGAAAGGTGAAGAGTGATATACATATATAAAAAACTTAAATAATCACAAGAAAAAAAAAAACAGGGAGACGTGTTAGTTTCACAGATGCATCAGTAGAATTTTATTTTAAAGAAATCTCTTAGAATATATAAACAAAGAAATCCAAAGTGGCAACAATCGACAAAAAAAAACCCATTCATTTTCAAACATTTGTAACTAGAATTTCTCATTTTTTCTATCCTATAATCTTTACATATATATATATATATATATACACACACACACACACACACACACACACATATATATATATATATATATATATATAAGTATACTTAGTCCAGTTAAACCGGAGTTAGGAGTAATTCCATCAGGACAAGAAATTATTCATGAATGAATATTTAAATTTTCCTGGTAAAGAGCTCAATGTACCAATAATACAGAGCAATAATTTCTTGAAGAAAATAATGAAACCAATCATTGATTGGTTTCGTTGTTTTTTCTTCAAGAAATATATATATATATATATATATATATATATATATATATATATATGTCTGGTTGAATACCACGGATTATTTCTTTTTCAAAATCTTCAAGTGAAGACGTTGAAGTCTTCTCACTAGTATATGTTCGTCTGGGTCAAGTTGGTAAAGAAATAACCCAATATTAGTCCAAGCCTTTTCGACCATTTCACGGGTCATCCTCGAGGATTGTGTTAGATCATTTGTTGCAGTGAGTTTTATATTTACTCAAAAAAAAAATTATCTATGAGGTTGGTTCATTATGTTAGGATGGGTGGTTAGTGATTAAATACGTTTAATATATATATATATATATATATATAATTTTTTCTTTAAAAAAACAACAATCAGTAACATTGAGATAAAAAATTTATTTCCCTCCTGTTAAAAACATTGGTATAAATCAATGCTCTAAAAAAGTAACAGGACTTCTCCAGATCAACAAGGAAAATGGATTAAAATAATTTTTTCACATTCACTACCAGACTAAAAAAAAAAAATAAGTTCTCCTATACATATTTACCAACTCCTTCGATCAGGCAGCATATTACACAAGGTCAATTTTTAATCGGAGTTTAGCATGCTCTCCTAGATTAGTTGCCTCACCAAGGCTGGAGAGCTCAGTCTGCCTTACTATTTACCCATAGCCGGAGGGAGAATAATTGGATTCATACCTTTCCTAAGGGTATTAGTGCTATGTGAAATGCAGTCAGTCTCGTCGAGGATTTGAACTCGTGTCGCCGTGTCCATTTCTGATGGTGATAACAATTACACCACGGGCACCTTCTATATAAAAGTAAGCCTTTAAGTATAATTTATTCTAGCATACACAATACCATCCTGTTTCATCATACTTCAAATTTAACAGAACAAATTTACAGCTACAGTAATACATGTGTCTAAACATTCAAACATTTATATATATCATAATAACTATTCAGAAAAATCTAATTTTAATACATCAATTATTATTATTAAAATGAACTAAAAAAAAAAAACAAGAATTAATGTTATTTGTGGCAAAATATCCCTAAAATTACTATTAGAATAAAATCACTTATATAAATTCTACTACATTTACATCGTACATTCAATAAGTTTCCAGACGTTTTTGTACAGACAGACATTTACAAGTGTCGTAGACACTTTAGCATCTTATATAGTATCTTATGAGATGACTGGCCAATTTTTATGATTTTCGGTTTAAATGAACACTTTCAGCAAGAAATAGAATATACCGTACTTTAGCCTGATTGTCACAGGTGTTGAATTTCAAAAATCTAATCTGACACTTTAGAAGAACGATATGCAATAGAATTCGGTTTTAAACTTGGAAAAAAAAAATGCCACAGAAACGTATAGAATGCTTTTGGTTGCTTTTCCACCATCTTGCAAGAACAGAGAATCAGTTTCTGAGTGGCATAAGAGATTCAAGGAAGGCAGGGAATCTGTGAAGGATGATAAGAGGTGTGGGAGGAGTAAGGAAGTCAATAAACCAGAGTTGATTGGCCAAATGGGTTAGGGTTAGCGTTATGTTGAGGTTTTAAGGGAGTTCAGGAAGAGATTATGTAGGAAGAGACAAGCACTCTTCAAATCGGGTCAGTTGCATTTCTACCAGAACAAGGCACCAGTCCACAACTACATCCTTGTCGTAGACTTTTTGACCAAGATGGGTGTCAAGACAGTTCTTCACCCTCCCTAAAGTCAAGACCTTGCTCCTTGAGACTTCTGCTTATTCCCTTAGCTCAGAGACTATCGTTATGAGACAATTGAGGAGATGAAATAGGCTGTGACAAAGGTCATTGACACGCTCACACAAGAGGACATCAATAGGGCTTTCCAGAAATTGTTGGAACGGTACCACAAGTGCATTGCAGCTGAAGGAGATTACTTCGAAGTGTACTAGAGTTTCATGTGTGTACTATCAATAAAAGTCCCCACACGAAAAGAATCTGGAAACATATGGTATGCACCTACTATATATATATATATATATATATATATATATATATATATATATATATATATATATTATGGGACTGCTGGTCGTCATTAAATAACTTTATGGTTATTTGTCGAACCAAGTGCATTCTAAATATTTTTGGAATGTTAAAATATAGTAAGTAAATTAAATATTTGTTTTTGTTTTTATTTTTTTTTTTATATCTAATACAGTATCTTTAAGTGAAGTTATTATTTAAAGTTTAAATCTAATTCCATAAAAAATCTGTAATTTAGGTCTAAATATAATTAAAAAATTATTAATTAAAAAAAAGTTTTTAAAAAAAAAACAATTTTTACTACATTGCTAACCGAAATTTAAATTTAAAACGGAAGTTGGTTTAATAAAGAGGTAACTCTTCACCCCTCTTCAATCCCCTCCCACTACCATGTGTCTATTCTAGGTTTTTTATCAAAAAGATCTGAATAATTCCTGTTACTTTTTTCGTGTTTTTGGAAATTTCAAAAATGCGTAACAGGATTGAAATAAATTTATAATCCTATGTGACCGGTTTCGTTGTTTTTCTTAAAGAATTTATTGCTCTGTATTATTGGTACATTGAGCTCTTTACCAGGAAAATTTTAAATATTCATTCATGAATAACTTCTTGTCCTGATGGAATTACTCCCAACTCCGGTTTAACTGGACCAAGAATACTATATATATATATATATATATATATATATATATATATATATATATATATATATATTAAAATGCTTGCCGAGTCAGAAAAAATCTCCCCAGGTTTCACTTAAACGAATCATCAGGATATTTCTCTCTACTTAGAGTACTGAGCACTTTTACGTATATTGAGCACTCTTACATTTAGCTAAAGGAATTCTGTTTGTGTTTTTGTCTTGGCTAGGCATTGCGTTATAGGTTGATTTTTTTTTCAAGTAATATTCTTTCAGTCTTTTCTTTTTTTTGTGGAATTTTTTCGCAGTTTCCAGTTAGTATAATTTTTTTTTCATTTGCAAATCAGGGTTTTCTCACTTTATCAGAATCATTGAATAGTTCATAAAAAGTTTATTACTTATATATATATATAGTCATCCACAGACAGATCTGTTTCGTTCTATCAGAACTCATCAGTGTGGGTAGACAGTATCTCCCCGTAGCTGTGATCGAAATCCGGTTGACTCAAACGCCAAGCCAAAGCTTCTAAACATTTAGCCACGGGGAGATATTAGCTGCGAAGTAAATTTTAAACGGTGACGAATCACAATTACTATTGTTTACATACATCCGTTCAACGGCCGCCGAGATCTCAATTTAACTACGAAGAGGCTTGCAATAGACGCTAATGGCAACACGATTACTTCTTCGCTAGAGAACTCGACCCTACGGGGGTAGGGGAGTATATATCTATAGTCATCCACAGACAGTTCTGTTTCGTTCTATCAGAACTCATCAGTGTGGCTATATATATATATATATATATATATATTGAAATTTACATACTCTTAATTCATAAGGAAAACAGCTCTACGTTTACTTTTTGCTTGAGTCATAATACTACTCAATCAGCTACCGATAACATGACGTTAAAGATACATTTGTGATCGGAAAATACGAAGCGAAATTCAAACCTCCGTAGAGAGTATATAGAATTTGAAGAGCAAGAAAATAGGAAACGTCCTCCCGCTATTGGCAAACAAAATCAGAATTTACTTGTTGAACCAAAGCCTACAGCAAAGTTTTAGAAAAATCTCTCAGGTAATGGGTATCGGCGTTTCTTCAACATCGGACCTCCTCAAGAAAATTGGTTAGTCGAAGAAACTTGATAAATGGGTTCCACATGATCTCAGTAAGATTCAAAGACCTCGGGATTTTGATGTGCATTAGATGCTGTTTCTGCAAAACTCAAAGGATCTTTTTAATCGAATGTTTATTTGTAATATTACAGTTTTATAATCAACGGCAAAAAGTCATAGATGTTCAGAGATCATATTTTGACTAATTAAAACATCGTTTAACTTCATTAGTTCA
>OY757943.1:48286892-48389392 GCA_963585895.1 Sepioteuthis lessoniana | reverse complement strand
ATATATATATATATATATATATACGGTCATCCACTGACTGACTGTTTTGTTGCATCACTTCACATTAGTGTTACTAGAACCACGCAATGCTTCAAGATGGGGTAAAACCTGGATGACTTCATACCAGTCAGATATCTTACCATAGAATCATCGTAAATTTCAGGTTAAGCGAGGGAATTTTATGTATATAATTTTTTTTTTTTTACATATACGCTTAACTGCTACCGGAGTGCTCAATTTATTAGAAGAGCTTTGCATTACGCGTGAATGGCAAGCGGTAATTCCTCACGAGAGTGCTCAATCCCCGGAAGGGAGTATATATATATATATATATATAGAGAGAGAGAGAGAGAGAGAGAAGAAAGGAAGAGTTTATGTTCAAATGTCAGAAACGTATTTAAAAAAAGTTAAAATACACTTTCAGAAAAAATTTAAAAAATTAAAATACTGCAAAAAATAGATAAATAAATATATAAGTAAATAGATTGCAACCCCAAAATGAAAAGAGAAAACGAAAATATCAAAATAAAAAAAAGAATGCCTAAAAGAAAAGCAGTACACACAAATTTGGAAAAAGAAAAAAAATTATGACAATAAAACCAAAAAGAAATATTTGTGACAAGTATAAAAATAAAATGCAAGAATAATTTCTAGAATTTGTTAACAAAAAACAAAAAACAAACATATAAACAAACAAACAAACAAACCAAAAAAGCGAAAGGAAGAAAAATACAAGATGGCGACTAGAAAGAAAATCCCAAATGAGGCAAAAAGCAAAAAGCAGAATGTAAAAAGAAAAAAGAACAAAATGCAAAGCCGATTCAAGTCGTCTGCTTTCTATTTATCAAGTTAACTTTTCATTTTTTTTTAATTCTTCAGCGTCTATCAAGTTTTCTTCAGTTTTCACTTTAAATTTATTTTACAATTTTTGATATCTTTGCTATTTTGACCATAAGTTTGCCCTTTCCTTCTGTAGATGACAGGTCGACAAAGACGAAATGTGAATTCATGAATATTTCTAGTTATTTATTTCCAATCGGTTTCTTATGTTCTTCCTTCATTTGATGATTGTGACTATATATATATATACACACACACACACACACACACACACACACACATATATATATATATATATATATATATATATATATATATACGTATGTATGTATAATGGTATCGTCTTTTGTAATCATTTGGTTATATTTCGTTCCTTTTTTCTTCAAATAAACGAAAAGTTTATTAAATTCTTTAAATGTATCTGACGTTTTTAGATTATATTTAATGCGTGGATTTCATTTTGTAAAGGTTAGCCATGTTCTGTTTGAGACTTACTTATTAAAAAAAAAACTTAAACAAAAAGGATTTGCATAAAAGTAAACAAAGTATGATTCTAGATATATTCAAGATCTTATAAAAAATACAAAATGTGCTATATATATATATATATATATATATATATATTGTCATCCACAAACAGGCTGTTTCGCTATATCATAATTCATGAGTGAAGCGAGACATGGAGGACACCTTCAGCTGGAATTGAAACATCTATATATATATATATATATATATATATATATATATATATACCGACCAACCCATCCTCAACGTGGTAGGGCGGTGGCAACGGGTAGTGCCAGAACTATGCCGTCGGGAATTTCGGTTCCTGGTAGGGCCACCCAAGGCAGATTGGTCCGACACCCATCGTTATTAGGGCCGCAACCTGTGTAAAGGGACTCAGGGGGGAAAATCCAGGAGTTGTCTGTTGCGGCAACCGGCGGCCTCGAGTCGCTCTGTCAATGCGTCTGTAGAAAATCTGCAGCAAACAGGGGATTTTCCGGGTAGAACTTGGGACCCTACCCTCAATCAATTCCCAAAGTGTCTTCTTCAATGAGCAACAGAAACAGTGATATGTTCTACTTGCTCAGGAGAAAGCTGGTTCAAACCGACCAGGGTGAAAGCCGATACAAGTATAGATTCTTTGTTTAATGGCATGTCAACCTTTGCAGGTTATTTAATGCCAAAGCCATTCTCCGAGAAGAACAGTAGTGGTACTATTTAACCCATAGCTGGGAGGATTAGGGGGTTCATACCTTTCCCAAGGGTATTTGCCTGAAAGTGAACGTAATAGCGCGACCCGATACAAGTACAACTAGTAAGTAAATATATATTGTTGCGTGTATATTAAGGCAGAAACTTATTATTAAAGCAAGTTTTGTTATAGACGATGGGGTACTTTGTTTTTTATCTTAAACTTTGTTTTTTCTAGACTCGTTGTTATTTTTCTTGTATTCGGACCTAGGTGGTAAAAAAAATTTCCCTCAATATCTTCTACATAAGCAATTTCGACCATTCTTTTAGTCATCCATAGAAGTAGTGTAGTTTTGAATTTACAGTTTGATGTTTTATTGTTTTAATTATTCGAAGCGTTTTGTTTTGAAGTTGTCGGTTGGAACGTTTTCAGCGTTTTGTTTTAAAACAATCAGCCGGCAAAAATTATAGTCGCATTACTACCCTGTTTGATAAGACCGAAGAGTGTGTACGCCGACTGCACCTTTGCAGAAGAGTAAAATCCCCTCAACGAGTGTGCTGATCTTGACACTGATCCAACTGATGTTGCGGCTTCCGTCACGTCGTTCTGTAGATTGTTTTGTCACCCTGCATTCTCATTATCTCCGGGTCCAAACGGACCTGGAGTGGACGCAACTGTTAGCCGAATAGCCATGTTTAATCACTTACTTTCAAGCCATTTAATAGTGGGCAAACAAATGATTGTTCAATTGAACATGGCAATGGAGGAAACAATTTAATTGTATTTAAACGTACGAATAATTTTCAATTGAATTTTTGGTGTTGGATTAGAATATTTGAAACATTTCAATCTCTTGGGTCTTCAAATAAACTATATCTTGTGGTGGGGCTCCAATCTGTGAGGTTAGGGAAGGTAGAGTACCCTTTAATTCCCATCAATCTCAAGTCCGCACTTAACCAGAGTATTAGTAGATGTAAGAATTGTGTTTAGTTTAGTTTTATGGTATATCAACCATTGTAGGTTATTTAATGCCAAATCCTGTTCACTTATATATCTCATATATATATATATATATATATATATATATATATATGAAATGTATACATAAGCTAACAAAGTTAAATAGTTCCAAATATTGCTATGAATTACTTATATCAGTGATTTATTTATACAGAGTTCAAAGGTTAACAGTTCTATTTCAAACAATTCAATTTAGTATACGTCAAAGTAAAATGGTTCCATGTATTGCTATGTATCACTAACAAATCAATTATACATCTGTCATTTATTTACAAACAATTAAATGATCAATCAGTTCTATTTCCAACAATTAATTTTAGCATAAGTTATTTGTTTGCACACAGACAAAATGTCAATTATTTTTTATCCATAGAGAGGACTCTTACAGGTGTTACTTCTCCGGGCCAGAGTAGACCAGGAAACGATTGCATAGAAGAGATACACTGCATTCCCCGAAGGTCCAACATTACTGGAACCTCACCATCTGATGGTTTAGTGCCATATCTTGAACACTTTTTTTGAGTTGGGCTTATTCCTCTGTTGCATCACAATCGGTGGATTCTTCAGCCTCAGTCGACTGGGCTGAAATGAGCAGTGGCTCGTTCAAAAAAAATATGACCTACAAATTAGTATATATACATATATAGTCATCCACAGCCGGATCTGTTTCGTTCTATCAGAACTCATCTGTTTGGCTAGACATATTCTCTTCCCGTAGCTGGGATCGAAACCTGGTTGACTCAAACGCCAAGCCAAGCCTCTTACCCTTCAGCCACGAGGAGCCATTACCTGCGAAGTAAATTTTAAACGGTTATGAATCACAATTACTATTGTTTACATACATCCGTTCAACGGCTGCCGAGACCTCAATTCATATGTATGAAGAGACTTGAAATAAACGCTAATGGCAACACGATTACTTCATTCGCCAGAGAACTCAAGCCCAAGGGGCCAGTGGAGTGGATCATCTTCATCATCATGTTGTGCCACGAGCACGGATATCACCGAAACTCTTTCACCTTTCATCTCTATCCTCTATCTCTCCTGGTTACATCTTCAGTCAGTATAGAGTTGTTGTAGATGGGTTCTAGCCTGTCCTCCAAACTTTGAAGGGGTCCAAATGAGTATATCGCTTACGAGTTTATTCTTATTTTTCTAGCAGTGACCTGCATGTCTAATTCGTCTTATTTGGCTGGTTTTCTTAATGGATGGTAGGTGACCAGACACCTGGTGTTTTGTTGGAAGTGTGTGTGTGTGTGTGTGTGTGTGTGTGTGTGTGTGTGTGTAATAGAGAGAGAAAGAAAAAAGGATTGATTGAAAATCTGAGAGAGAGAGAGAGAGAGAGAGAGAGAGTGCTAGAGAGTCTGATATATATATATATATATATATATATATATATATATATGTGTGTATATATAGATATATATTATTTTCCTATTTCCACAAAGGAAGAAGGAAAGATCATCATATGAATACATTAGCAAGTGAATTTGGTATTTAAAATTTTACAGATTCTATTCTTCATAACTTTGTTCAACACCTGTTCCCATTCTATAATTCTCTTCAAGACGCTCCCTCCTTCTCTCTCTCTCTCTCTCTCTCTATATATATATATATATATATATATATATATATTAGTTCAACCCGTTAAGATTTAATGACAAATTATTTGGGGGTGTCCTCGTGGTGTAATGGTTAAAGCGATGAACTGCGGAATCGTAGTAAGCGAGTTCGTACTCCAGTTGCGCTATTACGTTCACTTTCGGGAAATTCCCTTGGGAAAGGTATGAACCCCCTTATCCTCCCAGGTATGGGTTAAATAGTACCACTACCGCTCTTCTAGAAGAATGGCTTTGGCATTAAATAACCTACGAAGGTTGATATGCCATTAAACAAAGAAATCAATCAATCAAACAAATTAATTATACACCAATAGCAGTAGGAATTGAGCTCTCATATTGGATTCTCCTACCCCTTGGATTACCTACTTGGATTATATATATATATATATATATATAGTATGTATATATAGATTATCTATTTGGATTATATATATATATATATATATATATATATATATATATATATATATAGTATGTATATATATATATATATAAAGAGAGGGTGGGGAATTGATTGTAAACCAAAGGATAAAAGCTGGTAAAAAAATTCATACGGTGTCTTTGATTGATGTCATATTATATTTTGAATATGATTTGTAAAATGAACTATTTTTTAAAAGGAATTTCGGGCTAAACAACTTCGAACTTCACGCAATTATAAATTATTTTGGTCTAATATTCTTGGGAACGATATGAAAGCTCCACGGACTAAAATTTTAATGTTTAAAATGTTTTCCTTTTTTCTAGAAAAAAATTAATTTAGATAAAATTCCGATGATAGAATTTTTCATATTTAAAAGCTATTATGAAGTTTTAATGTGAAACCCACTCCGTTCAGCTTAGGCAAATAATTCAGCAATAAATAAAAGGTGTTTTTTTCATATTCGTACACGCACACACACACACACACACACACACATATTTGTGAGTGTGTGTGTGTGTGTGTGTGTGTGTATGCGAAGCGTTTTTTTATGAAATTTCCGGCATTGTACATAAGATGTTATCATGGTATAATCACATGATGCCTTAGAATGGAGTCAGACGTTTTAATCTTAGTCTTCGACAGAAGATTTTCACTGCCGACATTATAGGTTTTTAATATTGTTTTTTTTCTTGTGATAAATTTAATTCCAAATATTAAAAAAAAAAAAACACGGAAAAGAAAGAATATATTGAACGGCTTTTTATTAAAATAGGAAAAATTAATCTTTTTTTTAATATATTCAGAAATGTTTTAAAGTGAAAATATTTCTTCATACGTAGTTTAAGCTGCACTTTGTGTAAGTCAACGATAAAAAATATACTTGTTTTCAAAGTCGTTGTGCAAATCTAGAAATATACGGCACCCAGTGAGCTCTAACTCTTTGTGATACTCTTCTAGCCTTGCTCTCTAAAAGTCAAACCACATCAACTCGCTTCAAGTAAAAAAAATTCGAGGGTCGACAGAAAAGTTCATAAATGAGATATAGTTTTCAATTGTGTTTCCTTTGCAGCTGACAAACACCTCTTTTCTCTATGTTGCATTGCATGGATCCCACTGGGGTTTGTCCTCGTAGTGTATTGGTAACAGCGATGGGCTATGGAATTGTTGTAAGTGAGTTCGAATTCCAGTCATGCTGTTACGTTCACTTTCGGACAAATAGCCAAACGTACTCGTGGTGTAATGGTTAAAGCGATGGACTGCAGAATCGTAGTAAGCGAGTTCGTACTCCAGTCCCGCTATTACGTTCACTTTCGGGCAAATACCCTTGGGAAAGGTATGAACCCCCTTATCCTCCCAGCTATGGGTTAAATAGTATCACTACTGTCTTTAATTGGAATTATTTTGAGATAATGCTTCTTAATCTGAGAATTAATTTTTTTTATTTATTGCGCAATAAATAAAAAAAAATAATTCTCAGATTAAGAAGCCTCATCTCAAAAGGATTCCAATTAAAGACAAGTACAAAAATTCGGTACGGACCCGACTATGGATAGACCAGATAAGGATTTATAAGACCAAAAAAAAATCCATCCTTGATCGCCCTTCGGGGCCCGTGGCGCAGCGGATAGAGGCATTCAGTCTCTACGGTTCCAGGTGAGCATTGTCAGAAGATAGCGGTTTCAAATCCTACCCAAGCCGGCCAGAGGTTTACTTGGTCAAAAACGTGGTGCAATGGACAACAACTATGGAAGGCCAGGATACGGTTACAAGACTCATCATTCCTATCTGAGGTCGTGGTAAATCACCTGAAGAAGGCCAGAGGTGAAATTTGGCCGAAACGTAGTGAAAGAAGAAACAACACAAAACCCCCACCCAAGATGAGAACAAAAAGTCCGCAATTAAATTAATTCTCAGTACCACTACTGTTCTTCGAGGAGAATGGCTTTAGCATTAAATAACCTACAAAGAGTTGATATGTCATTAAATATAGAAACCAGACCAAACGTACTGCGCGCGGTGCTCCAACATATGATCATACCTGATCGTATTTAAAAGTAAAATTCTGAAATATCTAATGGAAGTTTCTGCCAATTGCTTATCTTTACCCACACCCCACACATGACTGTTGAAAATCTTGGAGATATTTCTAAAGCACGCTTCTTTTTATATTTGTTTATCGAGCTTTTTAAGTAATCATTAGTTTGTACACGATTATATCATATTAATTCTTGAAACTTCAAAGCAGCTCGTCGCATTAATTATCGTCTCTTTGGATATTTGCAATTACTGCTTGATCAAATTCGATCCAGTTGTAACATAATGGCTGAGGGATTTCGGTTTATGCCTTTGGGTTTAGTTAGGCTGAGAACCTTTCGGCTCAGCACATGGGTTACTTAGGTGCAACATTAAAACAGGAGTTCACGCGAGCGCGCGGAGTGGGCGTGTCACTCAGAGATGTCACAATAGCCTGAGATGGGAAACGAGGTTACACAGTGCGAGTGACGTCACGCACCGGAAGCGCGCGGAGAATTTTGGGAGATTTTAAAAAAGTCAGTCAGTTGAGACTAGACACCGGACGAGTTGAGATTAGACCTGTCTCGGGAGAAAACGGTTGGTTTTCGCTTGCTCGTGGAGACCTATGTGGCGGGTGCCACACGGGTTGTGGGGCAGATGAAAAAGTAAGAATAGAAAGATTGTTCCTCTCTCCTTATGTCGAAGAAACTTCAAAGGTAATAAAAAGGTTCGTACCTGAACAAAGAAATCGTTACGTGTTTTTCGAATTTCGAGATCCAATGTTCTATGTATATATGTAATGAACGTCCCATGTACATTTCGCATATTCATGTATATGGCTATGGTGCACAGCCAGGTGTCCATATCTGGGTCAACTAGATACGTTTGAAAATTATTTGGATTAGCTAGGAATACTTAATAACATTTAACTGTGTGTGTAAAATATTTGTCTTAGGAATATTTGATTGAATCTATAATTGTTTTAAAAAATTGGTTTGATTTCGTTTCGTTTGATTTCAGAGTACATCAATCATTTGGAATTATTAATCCGAAATCAATTTTTAAACATATAAACAGTAATTTCCCCCAATATCTTCTGCATAAGCAATTTCGACTATTCTTTTAGTCGTCAATAGAAGTAGTGTAGTTTTGAATTTACAGTTTGATGTTTTATTGTGTTAATTATTCGAAGCGTTTTGTTTTGAAGTTGTCGGTTGGAACGTTTTCAGCGTTTTGTTTCAAAACACTCAGCCGGAAAAAATTATATATATATATATATATATATATATATATATATATATATATATCGGATCTTAGTCGCATTACTACCCTGTTTGATAGGGCCGAAGAGTATGTACGCCGACTGCACCTTTGCAGAAGAGTAAAATCCCCTCAACGAGTGTCCTGATCTTGACACTGATCCAACTGATGTTGCGACTTCCGTCACGTCGTTCTGTGGATTGTTGTGTCGCCCAGCAATTCTTATTACCTCCGGGTCCAAACGGACCTGGAGTAGGCGCAACTGTTACTGTTCCGTCTATTAGCCGAATAGCTATGTTTAATCACTTACTTTAAAACCATCTAATTGTGGGCAAACAAATGGTTGTCCATTTTTATACATATAAACAGTAATCAAACAAGTCAGTTTAGCATAGGTACAGTTTCAATGTGAAAAAACAGTTCTATCTAAAACGATTCAGTTTAAGATAAGTACAGTTTAAATGTCAAGAACAGATCTCTTTCAAACAATTCAGTTTAATATAAGTACAATTTTAATGTTAAAAAACAGTTCCATTTCAAATGATTCAGTTTAGCATGAGTACAAATTTTAGTTTCGTTCAACCCATAGATAGGGCCCTATGAGGTGCTATTACTCCGAGCCAGAGAGGACCTGGGAGCGATGGCAATGAAGGGGTACTCTGCATTTCCCAAAGCTCTTGCTTGTTTAGTGTCATATCCAGGACTCTCATTTGTGGTGAGGGGTCTTACCCCTCAGTGGAGAATAAGCCTTCCCAAAGTCTCTAAAAATGGTACTTGCTACCTCCTTACTTAACACTCAGTATCATAAGGTGCAGATCAAGGGTAAGTGGATCAATCAATGGAATGGAGTTGCTCTCTTCCTTACACCTCGATGTAGTAGCTATTGTAAAGAGTCTTCGGATGGCCCGGTCGGTTAACTTACTTACATATTATCTGTATGACTTTCAAAGAGTGTAACAATGCTCGACACTACCAATAACAGCGGGTACATAACACAACTTAAACTGCTTCTGTCACATAATACACGAGCTGCAAAGAGCGCTTACCAATGTATTGCACAATTTTTGACTCAGCATATTATTAAAACAATCTCATATTTCATAATTGAATACAGCTTTTTCTCTTTTTCTTTGTAAGCGGCTTGTAATATTCAAACAACAGAAATCTATATCTTCTGCCACTTGCCGAGGGCGTACCAATTTAATTTTAGCCAGAAACAATGGGTTCCTGAGCGAACGATTGCTCCGGGCGGGTATCCCTCAAGTGCCTCTTGGGCTGGCCAAGAAGGTGAGTCTATTTGGGAATGCTGGCCTTTCTCAGCCTGATCATTCCTTGAGGGGAGGGCATAATTATGCAATCACTGTAAGTTTGTTTGGGATTTTGTATAATCAGCACTCGTGTCCGCACGTTTTGATCTGATAGGCTCCGATCATCAGCAGATGATTTTCTTCCTCTCCGATTAATCATGTATTTAATGAAGCAAGTCCCGGGGCCCTCCTGTGGCCTATAGGTTGGGAAATAACATTTGTCTCGTTTATTCAAGCGCAGATAAAAACGGAGAGTTTGTTGTTTTATATTTATTCAATTCAATAAAGATTCCGGATATTTTAGAGTTTAATAAACGTAGACACATATAAAGCCAATAAAATCTTATTATCATTATTGATATTATTCTAGCCATCAAGAGTCTTTCACATCAGCGTTACCTGATGGTCTTTCGCAGGAGTTTGAGTGACACCAAATCTCCTCACCTCTCCAGAACTTTTCGCAGTATTCTGGCCGATCTTACCAATGCTATAGTTTTGATTGTCTCCACTCGTCCAGTTATTTGTAAGTCCTCCAGTGCCAGTACCACTCCTTTGGTGACTGTACCAAGAACACCAATAACAATCGGTATGAAGGTCACTTTCTTGTTTCACATTTTTTTTTCAATTTCTTAATAAGGTCGAGGTACTTATCCTTCTTTTCGCTTTCTTTCAGTTTTACGCTGTGGTCTGCTAGGACAGCCATGTCCTCAATTCTGTAAATTCTCTGTGTTTTTTTTATTATAATGTCTGGTCGTCTGGCTGAGATTAGGTGATCCGTTTGTATCTTCAAAAGTTGTTCTTATAATGATGATAATTTTTCGCTTCCTTGTGAGTTTTTCACATCAGCGTTAGCTGATGATTTTTCACATAGCACTAATACTCTTGGGAAAGATATCAATCCAGTAATTCTCCCTCAAGCTATAGGTAAATAGTAGGGCAGACTAGGTTCTTCAGCCTTGGTGAGGCAACTAGTCTAGGAGAAGGAAAACTCTGAATTCAAACCTGTTAAACTTCGCTTAAAAATTGACCTCGTGTCATATCCTGCCCGAGCGGAGGGGTTGGTAAATATGGTTAGCTGATGATTTTTCAGTGAAGTCTGAGTGACAGCAAGTCTCGTCAACAATGCTGTAGTTTGCATGTTCTCGATTCTTTCTCCCATTTTCGACTCTTCCAGCCCCCTTTCTAGGTGTTGGAAGATTGTTCCCAGTGCGCCAGTTACAATTAGTATCACTGTCATTCTCATGTTCTGTACCTTTTTAATCCTTTGTCTCTCTTTTTGTTTTCGTTGATTTGAGGATAATCCCTTCGGCTGTTCTTCTGTCCGGGATTAGGGGATCCGTTTGTATCTCAAAATCCCAGAAAATTTTATGGATCTCATTTTCTTGGACAGATTCTGGTTTGTGTATACACCATTTGGTAATTTGTTCAAATTTCAATTTCTTGCACAATTCCCCGTTAATAAACATCCCCACCTAGGCGTGCAAAGTTTTATACTGTCTTTTATACGCAAGTTTACAGCATTCGCCTATGTGATAAATAATTCCATCTCTATCTCAATATAATGTACATTTTTATACGGTATTAAACATTCTGGCTTTAATATAATTGGGGGTGTCCTCATGGTGTAATGGTTAAAGCGATGGACTGTGGAATCGCAGTAAGCGAGTTCGTACTCCAGTCGCGCTATTACGTTCACTTTCGGGCAAATACCATTGGGAAAGGTATGAACCCCCTTATCCTCCCAGCTATGGGTTAAATAGTACCACAACTATGAGAATGGATTTGGCATTAAATAACCTCCAAAGGTTGATATACCATTAAACAAAGAAAGTAGACCAAACCTTCAATATAATTGATCCTTATCACAGTTTTAACAACAGCGATAGCTGGAGTCTGAGTGATAGAATGTCTCCCCAAAACTCTAAGGCCCTTCTTAGTCTGTTGGCCCATCTTAAAACAGTAGTCTGAATAGTATCCGCTCGTCCTCTGATCTCTATGTCTTCCACGACGTTTACCCATATTTACCTAGCCCCTCCACTCCGGCAGGATATGACACAAGGTCAATTTTTAAGCAAAGTTTAACAGGTTTTGAATTCAGAGTTTTCCTTCTCCTAGACTAGTTGTCTCACCAGGGCTGAAGAACCCAGTCTGTCCTACTGTTTACCCATTTGGAGGGAGAATAATTGGATTCATACCTTTCCCAAGGTTATTAGTGCTATGTGAAATGCATTCAGCCAGGATTTGAACTCGTGTCGCCGTGTCCATTTCCTACGTTAACGACTACGCTACGGGCACGTCCACGTTTACCAAGCCTTTGGCGGTCGTTCCGAGCCTATCAATTATGATTGGTATTACTGTCACCATCATGTTTCATGGTTTTTTTGTTTCCTTTGATTTCAACTCTTTGGTCTTCCGGGACGGCAAAGACCATAATTCGTCATCTTATTTCTGTTGATACTCTCGAGTTGTGGTCATTTAGCTGGGATTTAGTGATTAGTTTGGATCTCAAAATAGGACTGCTTTTGATGCATATCCTTCTTCCGGACTGATTCTTGATTGTACATAAAGTAGTATGGTCAAATTTTAGTTTCTTCTTCAAAGCCCAGTGGACCCCCCATCCGTAACATGTCGTTTCACGTCTCATACTCATTTTGTGCAAATATCGTTACGACTCTGTAACTATATATCCTACACGTAAGATTTTGTCAAGTCATCGATATTTGCTTTAACAGAGCTGGTTGTAACGGTGTTGTTTTATGCTGTTATTTGAAGATATTCACTTACTCTTTTGAAAGTTGCCTTTCTTAGCTATTTCCTGGTCTCCTTGTCGCATGAAATATCCATACAATTATTTTTCTACTCATTTCTATTCTTTTGTTTTTGCTTTTTTGTTGATCTTTCTGTTGCTGCTTCTGGTTGCTGGTATTCATATTTACCTAAACCATCGTCGGGCAGGATATGACACAAGGTCAATTTTTAAAGCGAAGTTTAACGGGTGTGAATTCAGAGTTTTCCCTCTCCTAGACTAGTTGCCTCACCAAGGCTGAAGAACACAGTCTGTCCTACTATTTACCCATAGCTGGAGGGAGAATTATCGGATTCATACCTTTCCCAAGGGTATTAGTGCTATGTGAAATGCAATCAGTCTCCTCCAGGATTTGAACTCCTGTCGCTGTGTCCATTTCCTACGACGGAGTTTTTCAAACCAGTTCAAACTAGTGTAGCCCAGGGGGCTAGGGCTTTAGAAATCAGCGACTGCATATCTACAGGGGTGGGGTAAGACGCCGTCTCCAAACATGATTGGATTCATACCTTTCCCAAGGGTATTAGTGCAATGTGAAATGCAATCAGTCTTGTCCAGGATTTGAACTTGTGTCGCTGTGTTCATTTCCTACAACGATAACCATTACACCACGGGCATCATTATTTTTGTTATTATTTTGCTCTTTGCGAATTTGACCATCAACAGAGTCTCATAGCAAGTCTCATTAGGGCTCCAAGACCTTCTGAGTATTCTAGTCGAACATTAGAACGCTGTATTTCGGATGAACTCGATTTGTCCTTTGATGTTAAACTCCTCCAAAACCTGTTTCGAAGACTTTGAATACAGTTCCAAGCGCATCAATTACAATTGTTATTATAATTGTTTACTCCTTGGAGAGATTTTTCACACCAGCATTAACTGATGGTTTCTCACTGGAATTTGAGTAACAGCTAGTTACCTCAAATCTCCAGGACTCCTCTCAGTATTCTGACCGATCTTATTGATGTATCTGAGTAGTCTCTTATAACTAAGTTTCACATTCCCTTTATCAATTCTTTGGCTATTGTCCCAAGTACACCTTCCATAACTGATAATATCGTCACCTTCATGTCCCATATATTTTTTTTAACTACTGTACCATGGTTTAGGAACTTATCTCTCTTTTCACTTACTTTGTTTTTTTTTTAGTTTTACCCAGGTAAACCGGAACGGCAAAATCTATAGTCCGGCTGGTTCGCTTTTTATTTTTACTGTCACTAAGTCTGGCCATCTGGCCAAGATTTGGTGGTCGGTTTGTCTCCCAAATACCCCAGAGAGTTTTGTGTGTCTCATTTTCCAGGACAGATTCTTGCTTGTGCATATATCACCTGTACATTTGGTCAATGTCATTATTACAAACATTGTAATTTTTTTTTTCCATTAATGTAAACTGGTGAAACTTTACTAGTGTCTAAGTGACAATAAGAGTCATCAGGTCTCCAGAACGATTCTCAATATCCTGTCCGATTTTTACAATTCTGTAGTCTCATTAGACTTGATTCTTTCCAATTTATTTTGTTCCCCGATAAAAGTCTTTGGGAACAGTTCTAAAAGCACTAATTTTATTTATTAACCCCATTCTTTTTTTTTTCTCATCATTCTTTTGCCCAGTCCGACTGCTTCTCTGCAGAGGGTTAAGACCCCCCCCCATCACAACGAGTTTCCTGGATATGACTCTAAACAATCTGATGGTGAGGTTCCAGCAGTGCTGGAACTTTAGGGAACACGGAGTACCCCTTCATTGCCATTGCTCCCAAGCCCACCATGACCCGGCGTGGTAGCACCTGATAGGGCCCTATCTATGGGTTAAATAGAACTAACAGCATACTTATGCTTAACTGAATTGTTCGATTAAACTGAATAGTTTGAAATAGAAATGTCTTTGACAACTAACCGTACTTACATTTAAACTACATGCTTATGCTTAATTGAATTATTTGAAATAGAACTGTTTTTCGACATTAAAACTGTATTTACACTTAACTGAATTGTTACATAAAACTGCTTGAATAGTTTGAAATAGAAATGTTTTTGACAATTAAACTGTGTACTTATGCTAAACTGAATTGTTTTAAATAGAACCGATTATTCACATAAAAATGGATTTGGCGTTAAATACTCTACAAAGGTTGATATGGTCGAATTTTAAATTTTTGCACAGTTGCCAGCGAATACACTTTCCTACATAGTCACGCCCTGCCTTTACTACTTTTGCGTTAGTTTTAAGTCATCCATTTAATATGAGATTGTCACAACACTCTTCTTCTTCTTCTTCTTCTTCTTCTTCTTCTTCTTCTTCTTTCACACCAGCAATAGATGATGGTTTTTCACTGAATGATAGAAAGTCTCCTTAAGTCTCCCGGACCCCCTTCCGTATTTTGGCTGATTTCAACAATGCTGTTGTCCTCTTATGTCCAAATTCCCATGTCCTTGTATAAATCATTTGATGATTGTACCGAGCAATAATATTACAACTCGAATTATTATTATTATTATTGTGAGAGATTTTCATACCAGCATTAGCCGATGGTTTATCACTGGAGTCTGAGTGACTGCAAGTTTTTTCAAGTCTCCAGGACTCTTCTCATTATTCTGGCCGATGTCAATTATGCTGTAGTCTTGATGGTCTCTATTTGTCCTCTTATTTCCGAGTCCTCCGGCCCTTGTACCAATCATTTGGTGACTGTACCAAAGTCACCAATTACAATTAGTATTACTATCTTTTTTCTTTTCTCTTGCAAGGTCCAAGTACATATCTTTCAATTCGCTATCTTTCAGATCAATATTTATTATTATTATTTACTCCTCAAGAGTTTTTCACATCAGTATTAGCTGATGGTTTTTCACTGGAGTTTGAGTGACAGCAAGTCTCCTCAAGTCTCCTGGACTCGTCTCAGTATTCTGGCCGTTCTCAGTAATGCTGTCGTTTGGATAGTCTCCACCCGTCCGCCAACTTCCAAGTCCTCCAGACCCTTTAATAATCCTTTAGTTACTGTGCCTAACGCACTAATCACAATTGGCACAATCGTTACTTTCATGTTCCACAGTTTTTTCAATTCTCTAGAAAGGTCGAGGTACTTATCCTTCTTTTCACTTTCCTGCAGATTTATTCTGTGATCCGCCGGGACAGCAAAGTCGACAATTTTACAATTTTTTTTTTTTGATTGATTATTATGAGGTTTGGTCTTCTGGCCGGGATTAGGTGATCCGTTTGTATGTTAAAGTCCCATAGGAGTTTATACGTGGCATTTTCTAGGACAGGTGCTGGGTTGTGCATATACCATATTATTATTATTATTAATTTTTTTTTTTTAACAGTTGCATTTCTTCTACGCATCATTAATTTAAACTTTATTCTGTGTTTCTTCTTCTTCTTCTTCTTCTTCTTCTTCTTCTTCTTCTTCTTCTTCTTCTTCTTCTTCTTCTTCTTCTTCTTCTTCTTCTTCTTCTTCTTCCAGATTCTTCTTCTTCTTCTTATTCTTCTTCTTCTAATTATTATTATTATTATTATTAGTGTTGGTATCTGTGAGTGTGTCGTGTTTTGGGGGGCATGCGTGCGTATTATATATATACACACACACACACACACACACAAACACACACACACATATATATATATAAAATAATGAATACAAACCAGCCATATTTTTCTAACAATAAGCTGAGTGGTACAAAAAATTTTTCCTTCATTTAAAGAAACCGATGTTACAATACACACACACACACACACACACACACACACACATATATATATATATATATATATATATATATATATATATATATATATCACATGTATACACATATATATATATATATTTCTGAGCATAGATAGATAGATAGATAGATAGATCTGCAAAGAAATCGAATCAGGATATATGTGTATGTTAATTTAAAGCTGATAAAAATTGAAAAATGTCTTCTAGACATAAGGGCAAGAATAAATATTTATATCTTACATATTTTACATATATACATATATTCATTCTAAATTTACCTAACACTGTTTGCCTCCAGTCGAATGAAAATAAAACTTAAGATCACAATACGTTAGAAATTGTCATGAAGATGGTAGTCTCCACTTCTTCCCATGTGCGTAGGTACTACCTACAGTTACCAGAAAAAAAATCTAACAAAATGGATTTATGAATTTTAAAATTATAAAAAATAAGTTTTAGGTCAAAGTTTTAAAAACAGATATTTTTATATATCGCATCCTCTCTCTCATAATACAAGGGAGAGCCAAAAGTTTTGTATCATTTTGGTAACGTGAGGGGTATATCAGCTACTCTTGATCCTTTTGTCGACGTTGTAAATGTGATGAACCCCAAGTGCTACTCTGCAGATCTATTGTTGTATACAGACCTTCGACCCAGCCAAACATGCCATTCCAAAGTGATGCACCGGAAGAAAGTGACACATTCCGATGGCAGTTATGAGAAGAAATCGCGAAGGCGGGCTTGGCTGATTAAATGGGACAAGGTAAAAATCCCATGGTACACTCATAGACTGATGCACCGGAAGAGAGTTACCTCTAAACTGCATAACAGTTATTTCCGCTTGATGACGATCAAACATGCCATTCCAAAGATTGAGTGGGCGATTGAACTATTATATAACTCGGTGAAGACAGGAAGTCTGTTAGTTGGAGAAAAGGTGTGGTAGGGAAAACCACCACCCGGCAGAAAGGGGCCCTCGGGCCCCCGTTTGAGTTGGAGATGAGATAAGTTTTGGAGACCAGACCAGTTGTTAGAAGACGCTGGGATGAGAACATGTCCCAGAGAGGCTGCGCCCCCTGGCCCCCGGTTGAGCAACCCAGGGGAACGAGAACGACACATGGTGACGTCCGGAGGGGCTGAGGAGGTCAATATGTTGCAGTATTTGTTCAGTCTCCAACTCCTTCTCACACACAACCTTTCAAATAAAATGAGTGGTATATTTTTTAAGAAGTCTTGGTTCGTCTTCTTCGTTGTCTATATATGTATATGTATTATGTGTTTGTATAGTTAATCATGGTCATGGCTACACAACCCTATCTGTATAGCTTGGATTCCGCCCTCAGGATCGACGCATTCAGGCCTACCTTATTTTGTAAATGACATGAACCACACTGGACTATGCGATGCCGACTTTACTTTATAGTCCGTAAGTCCTTCTCAGCAGATTTATCGGTATGGCTTGCAGCATGGCATCGGTCTCAACGCTTTCAGGCCGATCCGACCTTGTTTGATCGTCGAGGTTATTGAAATACGGGTGAGGTTTCTTCAACTATTCGTTACTGTACTTTCACTCCCTTTAGAGTTTCCAAACTCCTTCAAGATACATCATGGTAAGTGGTCACGAATTTACTATGACGATTGTGTGCGATGTAGACGGATGGCTCATTGGCAGAGTTTCAGCTCTGCTTTCTGTGGTTAGTGGTTCAATCTCCAGTGCATACCAGAGATTATGGTATGCACTGATGATGTGACCTAATAAGGTCGAAACATGTGTCCAGTTTTCCGTATGTCACATGGAAGTGCTTGCAGGATTTTTTAGTCATGGTAATTCAATTAATATATATATATATATATATATATATATATATATATATATAAACGGGCTCACTGAATAAAAAGTGAGATTTTATCTAAATTAGACAGGAATAATTGATGTTAAAAAACAGTACTTCCAACCAATTAACTGGGTGCAAATAAATGATTAATATCAAATAAAATTATTAGTATTAGATATCAATATGAGGTCATATAACTTTATGCAAAGATAAAAGTTCCAGCACCTTCAAAAGAATGTTACCTAAAAACGATTTGATTAGAAATTATATATATATATATATATATATATATATATATATATATATAGGTAGGTCACTGAATAAAAAAATAAAAAAATGAAATATATTTTTATTTGAGATGTTTTTTCCATAAGTGTAAATTCTGAATAATTTGGAAACGTTTTACAGCAAAATCTATTTTGATCTTACAAAGAGGCTATTCAAAATAGCAGCAAATTAAACTTAACACATCAGACTTGAACAGACCTCTCTCATCATATATTCGTTGGCCGATACTCACAAACAGCCTGTCAAAAAGTGTTGAACGACACAATAGAGTTAGGGAAGACAAGTCTATATAGGTGGCTAATTTATTGGAAAAGCATCCTCCTCATTGACGTTTAAACTGGTGTACTATATTGGTCGTATAGAGGCTACTAACCAAGGGAGACAATTTAGTAGAAATTGTTAAATTAGTTAATTATCTAAATTTCTGAGACTAAGCTAGATGATTTTTATCATTATCCTATTTACCAACCCCTCCGCTCGGGCAGGATATGAAACAAGGTCAATTTTTAAGCGGAGTTTTACAGGTTTCAATTCAGAGTTTTCCTTCTCCTAGAGTAGTTGCCTAACCAAGGCTGAACAACCTAGTCTGTCCTACTATTTACCCATAGCTGGAAGGAGAAATATTGGATTCATACCTTTCCCAAGGGTATTAGTGCTATGTGAAATGCAATGAGTTTCGTCCAGGATTTGAACTCGTGTCGCCGTGTTCATTTCCTACGATGATAACAATTACACCACGTTTTTATCATTATGGGCTTTCAGACTATTCTCTTCATCTTTATTGTTATTTTCCACAACATTTCGGCCGATATGTCCTCCGGCCTTCTTCAGGTGTTCGTCGAACTCGTGAACCTACACGGAACTCCGAACTACGTCCTTTATTGAAGCCACGGGGGTCGCATGTTCTGATTCCGTTAACCATAACCGGGTACAAGTGTTAAGTATTCCTTTATTGTTACTCGCCCGTAGTCAGGATTGAACCTGCAACCTCCAGATGAGGGTCTCCTTAGAAGCTTAGGGAACTAACGCCTATAACTGCTACGCTATGTGTCCTGCCCACGGAATCAGAACAGGCGACTCATGTAGACTCAATAAAGGACGTAGTTCGAAGTTCCGTGTAGGTTCCCGAGTTCGACGAACACCTGAAGAAGGCCCGAGGATATGTCAGCCGAAACGTTATGGAAATGATAATAAAGATGAAGACAATAGTCTGAAAACCTTTGGTTGAATTAGTCGTATTGAATTTGTGATAATATATAAATTTATATTTCTTAGATTCAGTCGGATAGACATTAATACGTACTAGATTTTTAATGCTATTTCATCGGATTTTTAATGTTTGAGCATTCAGTTAGGAAAATATAGTTTAATGAGTTAGACGTTGTTTGATGTAGTATCATTTCCATTGCAATTAGAGTGAATAATGTAAATGGCAAATTTAATTTTTCGTCAACTATGCGGTTTAGGACATCGTCGTTAATTACATTTAAAAGTACTTGGTAAAAATACGACAGCTTTTGAAATTCTTTTAAACCATAAGTAAAACAACTCATTTAAAGAACAGAACGAATGTTTAAATGAGAAAATGCTGCATATACATATATAAACATACATCGAAAGACTATTTTGCTGAATTAGAACTCTTCAGTGCGGCTAGACACGGGAGACGCTCCCAGCCGGGATCGAAACCCACCTAACTTTCAATCAAGCTGATGACATACCCCTTAGCCAACCTTGCGACAACGTCAGCTCGGGAATTAAGGCATTTGTATCGGAATTTGTTTGTTTACATTTGACGCTTTCGGACTCTGGAGTGTTCAATTTGTTAAAAGAGCTTTGCATTACGCAAGTAGCAACCCTTATAATCCATCGCCAGAGGGCAAAAAAAACACCCGGTTGGGAGGAGGGTATATAGTAAAGTAAAGTTGGCGACCATAGTAGAGGGCGACCAGAAGACTCCCTTATCAATAGCTACTACACCGAGATGTAGGGGAGGGCGCTACTCCTTTCCCTGGATTGCTCCACTTTACCATTGATACTTACCTTATATTACTGAGTGTTAAGCAAGGAGGTATCAAGTACCATTTTTAAAGTCTTTGGTATGACGCAACCTAGGATTGAACCCTGGTAACCCGGACCATTGGCGAACACTCTACCTATATATATATATATAATTTTGTATAATCTGAGGAAAATAGTCTTGGTTTTAGACTTATTTTGTAATTTTTTAGCAATCCAAGGTGAATAGGAATCTCAGTTGAGGACTCTTTGACGACGGCTATCGGATGTACGATAAAATTTCGATTAAAAATATACTGAAATTCATATATAGAACGAAAAATTATTATATAATGTTGACAACAAACATCAATTTAGTGTTTTTATTAAAAAAAATTTTCTGGTCGTTATCATATTTACCAACCCCTCCGCTCTGGCAGGATATGACACACGGTCAATTTTTAAGCGGAGTTTAACAGGTCTGAATTCAGAGTTTTCCTTCTCCTAGACTAGTTGCCTCACCAAGGCTGAAGAACCTAATCTGTCCTACTATTTACCCATAGATGGAGGGAGAATAATTGGAATCATATCTTTCCCAAGGTATTAGTGCTATGTGAAATGCAATCAGTCTCCTCCAGGATTTGAACTTGAGTCGTCGTGTCCATTTCCTACGACGATAACCATTACACCACGGGCACCTCCTTAAAACCTTCTTCAGATGGAGTTTATAACGTTAGTGTTTCGGCTAATGTGCAGACTTCTCAACCTTGTTTCCGGCAAGAAGAGACAAAAACAACTTAATTTCCTTCTGAAATCTCTTTACACACACACACACACACACACACACACACATATATATATATATATATATATATATTGCCATCGCTTCCGTCTCTGTTCTGGCCGGGAGTGGCAGCACCTAGTCGTGTCCTATTTACGAGGGAAATAAAACTGTTTAACATTTAAACTGTGTACTTATGCTAAACACTGATGTTTAATTGAATTGTTAGTGATACTTTACGATAGATGGAACCATTTAACTTTGTTGACTAATGCTAAACTGAACTGTTTGAACGGGAAGTGTTTTTACATTTAACTGTGTATTCTTATTAGATAGAAAAAAGTGAACCATTTCATTCAGAAAACAGAAGCTCAGGCTTGTTTGAAAACATTAATCATATATCTAATATATGTATAAAAAGGATAGGCATTAAATGACCTGCAATGCAGGATATGCCATTAAACCAGGCTAAAACAATCCAAACTGTTTCCCTCTCAACTATGGGATAAATAGTACAACTTATGTCCTTCTTCAAAGATGGTTTAAGCATTGAATACCTCATGAATGTCGATATGCCGTAAACCAAAGAAACTCACAACTAGTTTTGTTGCACTTGTCTTTAATTAGAATCATTTTGAGATGAGGCTTCTTAATCTGAGAATTAATTTTTTTTATTTATTGCGGACTTTTTTTCCTCATCTTGGTAGTTTTTGTGTTGTTTCTTCGAGGCCCGTGGCGCAGCGGATAGAGGCGTTGAGTCTCTACGGTTCCAGGGGAGCATTGTCAGAAGATAGCGGTTTCAAACCCTACCCAAGCCGGCCAGAGGTTTACTTGGTCAAAAACGTGGTGCGATAGACAACAACTATGGAAGGCAGTAATTTCTGGGGATACGGTTACAAGACTCAGCATTCCTATCCGAGGTCACGGTAAATCACCTGGCGAAGGCCAGAGGTGAAATTTGGCCGAAACGTAGTGAAAGAAGAAACAACACAAAAACTACCAAGATGAGGAAAGAAAGTCCGTAATAAATTTAAAAAATTAATTTTTAGTTTTGTTGCATATTGACGTTTAACAGAGCCATCAGCAAGGTTTGTGTTTAAGCAGCTCACGTGGGGTTACAGACGGAAGTGCGTCATATGAGTTGACAACCGGAAATGCAAAGGCGTTGTGAAATCATAAATGCAGATACCAACAGAGTGAGGGGCAGTGTCAATCTGGGATACACGGTCGAGCAGTCAAGTGGTCAGGAGAGCGCCAGTGAATGGCGAGAAGTGAAAAAGTATCAAGTAGGGCTCTGAATATAGAAGGACAGTGTGAAGAAGAAGGAAAGGGTTAATATAGCGGTCGTCCTTGTCCTTCTTACACACTAACAGAATTTCGGCCCTGACGAGAATTAGAGAGGCATTTATATTTATGTAAACAAAAACGTTTTTGTGTCTTCATTATATTAAACATTAGTTTTAATTCAGGGTTTTTCTCCTAGACTAGTTTCCTTATTTAGGCTGAAGAATCCGTTCAATATTACTTTTTAGACATAGCTGGGGAGAAAAGATGTGGATTTATGGCTTTCGTAAGAGATTAGTTCAAAGTATAGTAACAACAGAATTTGATCTCGGGTCACCGATTCTATTTCTCACAATAATAACCGTTACGCTAAGAGCGTCTTCCAAAACATGCGTAGAGGACTCTCCAAGGCAGAGTAGATAACGAGTTAGACTGCAACATCGTAGTTAGCGTGTTCGAACTTCAGTCACATTAATCCGCTCATTTTCGGACAAATAAACCAGGAAAAGGTATTGAATAAAAAATACCGCTACGATATTTCTCCAAAAGTATCTTTGTCATTTAATAATCTACGAAGGTTGATATGCAGTTTAAGAAAGAAAGACAAAGAAAAGTCGACGAGACTATGCTTTAAGTCTAGAAGTAAAACTGTAATTCAATTTTGTTACTGAATAACCGATGTTTCATATCTTATTTATAAATAATAATAATCATCATCAAGTCGTGGCGCTAGCACGGATATCCCTGACCCACTCTGCCACTTCTCCCAATCGTTCATCCCCTCTAGCAGGTCTTCAGGGCTACATCCCGTATCCTCACAGAGCGGCTGTATGTTCGAGCTAGTCCTCCTGCTTTTAGTCTGCCATATATGGGGGTACATAGGAGTACATCACTTATGAGCTCATCCTTGCTTCTCCAGCAGTGTCCTGCATGTCAGGTTCGTCTAGCGTGGATAGTTTTTTGTGATGGGAGGTAGATGGCCGTATAGTTGGTGCCTTGTGGGGTGTTGTCACCAGGACTTGTTTAATATTACTTGCAACATTCTTGTGTAATCGCCGTCAGGCTTTTTCTCCAGCCGTTTAGTTAGCGTCCAAGTAGTGCATCCATATAGCAGTATCGACACGACCGCTGACTGAAAGAAACTGCGTTTCATTTTATCGGTCAGGTTTGATTTCCATATGATCGATAGCTTATCGATAGCTGTCCATTCCTTCGTTAGCCGCGTGTATTTAATCTTAATCATTTTTATTGTATAATATCGAACTAGAAACAAATAAGAAAAACCTGGTATCGTTTGTTAAGAAGAAAATATTTCACAAAAGAAAATAGGCTTTACTTATGGTCAATAGTAAATGCTTATTATATAGTTCTCCAGGGTAAAAGCACATGTGTGAATACCGAGAAAAAATGTAGCGACTCATTAAATACAATGCTTTTACATATATATATATATATATATATATATATATATATATATATATATATATATACGTCATGTTTCGTGCTGTTCTTTGGATTTTAATCTTTGTTCTTTCAATGGTCTAAGGCTTTTTCTTTTGTCTGAATTTTTTTCCATTGTACATTCTCAAGCCCGTATTCTTCTTTTTTCTTCTTTTTTTTTTTTTTAATGTCGTTTGCAGGTTGGTTCTGTCGACAAAGAACTGTCAGAAATTTCTGGTCAATTAAACGCCTCCTGATCCTTCGGTGAAAATAGTGAGTTAAAAAAAAAAAAAGCACAAACAAATATTTAAAAAAAAAACCTCTAAAAAGAAAATGTATTAAGGAACGAAATGATAACGAGGGAATTATGGGAAATGAAGGTGTCAGGATACAGAGAAAAGGCGGGGGGGGGCAAAATAGCGAGAATAATTGAAATAACATTGTAAATAACAGAATTTAAAAAATTGGATCAAGCAAAAGTGAAAGACAGAAAAAGAGGAATAGAAAGATAGACAGTATATGTGTATGAGATAAATAGATAGATAGATAGATAGATAGATAGATCAAGAAAAAGCAGAGATTGATAGATAGATAGATAGATAGATAGATAGATAGATAGGGAGAAAGAGCATGTGTCTATGATTGTGTGTGAGTATGTGTGTATGTGTGAGATAGACAGAGAGAGGGGGAAGTGTGTGTGTATGAGTGTGATAGATAGGTAGATAGATAGATAGATAGATAAAGAGAGAGAGAGAGAGTGTGTGTGTGTGTGTGTGTGTGATTGTGAAAGAGAGAGAATGTATGTGTACGAGTGTGAGAAATGTATATATATATATATATATATATATATATATGTGTGTGTGTGTGTGTGTGTGTGTGTGTGTGTGTGTGTGATTGTGAGAGAGCGTGTGTGTGTATGAGTGTGATAGATAGATAGATAAATAGATAGATGATCCCATTATCAAAATAGAGTCATCTAAATTTGCCGAGATAGATAGATAGATAGATAGGGAGAAAGTGCGTGTGTCTATGATTGTATGTGAGTATGTGTGTGTGTGAGATAGAGAGAGAGAGGGTGGAAGTGTGTGTGTATGAGTGTGATAGATAGGTAGATAGAGAGAGAGATAGAGAGAGAGAGAGTGGGTGTATGACGGTGGGAAATAGATAGATAGAGAGAGAGAGAGAACGAGTGAGAGAGAGAAAGACAGAGAGAGAGTTTGTATGAGTGAGAGAAATAGATAGATAGATAGATAGATAGATAGATAGATTTAAAGAGAGAAATAGAGAGAGAGAAAGTGTGTGTGTTTGATTGTGAGAGAGAAAATGTGTGTGTATGAGTGTGAGAAATAGATAGATTGAGAGAGAGAGAGAGAGAGAGAGAGAGAGAGAGAGAGAGAGAGAGAGAGAGAAAAGAGGGAGAGAGTGTGTGTGTGTGTAAGAGAGAGAGAGAGAGAGAGAGAGAGAGAGAGAGAAAGGGAATAGAGAAATAGAAGAGGAATACGGGGAAAAAGAATTGCAAATGAGAGTAAAGGAAACTCCAATGAAACAGTGTAAGCTAGAAGATTTAATGTCTAGCCGTCTTGAAAGTTAAGCAAAGTGGAGCTTGTTCAGCACTTAGATGAGTGACCACTCATCAACTACAGTTATCAGTAGAAATCTGAGACTGGTGTGTTACTTTTGGTAAAGGCACGAAATTTTATTGACAAGAAAGTTTTGTCAGTTACTGGTTCCACCTACATAATCAAAGTTAAGCGGCAATGTGCTTGTTAAGTACTTAGATGAGGGACCATTTATTAACATTAGGCACAAAAAGCAATCTAAGATCAGTTTTCCACACTTAGCTGAAGTATAAACTTACGGTTGAATCATTCTGAAATGACAGATTCTAGGTATTTATCAAGCGCCCCACCAAACGTAGCTCAAGGCTTTTTAAAGGTGGGTCAAACTGCTCAAACAGGCATGACTTCCATTCCCAAAAATGCCTCGGGCTCCGTCGACATTTCCCTAAACAGGAGGGCTTCAGGCGCCAGGCAATTAACCTAGCCCCTCCGAGGAATGTATGAGCCTGGGGGACGGCTTCCCTGAGGATTGCATTTGGTAGCGTGTCACAAATGCTAGGCTCCCCACACGGGCAGCCTCGATTGTCTATCATAGCCAGAGACTAGACACTCCTGACCAAATACGCGTTATCCAGAACACGGTTGGCTGAAATGTACAGGACTACTAGACTACCGTTCAGACAGTTCTTATTAGATTATTAGAGTTAAGTAGCGATGATACACTTTAGGACATAGATGGAGGACAATTTTACATCATCAGTTTGTGCATCGCTATGGAAAATGATTGTGTATAAAAAAATTGATTTTAAAAACACACTAGAAGAACTCGTTCCCGTTTGATCAGTCCAATTAAATTAAACAGGTACTTAATCGGTTACGAATTAGTAAAATCATATACTGTAAACTCTCTCAGACAATTTGTGACAATACAGCGGTCTTCATCAAACACGGGAGTGATTCCGTTTCCAATCCGCTGCCAATCGGTTTGTCGGTTAAGTCTTCGGATGACACAAACTAATCCACTTTCTGCCCGTGTTATGTTTTTTTTTTTTTTGATCCAGACAAGTGATCAATCGCTAACTGAACTCACCAGATGATGGGTAGACGGATGAGACCGCACCCTTAAATGAGTAAAGAAATAAAAGTTGACGCCAAGAAACAGTGAACAAAACACGGCTTGCAACAATAACAACATTTAGTAGGATAAACGTTTTACAAAAATGATACATGAATTCACCCATCCTGGATGTTGTCAGTTTTTGTCAGTGACCAGTTCATTATTTAAGAGTTCTTCGTATACGTTTTTGGCTTTTCTTTTGTCGCTATCTAAAAGCTGGCACAAAACAATCTCAAATGGTGGCTATCTTTGGTTTCCTCAATCTTTGGTACTAATTTACAGTTTCTCATTACGTTAAGTTTATCATATTTACCCAACCCCTCCGCTCGGACAGGATATGACACAAGGTCAATTTTAAAGCGGAGTTTAACAGGTTTGAATTCAGAGTATTTCTTCCCCTAGACTATATCTCTTTCAACGCCAATTTTATGTTTTGTGAAAACCCCAACGTCATAGGAAGATAAATTTTGATTATAGATAAGGCAGGAATATTTATTCGGCAAGAACAGTGCAAAAAGGGTGTACAATAAACAAATATATTGTTATATGTAATTAGATAGCAGGTACTTAGCCAGCCCCATACGCTGCATGTAGGATATGACATAAGATCAATTTCAGATGTAGTGAAACTGGTTTTAAATTTAGAGATTTCCTTCCGGTTGCCATACCATGCTTTAAGAGAACAGTTTACCATATTTACCAACCCCTCTGCTCGGATAGGATATGTTTTTAAGCGGAGTTTAACAGGTTTGAGTTCAGCGTATTCCTTCTCCTAGACTAGTTGCCTTACCAAGGCTGAAGCACCCAATATGTCCTACTATTTACCCATAGCTGGAGGGAGAATAATTGGATTCATACCTTTCCCAAGGATATTAGTGCTATGTGAAATGCAATCAGTCTCGTCCAGGATTTGAACTCAAGATGTTGAGTCCATTTCCTACGATGATAACCATTACATCACGGGCACCTCCTCATTACGTTAAGTTTATTTGCTTTTTCATAGCGTTGTGTTATGGTCAGCTTTCGTCACTTTCTGGAAGTCTGGTACAAGGTCAAAAACTCAGAGCTTTGCGTAAACTGATCATTGCCGACTCATGTGTTTCTCCTTCTCTCTGTCTCTATTTTTCTGTCATTCTATCGTAAATATATTTCTTTTCAAGTGGGAAGTGGGAGGTGTGAAGTTTAAGGAAAGTTGGGTTTCGATAAACTTTTGCTGACGTGTATTACAATAAAATTGTTTTAAAAAAAAACATATTCGAATTTTAGAAATAGGTTATACTAATTTTAGATTTTCATACTGAGTCATCTTTGATGATTGAGTGGCTCTGTCTTTGATCTGAATTTGATTTATCACTTCAAATCCTCCCGGATCGTAGTGACCTGTGAAAACAACTTACTTATTTTCTGACTCCTTCAGTTAAAACAATAATAATATATTTGCTTTATTTTTTCTCATGAAATAATTTGTTTTGCCAAATTCCTTCTCATCAAAAATAACACAATTTTTACCAAGACGTCATTTCAAAAAAGCATTCTGCCATTACACATTTGTTATATATTAATATAGTCTTCTAAAATCCCAATATGTATCTTTTTCCTCTGATTAAAACTATTTTCTAACTGGTTTCCGACTTCATAGAGTTACAAAGGGAATTCCATCGTAAATAAAATCTTACCTTTCAATTAAGCTGAAAACAACACTTTCAACTAGATCTCTGAATTTATGTATTAATTATTTTTTAAGAAAATAAATAGATAAACAATTGTCTACGAAAATTACTTATGGGTACTAAACAGTACCCTGATATACAATATAAAAATGAATAAATAAATAAATTGCTTAAAAATATCTATTTCGATTTAATTTTTCTATTGACAGACAGTAAAACTTTTACCACAAAATGCATAAGAAAAAATAAACAGAAAAGATTTCTTTATCAAACTCTTTTTACCAAAGTATTATTAACGTACTTTTGACTCTTTACACTAAAGAATCGGATCTTTGAGAGAATGCAGAGTAGCTCTTCACTGCCATCACTCCTAGGTCCACTCTGGTTCTGAGGGGTAGCAACTGACAGGGCCCAATATATGGGTCAAATAGAACTCTTTGACATTTAAAATAAAAGTAAACAAATGAATTATGCTGAGTTTAAGTATCAGTCAGAATTTTTAGTATGGCTGACCATATATGGAAAGAAAAAAAAGAGAAACCATCTACCCTCTTGGGATAAAGTTAAAATAATCGATGGGGAACCACTGTGTAAAAGAAGACGTATCAAAGAAGCAGCACATATGTTGGGCCATGTTGGGCCACATTGACCTCTTGAGTAGACTAATTCAGAAATGAACACAATTTGGGAACCAATAATTGAAAGGGCCAAATCAAAATATATTTAGATAAAAATACTTTTAAAATATCAAGAATAGCAGATGCCATTGGATTTTATGTTTCGAATTCATCTAATGAGGCTTCTCGAAATATAACTTGTGTTGTTTATCGGATTGACAGGCGTGAAATAATATGTCGCCATTATTAGAATAACATCTTCATATTTCTTGAACACCTTTTTTTTTTTTTTTTTTTTTTCATCATACAACGTGTGGAAGCACGTGCGATACCCTAGCCTCATCAGCCGCCATCCAGGGTGATAACACAGTTTCGGTAGCTTAAGGCGGTACTGCCACACCTGGCGCTACCGAGCAGCTTTTGCCACCGGCTAGGGTATTTAAAAAAAAACAAACCTATGTATACATAAGATCAACTAAAAGCGGACATTACATTAGACGTTCGTTCCTCTTCATTTTGGTGCAGTTTGTGATTTTAAAAAAAAAAAAAAAAGCGTTTACTTACGGCCGTTAGATGTCATAGCAACCGTTTCTTGACTTTGCGTAATTACACGAGAATGGTGGTTACACGTGTATAACATTCGTGTTGAAAACCTTTCTATATCCGTTATCTTTTCGATTCGTTTTCTTTCATTTATGCGTTACTGCCCAAAAGCACTCGAGACAAACGTTATATATAATTCCGCTAAAAGATATTATTTGTTGATCAATGGGCCCTCAAGATGGGTGGTGAGTAAAAAGAAAGCTCGTGGTCTAAGTTAGTCCAGGTAGCTATCTGATTACCTTTGGGCCACTAAATTCTTGGCTTGCAAAAAATGTCTCCAGGACGCTGATGGTCAGCAATGGGCTTGTGAATACTGTGGGGGTAAACCGGACTCATAGGCCCATCAATCGATTTACATTCTCCGGCAGGAGAATTACGTTCTTCGCACCAGCGCGCCTTGTGGATTCGTGTTCCTCGCAAGCTGTTGAATTTTCTACCGCAATCACACGTTGTAGCCGGGTACATATCCAGATCGTTACCGTAGGAGCAAGTAAGATGGGTGATATATTCTCCCTCCCCGCTACAGACACCCTGAGGGCATTTTTCTTTCATTGTATTATCCATATTTGTTAAAATTCCTGTCTTTCCAGGATGTCACTCCAACTTTCTGAAGAGTCACTTTGTCTTTCCAAAGAGTCATCTTGCTTTCCAGAGAGTCTTAGTGTTCAAATTTTCATCATACAACGTGTGGAAGCACGTGCGATACCCTAGCCTCATCAGCCGCCATCCAGGGTGATAACACAGTTTCGGTAGCTTAAGGCGGTACTGCCACACCTGGCGCTACCGAGCAGCTTTTGCCACCGGCTAGGGTATTTAAAAAAAAACAAACCTATGTATACATAAGATCAACTAAAAGCGGACATTACATTAGACGTTCGTTCCTCTTCATTTTGGTGCAGTTTGTGATTTAAAAAAAAAAAAAAAAAAGCGTTTACTTACGGCCGTTAGATGTCATAGCAACCGTTTCTTGACTTTGGGTAATTACACGAGAATGGTGGTTACACGTGTATAACATTCGTGTTGAAAACCTTTCTATATCCGTTATCTTTTCGATTCGTTTTCTTTCATTTATGCGTTACTGCCCAAAAGCACTCGAGACAAACGTTATATATAATTCCGCTAAAAGATATTATTTGTTGATCAATGGACCCTCAAGATGGGTGGTGAGTAAAAAGAAAGCTCGTGGTCTAAGTTAGTCCAGGTAGCTATCTGATTACCTTTGGGCCACTAAATTCTTGGCTTGCAAAAAATGTCTCCAGGACGCTGATGGTCAGCAATGGGCTTGTGAATACTGTGGGGGTAAACCGGACTCATAGGCCCATCAATCGATTTACATTCTCCGGCAGGAGAATTACGTTCTTCGCACCAGCGCGCCTTGTGGATTCGTGTTCCTCGCAAGCTGTTGAATTTTCTACCGCAATCACACGTTGTAGCCGGGTACATATCCAGATCGTTACCGTAGGAGCAAGTAAGATGGGTGATATATTCTCCCTCCCCGCTACAGACACCCTGAGGGCATTTTTCTTTCATTGTATTATCCATATTTGTTAAAATTCCTGTCTTTCCAGGATGTCACTCCAACTTTCTGAAGAGTCACTTTGTCTTTCCAAAGAGTCATCTTGCTTTCCAGAGAGTCTTAGTGTTCAAATTTTCATCATACAACGTGTGGAAGCACGTGCGATACCCTAGCCTCATCAGCCGCCATCCAGGGTGATAACACAGTTTCGGTAGCTTAAGGCGGTACTGCCACACCTGGCGCTACCGAGCAGCTTTTGCCACCGGCTAGGGTATTTAAAAAAAAAAAAACCTATGTATACATAAGATCAACTAAAAGCGGACATTACATTAGACGTTCGTTCCTCTTCATTTTGGTGCAGTTTGTGATTTAAAAAAAAAAAAAAAAAAGCGTTTACTTACGGCCGTTAGATGTCATAGCAACCGTTTCTTGACTTTGCGTAATTACACGAGAATGGTGGTTACACGTGTATAACATTCGTGTTGAAAACCTTTCTATATCCGTTATCTTTTCGATTCGTTTTCTTTCATTTATGCGTTACTGCCCAAAAGCACTCGAGACAAACGTTATATATAATTCCGCTAAAAGATATTATTTGTTGATCAATGGGCCCTCAAGATGGGTGGTGAGTAAAAAGAAAGCTCGTGGTCTAAGTTAGTCCAGGTAGCTATCTGATTACCTTTGGGCCACTAAATTCTTGGCTTGCAAAAAATGTCTCCAGGACGCTGATGGTCAGCAATGGGCTTGTGAATACTGTGGGGGTAAACCGGACTCATAGGCCCATCAATCGATTTACATTCTCCGGCAGGAGAATTACGTTCTTCGCACCAGCGCGCCTTGTGGATTCGTGTTCCTCGCAAGCTGTTGAATTTTCTACCGCAATCACACGTTGTAGCCGGGTACATATCCAGATCGTTACCGTAGGAGCAAGTAAGATGGGTGATATATTCTCCCTCCCCGCTACAGACACCCTGAGGGCATTTTTCTTTCATTGTATTATCCATATTTGTTAAAATTCCTGTCTTTCCAGGATGTCACTGCAACTTTCTGAAGAGTCACTTTGTCTTTCCAAAGACCCTATTAGAATAACATCTTCATATTTCTTGAACACCTTATTAGATCAACAGTCAAAGTTTAAAAATGATTTCCCATGTTGAATTATTCCTATGCCTAAATAAACAAAGGACACATGAGGAAGTACCGAACCGTACGACGTATACACTGATTAAATAATGTTTAAACAATATCACACAGTTAAGATGTCCTTAATGTACACAAAGAAAAAATAAAAAGCAGAACAAAACGTGTTGGAATTCAAGTAGCCATTTGTTTCTGGTTGAGCGATACAAGATATTCCTCCTAAGTAACAAGGCAGCCTTAAGTCGGTATTTGTCGTACGTCCTACCAACCAGACGAGTGTGTCACAAGGCCTTTTTAGGTGGGTCCAGGCGCTGGGCCGTAGTCCAGACACGCCTGGCGGTTCCAAAAATTACTTGAGCACCGTCGGCATTCCCCTTAAAAGGGGCACCTCAGGCGCAAGGCGATAAACCAAGCACCTCCAAAGAGGGTTAGAGCCTGGAAAACGGTCCCCTTAAGTTCGAGGATGCTGGTCTTGGTGGGCCCAACATTAATGCCGGCTAAGCGGAATCCATGTCAGACGGCAACAAACGACTGGCAGCTGAGCCAGGACACACCCTACCAGATATGTGTACCGACCAACACGGCCGACTGAGGTGTGTCCGAGCCCAAGCTGCATTAAGTCGGTATTTGTCGTACATCCCTCCAACCAGACGAGTATGGCACAAGGCCCTTTCTTAGGTGGGTCCGATGACAGAACCGTAGCCCAGACACACCCTGCAGCTCAAAAAATGTCTCGGGCCCCTTCGGCATTCACCTAAAAGGGGGTGCCTAAGGCGCCAGGCCATAAAGCTTGCCCGTCCAAGAAGGTTTAGAGCCTGCGGGGACGGTCCTCTGAGGCTCAAGGATGCCGGTCACGATACGCCTCGACCGAGTGCCAGCAGATCCAGAACACACCCGACCAGATCCTATTTACCCAACCCCTCCGCTCGGGCAGGATATGACACAAGGTCAATTTTTTTAAGCGGAGTTTAACAGGTTTGAAATCAGAGTTTTCCTTCTCCTAGACTAGTTGCCTCACCAAAGCTGAAGAACCTAGTCTGCCCTACTATTTATCCATAGCTGGAGGGAGAATAATTGGATTCATACCTTTACCAAAAGGTATTAGTGCTATGTGAAATGCTATCATTCTTGTCCAGGAATTGAACTCGTATCGCCGTGTCCATATCCTGTGACGATAACCATTACACCACGGGCACCTCCGTGTACAGACAACCTTGTCGACCGAGATGTGTCAGGCGGGATTAAGAATGTACTCTGTTAATTTGTCATTGTTTATATGCGACTTCGTGGTGACTGGTTCTGTTTTAGTCGTCTTTCATTGGCTAATCTACTGATGAGAGACGATGAAAGAATAAAAGTTACAGGACGACCTAAAATAATACTTGACGCTGTGATATGCCGTTAAATTCAATCAATCTTAAGAAGTTGGATTCCCGAAATTAATTTTTCTCCCTCCGTTGTCCATTTTTCAGTAAATAAGCTATGAAAATACGTTTAGAAATTACATATTTTTTCATATTTACTTTTTCATTCCTACAGCCTAGACAGTTTTCTTTTACACTTTTCTACCATTTGGAAGGTTTTAGTCATTTTTCTGAATTTAATTTTGTCAGATATAGCAAATTTATGTTACGTCATTATCCTTGCTAATATCAATGGCTTTGGGCGGGAAATTTTGTATAATCAGAAGTCAATTCTGCTATTTTTTCTGGCTACATTACTTTTTATACTGTTCAATTTCATAAACTAATATTCACTATCAACTTAGCTTTCATAGAAATATTCCTAAATTCAGGTGTTAAATGAAAAAGCCAAATCTAAACTATAACACTTGAATTCATAAATAAGGTAAGATACTATCATCCCTCTATCGATAGGCTATCGATCATATGGAAGTCAGACCTGACCGATGAAATAAAACGCAGATTCTCCCAGGCAGCGGGCGTGTCGATACTGCTGTATGGATGCACTACTTGGACGCTAACAAAACGGCTGGAGAAGAAGCTAGACGGTCATTACACAAGAAAGCTGCTAGCAATATTGAACAAGTCCTGGCGGCAACAACCCACAAGGCACCAACTATACGGCCACCTGCCTCCCATCACGAAAACTATCCAAGCTAGACGAACCAGGCTGCAGGACTCTGCTGGAGAAGCAGGAATGTGCTCATAAGTGATGTACTCCTCTGGACCCCCGCATATGGACAAGCAAAAGCAGGACGACCAGCTCGAACATACATACAGCAGCTATGTGAGGATACGGGATGTAGCCCTGAAGACTTGCCAGAGGCGATGAACGATAAGGAGAAGTGGCGAGAGAGGATCTGGGATATCTGTGCTGGCGGCACGACATGATGATGAACAACAAAAATAAAGTCTTCTGCGTATGATGCGAAACAGTGTCCACTGGTTGGGCTCCAACTTTGAAGATCGATGGATAAGGGAAATCTAGTCTTGTCTCAGTCACCGTGGTGTATGAAAAAAATAAATCGCATTTTTCTTTCTTTGAAATTCTGTCCGTAGACCAAAAAAAAAAAACAAATAATAATCCCTGACCTTCTCTCGCCACTTGAACAGGTGACCCGGTAAACAATCCATATTAGCTTAAATTCTAAATGTAATAAATATCAATCTATGATCGCAAATGCTTTGAAAAGACAACTTCTTTTTTTAAATATTCTTCGAAAGTAAAAAAATTCCGCCTGTAATTTAAGTTAATTTTAATCCCAGAAGCCCACATCTTAAAGTGATTGAAGCCGGTGATTTTTCATATCCTTTCCGATAAATACTTTAAATAAATACTTTAAATAAATACTTTAATATAAATCTCTTGTTGCTTTGAACGTATGAGTACATAGCGCCGAACGTAGACGAGCGGACCTTGAAGGCTCCCTTTTCAATAGCTACTACATTAGCGTCTGGGGAAAAGTGCTACTCTTTTTCTTGGATTTCCTCATTTACCCTTGATCCATTCATTTTAATTCTAAGTGTTAACGTATATATATATATATATATATATATATATATATATGCATACATATATTTATGCATATATATATATATATATATATATATATATATATATAGAATAGACACAGGAAAGAAGGGTGCGAGGGGTTAGAAGAGGGGTGAAGAGTTATCTCCTGATTTAGCCCACTTCCGTTTTTTTTTATAGTCGGTTAGGATTATAGTAAATTTTTTTTTTTTTATTTTATTTATTCTTTATAAAAATTCTAATTACTTTTTGACTTGAAACTACAGATTTATTACAAAATCAGAAAATTAACTTGGGAAAAGTGCTACTCCTTTTCTTTGATTCCCTCACTTAACCTTGATCCGTTTATTTTAATTCTAAGTGTTAACGCATATATATATATATATATATATATATATATATATATATATATATATATACATATATTTATGCATATATATATATATATATATATATAATGCTCCACTTACCCTTAATCCGCTCTTTTTTATTCTGATTGTTAATGTATATATATATATATATTGACCTTAAGTCAAGGAGAAAGAGTTAGTGAAAAAGTTTAAAATCAGTTTTTTCAAAAACAGTCGATATTTTTTTTCAGAAGTAATGAAAAGTGAACTGTTAATTTAGCATATCCATTCTTTGAATGGAAATTACATTTTATACAATCCAAGCGTTTTAAACTGACCTACATGTGATAGCTGCAATCACAGACACCCGTCATTGAGCTCTACATGCAGGAGATACATGTTAAGCAGAGGCGAGATTCTTTCTAATTAGCCGTAACTGCATTGGTCAGGAATTTAGAAATTTTTTAGCTATCTATGAGTTAACTCATATCTGTCCATCTTTATGTTAAAGCTATTTTGAGTCAATGCTTGAACTGCCTTGTCGTCTGGGGCTGTAGAATAAAACCCCTGCCCCAAAGAGTGTCCTAGATATGACACTAAACAATCTGATGGTGAGGTTCCAGTAATGCCGGAGCTTTGGGGAATGCAGAGTAACCTATCTTTGCTATTGCTCCCATGTCCACTCTTGCCCGGAATGGTAGCGCCTGATAGGGTCCTATCTATGGGTTAAATAGACTAACTGTATACTTATGTTAAGCTGAATTTTTTGACTAAACTGAATAGTTTGAAATAGAAATGTTTTTGACAATTAAACCGTACTTACCTTTAAACTGCGTGCTTATTCTGAACCGAATTATTTGAAATGGAATTGTTATTTTGACATTGAAATTGTTTTTACACTGATTGGTTTAATATAGAACTGTTTTGAAATTTAACTGTGTGTAAACAAAATCTGTACTTATACTAAACTGAATTAGCTGGATTAGAACCGCTTGACTAAACTGAATAGCTTGAAATGGAAATGTTTTTCACAATTGAACTGTACTTACATTTAAACTGCATACTTATGCTAAGCTGTATTGTTTGAAATGGAACTATTTCCATAAACTGTACTTATTGGCAATTAAACTGTGCACTCATGCAAATAGTTCTATTTCCAACAATTCAGTTTAGCATAAAAATGGATTTGGCGTTAAATAACCTAGAAAGGTTGATATGCCATAAAACCCAAACAACCACACTACCAACCAGTGCTTGAAGACTCATCTTTGGTTTTCTATTATCAAGGGTAAATAGTAGGGAAAACTAGGTTCTTCAGCCTTGGTAAGGCAACTAGTCTAGGAGAAGGAATACTCTGAATTCAAACCTGTTAAACTCCGCTTTAAAATTGACCTTGTGTCACATCCTGCCCGAGTCGAGGGGTTGGGTAAATAGGATTATCAACGTTTTTTTTTTTTTTCAATCTTTTAGATGCTATGGAATTTGTATTTACGTTCAGGTCATGGCCATTTGAGAGTGTTACTTCGCTGAAACCAATAGATTTGATTCAGTGTCTATATCTATTTAGTCTAAAGTAAAATAACTTCTGTCTTATTAGTGTACTGTTATTGCTGCATATGTAATCTGGTTAACGAATTAATTTTTTCCTTTTGCAATTAGTTGTGAAGCTGATGAAGTGGTTGATTCGTTTGTAGCATAGCTTATTCTTCATATTACATAGTTGACCAATTTTAGAATATTTTATTTTGGGCATCTAATGGACTACATAATTATCAAATAGGTTGTGCCTTCCTATCATCTGTCTGGGATTATTTAGTCGACAATAAGCCAGTGTGTCTAGATCTTGAAAAACATCTTCTAATTTCAGGTTTGCTTCCAAAAGGTCCTAACAGTCTTTTATTACGTGAATGCTTGGTAGGAGAATGTTGTTTAATGTGGCGAGACGAATGCGATTCGATTATTTTTTTTTGTTTTGTTTAATGGACAAAGGCCTACATCCTCCATTTCCCCAAGAAAGGTGACCTCGAATTTGCCAAGAACTTCCGGGGTATATTATAAATTAAATTACAATGACCAGAAAATTCGGCAAACACTTGCGCGCGACATACGGAACCCCTGGACTGCTGTTTCGGCCTTAATAAGTCACATCAGCAGTATATACCGTAACCCCTCCCACTGGAGATCAAACCAGCACCATCACAAATTCGGGGGTGTCCTCGTGGTGTAATGGTTAAAGCGATGAACTGCGGAATCGTAGTACGCGAGTTCGTACTCCAGTCGCGCTATTACGTTCCCTTTCGGGCAAATACCCTTGGGAAAGGTATGAACCCCCATATTCTCCCTCCAGCTATGGGTAAATAGTAGGATGGACTAGGTTCTTCGGCCTTGGTGAGGCAACTAGTCTAGGAGAAGGAAATCTCTGAATTCAAAACCTGTTAAACTCCGCTTAAAAATTGACCTTGTGTCATATCCTGCCCGAGCGGAGGGGTTGGTAAATAGTACCATCACGAATTCCGTCAATCCGTCAAATGATGATGATGTTAGTGCAAGAAATCTTGAAACTTCACTCCCATTTGTAGATTCCTCAGAGGCATTTGACGCCATACACAGAGGGTAGATAGATCAAGTACTTCTTGCCAACGGTCTACCCGTTACAACCATAATGATGGTCTATAAAAACACGAAATTAAAAGTACTCTCTCCGGAGGAAGATACATACTTCTTTGACATTGTTGCAGGTGTACTTTAAGGGGACACATTAGCACCATACCTGTTTACCATCTGCCTTAACTACTCACATGTTAGATTTAATGAAAGAAGATAGCATGACACTAGAAAAAAGCTAGAAGCAAACGATACCCCGCAAGAACTATTACAGATACTGACAAAGCTGATGACAAAGCGTTTCTAGCAAATATACTCGCTCAGGCCGAGTCCTTGATGCATATTTTTGAGGCAGCAGCAAGCGGCATAGGCCTCCATATGGACGCAGACAAATTGGAGTACATGTATATTAATCAAAGTAACGATATCTCCTCGTTAAACGGTGGCTCTCCAAAACAGACTGTTTTGTTATATAACGGCTCTTCATTGTGGCTAGACACGTGAAACACTTAAGGCCGGGATCGAAACCTAGCTAAGTTTACGTCAATCTGATACTATACCCCAAAGCCAGTAATAAACTCAACGCAGAGTAGAGAATTTAACGTAAATGTATTAACTTTTTACGCTATCGGTGTGTTATATATGTGTTCGTTTGTTTGTCTGTTGTTTTGTTTTGTTTGGCTTTGCGTGGCATATCCGCCTTTAAAGGGTATTTAATCCTAAATCCATTTTAGACAAATAATCAGTTCTATTTCAAACAATTCAGTTTAGCATTACTAGACAGTTTAATTATAAATGAATTATAATTCTATTTCAAGCTATTCAGTTTAGTAAAATAGTACTATTTCAAACAATTCTGTTTAGCATAAGTACAGTTTCAAAGTAAAAACAGAAACTTAGCATACAAAAATTGTTCCATTCCAAGCAATTCTGGTTTGTATAAGTACACAGTTTAGTTCTATTTGACCCATAGATAGGACAATGCCAGATGCTACCACTCTGGGCCAGAGTTGGCCTGGGAATGATAGCAATGAATGAGTACTCCGCATTCCCCAATGCTCAAGCATTACTGGAACCTTACCATCAGATTATTTAGTGTCATATACAGGACACTCGTTGGTGGTGGGTCTTACTCCTTAGCAGAGATGCAGTTGGTGTTCCTTAGCCCTAGCTTACTGTGCTCGTATATATATATGTGCTTGTGTATTTGTATGTGTGTGTGTGTGAGAGAGAGAGAGAGAGAGAGAGAGTGTGTGTGTGAATTAACAAGTCTATTATTTTTTTTTTTAAAATCGAGAATAATGGCCACTTAAGCAGTATAAAACAGAGAGATATTGATATTTCACCTCTATTTTACTTTCACGATAACGCATATATATATATATATATATATATATATATATATATATATATATATATATATATACATTCTTTAAAAATGAAGTATGTTATTTTATTATTCGTTCCCACGAAGATTGCTTCAGTTGCGGTCAAAACTGCTATTTAAAAATACGATAATTTCATAAAATCATTCCCTCCATTTGTCAAACGACATTTATGTATACTTAAACTGCTCAAAGATAGAATAGATTCACAAAAAATATATCCTTTGTGCAATCGAACACACACACACACATATATATATATATATATATATATATATATATGTGTGTGTGTGTGTGTGTGTATGTAAGACCATGTTGTTTTCATCATTCTTTCGATAAAAGAATCCAGTAAAGACTTAACTAGACAATCATACCAACTGGATTTTTACCGTATGTATTTTAGAATCTAATTCAATATTCAGTTTCACGAGATTTAATTTCATACAATAGCAAATATCAGGAGAATTCAAATAAGAAAAATGTAGAAAGCACTTGGCAAATTGGTTTCTAACATATATTATCTCTGATAATATTAAGGATCGTTTTTCATGAGTGTCTGTTTTGATTACTGATCTAAAAATACAGGAACTTCGCAAATGGTAATTATCGGGACAAAATTATTAATGATAATGTATCATGGGATATGAAAGAACAGAAAAATGGTTGTTTTTGTTTTTCCAGCTGAAGAAATTATGCAGTTGAGTTATTGATGAATATAATCTTAGTCTTTGACGGCAGCAGTTGAATCTGTGTCCAATGAACGTTCAAATCAATTCAATACAATTCTTTAGTTATTTTGTGAAATATACTCAACAATTGCAGTACAAATTGTGTTTAGTTGTTCAATGGGATCAGCTTAAGTCTTGCTTTGAGTCTGAGGATCAAAGGTGTCCCTCTGCAGTAACGACTTTCGTGGTAGGTAATGGACAGGGCGATCCAAGTTCAAACACTGAACACAACTGTTTCCATTTTACATTGCACAAATAATCTTGAGAAGGATATAAATCAAATTATTCTCCTTCCAGCCTTGAAAAATTAGAAGGACGGACGGAACTCATTAAAATTGAAATGGCAAACAGTCTAGAAGAAATCTATTAAAGACTGTTTAAGATTGACCTTGTGTTACGCCTTTTTCGTATTGAGTGATAAGTAAAATAATCTGCCAATAATCTTTAATCTATCATTATATCTGTCCTTCAGTTTTTTCTACATTTTCTTTGTTTATTTGTTTGTTTCTTTCTTTCTTTCATTTTTCTTTGTTTTTCTTTGTTTTTCTTACTTCCTTGTTTTCCTCTCCCTCGAATTCATTTTTCTTATTTTGATTTCTTCATTCTTTCATTTTCTCTTTTCTTCTTCTTTCTTTATTTCAGTGTTTCCAGCACTTACCTTTCTTTCTTTCGTACTTTGTTTGTTTCTTTCTTTCTTTCTTTCTTTCAATAATTAATTTTCTCTTTCTTTCTTAGCTCTTTCTTATCTGTTTCTTTAATTTGTCGTTGTTCCTTCCTTCCTGGAAGTGGACTGCGCCCAGTGAGTGTCCAGTTCACTTGACTGCTGTAATGTTTTGTTATATAAAATGTAAATGCAGTCAGTTTTACTGTTATGACTGTATTCATATATCGTATCAATGCATATATATATACATATATATATATATATATATATATATGCAAATTTCATTAAACATATTAGACATTATATGTCTACATATTTTCTTCTGAATCCGTTTGAATTCCCGTATTACTTTTATCGTATTCAGGGGGAATTGATTTATGTATTGTCCATAGTTGTATGTATCCCTAGTACGTTCTGCCCGACTTTGGGCCATCATCAGGGGAGGATCAATACAAAAAGTGATGTAACTTTTGTTTTAGCATATATAGTTTCTATAGTTATATAGTTTCTATAGTTGTCACTGCCTCCCACCAGACAGGACCTGACACAAGGACAATAAGTATAGTGGGGATTTAGGGGAGGGAAAGGTCGGGCACGAACTCAGGCTCAAACTCTACTGGTCTATGCTAGTCATCGACCCACCTTGTTCAAAGTGGGCCTGATGAGCCTAGCTGGTTTTGGATCCAAATCTGGGTCCAGGCACGTATGCCTGATTAAAGTTTAAACTGGACAGCAAGGTCTAGTGCTATACAAGGGGGGACAAAGGTGTCAATGCTGCAGCTCGCCCACGCGAAGGTGGCCCAGCCGAAGCCGGTGGCCTTTCGGCTTCGAGTCTGCCATTGATTTCGATACCCCATCCGGCACGAATGCCAGAAGACCCAACTAAGGGATGTGTGGATGTATCCGAATGTCTAACGCTAATATTGTCTTTCTATATCTGTATTAGTTCTGTGTTTGTTCAAGTATATTTTTTGAATACGCTTAGATTCGGAGCGAATTTATTACATGATGTGCATTTAACAACAACAACAACAACAACAAACAAACTCAAAGAGCTTATGTTCTATAATGACCTTTGGCAGGATGTTAGTGGTGGTTTTTAAACAGGTTATACCAACTCCGTAAACAAGGGGAGAGTCGGAAATAATCACCGGAAATAGGAACCGGGAGGACACTGCCTGGGCGTTGAAAATATTTTATAAGCACACGGTTTCAACGTCCACAAGACAAACGGTCTGCCAGGAGAAGCTGGCAGTCAGAGCTGAGCCGACTTGGATAATATTCTGGGGGCAAGAGGCTCAGTGTTGAAAATTGTTCCAGGAAAGACCCGTCAAAGATGTACTAAGCGGGGCTCTGAGCATAGAATCACAACGTTGCTTAAGAAGATAAGGTGTCAATTAAAGCAATCCTCTGTCCATCTGTTTGTCTGTCTGTCTGTCTCTCTCTCACCAGCAATAATTCAACTCTTTCAAGTAATAAAGATAAGAGCCTATATTTTTATAAAGAAATATTTTGGGTATTCTCATTCCCTCATTTGAATACAACACTTTACAACCTGCTTCCTATATATATATATTTAAAAATTCCCTGCAAACGTGATGTTTGTTATATCAGTAGCATAACAGCGAAACTTAGATGTTTAATGTTCGGATACATCAACACATCCCTATTCATATACACAATAATACACGGACCCACTCTATTGAGCCGAGTAATCAAAATTCACTATCCTCGTAGTGTAATGGTTAAAGCACTGGACTGCGGAATCGTTGTAACCGAGTTCGAGCTCCAGTAGCGCTATTACGTTCACTTTGGGGCAAATACTCTTGGGAAAGGTATTGAACCCCCTTATACTCACAGCTACCGTTCTTCGAAAAGAATGGATTTGGCATTAAATAACATGAGAAGGTTGATATGCCATCAAACAAGAAAGAATGAAATATTGCTCGGCATCTATTGGATAATTCTGCAGGCGCAGATAATCAGACCATATTTTCGATTCTTGCGTCTCGCGACTACTAGCTCCATCAGTCAATACTGGAAGCTTTTTCAATCGCCAAATTCAAACCAGATAATGTTTACGCCTATTTTGTGCAGCAATGCACCTGGGGCCAGGGAAATGAATTCCATTCGTGCCAACTCTCCTGGTGTACGGTCATATTTTTCTTTCTCCCTCCTCTTTGCATTACTCCTTGCCACAACTCCTAACTTCAAATCACCAAGTTCTAGATTAACGTTACCAAATTATCTGAGACGAAGAGGAAACAAAATGTCCCTTTTTAGTATTGTTTATAGATATTTTAATCGGTTTTACAATATTTTATTCGGTACAACAAAATATTTATACACACACACACAGACATACATACACACACACACACACACATATATATATATATATATATATATATATATATATATATATAATCCGAGGAAAAATTGAAGGGGTAGGAGTATCCAGCTTGAGTTGTCAATGTCAACGGCTATCGACTGAATAATTAATTTGGGATCAAAAATACATCAAAATTCGCGAGTGGACCGAAAATACTTTTTATATAAAAATAAAAAGTTAAAATTCAATTCTTTGGTGTCTTTAAAAACTTATTTCAGTTCTATGATGACCCTCTTCAGCTGTTAGATATATAGGGTGACCCACAATATTTGACATTATTTTAAAAGCAAATATTTTGAAAACTATAAAGTCTAACTCAATGAAATTGAACAGTTTAGGTGTTGAATATCATAAGTTTATTCTAGAGTTGATTTCATAAGTGTTCAATTTGTATACCGTCTTTGAAACGTGGATATCAAGTCGTTAGTCAAGCTCTTGCTAAACACACTATTGCATGTCTCTGGTAACATTATCCTGTGCGTAAGTGATTCTATGATTGAGTTCATCAAAGCTACCAGGTAGTGGGGAACTTAAAAAAACAAAACAAAACAAACAAAACCAAACCAACATTCAATGTACGTGGTGCCTTCAATTTTCCAGTCTTTTTTTTTGTACAGGCATTTAAAATTGTCGTAGATTCTTGAAAATTTGTTATTGCTATACATCTTATGAGATGACAGAACAATTCCTATGATTTCCCCTTCAAATGAACAACTACAGCAGAAATTGGAATTCACCCTACTAAAGCCTGATTGTCAGTGCTGGTGAATTTCAAAAATGCAAGGAAGGCAAGAGTCTGTGAGGGATGATGAGAGGTTTGGGAGGTGTGGGAAGTCAATACACCAGAGTTGATTGGCCAAAGGGTTAAGGTTCGGGTTACTATGCTGAGGATTTAAGGGAGTTCAGGAAGAGATTCTGTTGGGAAGAGGCCAGTACTCTTTAAATCGGGTCAGTGGAATTTCCACCAGGACAATGCACCAGTCCACAACTCCATTCTTGTTACAGACTGTTTGAACAAGAGGGGCTTCAAGACAGTTCCTCAGCCTCCCTATAGTCCAGACCTTGCTATCTGTGAATTTTGGTTATTCCCTAGGCTCAGAGACTGTCGTTAAGAGACAATTGAGGAGATAAAAGAGGCTGTGACGAGGGTCATTGACACGCTCACACAAGAGGAGTTCCATGGGGCCTTCCAGAATTTGTTGGAACGGTACAACAAGTGCATTGCAGCTGGTGTAGATTACTTCGAAGGGGACTAGAGTTTCATGAGTACTATCAATAAAAGTACCTTTAAGAAAAAATGTCTGGAAACTTATTTAATGATCCTCGTATATGTGGAAAGAGTATTTAGCCTTAAATAACCTACAAGGGTGGAAATGCCACAAAACCAAACCAAATTGAACCAAATCCTACATATCTAATATGGATGTATAAAGATGATTTGGCATTAAATAGCCCACAATTGTTCATATGCCATAAACCCCAAACAAGTCAAATCATATATTTCAAAAATATATATATAAAAAAGATTTGGCAATGAATAACCTACAATGGTTGATATGCCATAAAACCCAACCAAACTGAAATATATATATTTGATATATATGTTTAAAGATGATCTGGCATTAAATAACCTACAATGGTTGATATATAGGACTTTACACTCGTATAATTTAATTTGGGCGGTATGCCACTTGTTCCCACAAAGATTGCGGACACTCACATATTCAGTCTCGGGAAACCATTGGCCAGGAGAACCACGTGACCTGCTTAGAACTACGTCCGCGCGTAAATTTTCGTCTTGCGTTTGGAGCCTCTTACAAGACGCGTATTTTCTATAAATATATCCTTTTCAAACACCCTTTCTCTCTTTTACCCAATTTCTTCGCAGCGGCAACACAGTCCCTCCAGTGTGAATCAACAGGAGTTAAAAGCAACAACATGGATGGGACTCGCAGACGTTCATATACATTGACTATAAGACGCTTTCCAGTCTCAGAAAAACCGCCCGTTTCTAATCATAAAAAGAAGAACATTTTAAATATGTAATCCTTTTGTAGTTTTGTTGTGTTAGACACAGACACAAACGTATACACACTATTATTTTGTTCGTAGAATTAGTAATACTTTTTTATGTACAATGTAAGTTTTATTGGTGTAGTATATAAATTTGTTTTTTGTTAGACGCCTTGTTTAAATGTTCCTTTTTCCCGCGCCTTATAATATCTTTTACTAATTTGTTGTATTTCCTTCATTCATTGGCTTCCTTCATTTACTACTTTTACTATGTGCCTATATCTAAGCCTTATCCTAAACTAAACACTAAATATCAAACTTCAACATTAATTTATAGGGAACTTTGAATACAAAATACAGGTTCATCCACCTGCAGATATTTTATTAAACCAAGCCAAACTAAATTATATATATTTAATATATATGCTTAAAGATTATATGGCATTAAATAACCTACAATGGTTGATATGCCATAAAACCCAACCAAACCAAATCATAAACATTTAATATATATGTATAAAGAGAATTTGGCATTAAATAACCTACAATGGTTGATATGCCATAAAACACAACCAAACCAAATCATATATATTTAATATATGTGTATAAAGAGAATTTGGCATTAAATAACCTACAATGGTTGATATGCCATAAAACCCAACCAAACCAAATCATATATATTTAATATATATGTATAAAGAAGATTTGGCATTAAATAACCTACAAGAGTTGATATGCCATAAAACCCAACCAAACCAAATCATATATAATTAATATATGTGTATAAAGAGAATTTGGCATTAAATAACCTACAATGGTTGATATGCCATAAAACACAACCAAACCAAATCATATATAAATAATATATATGTATAAAGATTATCTGGCATTAAATAACCCACAATGGTTGATATGCCATAAAACACAACCAAACCAAATCATATATATTCAATATATATATGTTTAAAGATTATCTGGCATTAAATAACCTACAATGGTTGATATGCCATAAAACCCAACCAAACCAAATCCTAGATATTTAATACATAATATATATTTAATGTATAAAGAGGATTTGGCATCAAATAACCTACAATGGTTGATATGCCATAAAACACAACCAAACCAAACATAACCAGAATGAAAATCGATACATTCAAATCAAATCACTGTTTACATCAGCAATAATACTTAGAAAAAATCTTTTAGACCTTGCGAGACTTGCTGTCATTCAGTGTTCATTGAAAGACCTGCAGTTAAATCTGATGTTAAGAAGGTGCAATAGTTTTAAATATTATAATAATAATAATAATAATAATAATAATAATAATAATAATAATAATAATAATAATGATTGGCAGTCTAATATAAATTTGATAATTCATCAAATAAGAAAGGAGTCTTGAAAAATTGGCAGAAACAGGTAAAAGAGAAATGAAATCAAATCGAGACAAAAAAAAAAGGGGGGCATCCTGAATTTTAGGAAGAAAACTTTTGAAAAGCGAAGAAAAAATGAAATATAATAAATGGCGAATAATGATATGAGAACAGTTTTATTGGATCTGCAAACACAGTTATTGGTTTTGGATCGTTTATTTAGTTTTAGTTTCTTCCTTTTTCCCCCTTTCATTTCAAACATTGAAATCGAGTAGAATTTGAGTGTTATTGGATTCTGACCAATCAAATTGTTCGTCTCTTCCCAGTTGTCTGATTGATCTTTATTGTTAGTTGTTTGTAGGTTATTTTTTTACATAATAATAAATAAATAGAAAAAAACGAAAAAAAGCAGGAAAAAGGGAAGGAATGGAAAGAAGAAAAAAGATAACCTTAGAAAAAAGCGAAGAAAATTAGATAAGATTTTCTAGAATGGAATAAAAATATGTAAAAATAAAGGGAGGGAAAGACAAAAAAAATTGAGAAATATAGAAAGAAGACAAAAGAAAAGGAAAGAAAAGTGGAATGATAAGAAAGAAAGAAAGAAAGAAAGAAAGAAAGAAAGAAATGGGAGAGAGAAAAAAAAGCCTGAAAAAAAAGAAAGTATAGGGGAAAAAAAGAGAAGATGAAAAGCAAATCAAGTCCAGAAAAGAAAGAAAGAAAGAAAGAAAGAAAGGAAGAAAGAAAGAAAGAAATGGGAGAGAGAAAGAAAGAAAGCATGAAAAAAAAGAAAGTATAGGGAAAAAAGAAAGAGAAGATGAAAAGCAAATCAAGTCCAGAAAAGAAAGAAAGAAAGAAAGAAAGAAAGAAAATGGAAGAAAGAAAGAAAATGGAAGAAAGAAAGAAAAAAAGTATGGGAAAAAAAGAAAGAGAAGAAGATGAGAAGCAATTTAAGACCAAAAAGAAAGAAAGAAAGAAAGAAAATGGAAGATAGAAAGAAAGAAACCATGAAAAAAAGAAAAAAAGGAAGTATGGGAAAAAAGAAAGAGAAGAAGATGAAAAGCAATTCAAGTCCAGAAAAGAAAGAAAGAAAGAAAGAAAATGGAAGAAAGAAAGAAAGAAAATGGAAGAAATAAAGAAAGAAAAAAAGAAAGTATGGGAAAAAAAGAAAGAGAAGGTGAGAAGCAATTCAAGTCCAGAAAAGAAAGAAAGAAAGAAAGAAAGAAAGAAAGAAAGAAAGAAAATGGAAGATAGAAAGAAAATGGGAGATAGAAAGAATGAAAGCATGAAAAAAAGAAAAAATGAAAGTATGGGGAAAAAAGAATAAGAAGAAGATGAGAAGCAATTCAAGTCCAAAAAGAAAGAAAGAAAGAAAGAAAGAAAGAAAGAAAATGGAAGATAGAAAGAAAGAAAGCATGAAAAAAAGAAAAAAGAAAGTATGGGAAAAAAAGAAAGAGAAGAAGATGAGAAGCAATTCAAGTCCAGAAAAGAAGGAAAGAAAGAAAGAAAGAACATTAAAAAAAGAATACAGAATGGCAAATGAGATCTAAAGTTCAACAAAAAATGAAAAAAAAAATGTAGTCGAAGAGAAGAAAAAATCTATCAAACTAAATAAATAAATTGATAAATAGAAGAAAGAAAGAAAGAAAGAAAGAAAGAAAGGCAAACAACATTAAAGGAGAAGAAAGAATGGACATTGAAATGTTAAGTCAAATAAAAACAAATGTAAGTACTAAAGCGACTCCGAAAGAAAGAAAGATATCATTGAAAGAGAATAAAGAAAGAAAGAAAGAAAGAACATATGTGAAATGAATAATGAAAGATGAAAAACACTTCAGAGAGAAAGAAAGAAAGAAAGAAAGAAAGAAAGAAAATATACGCCAGTGAAAAAGAAGAAAGAAAAACATGAAATATAAATTTGCATAGATAATGATAAAGGAATGAAAAGGACAACCAATAATCATTGTAAGAAAAGAAAGAAAGAAAGAAAGAAAGAAAGAAACAAACAAACAAACAAACAAACAAACAAACAATCAAAGAGTTAACAAGAAAATGTGGAAAAATCTAGAAAAAGAATTATCTGAAAAATGATAGAAATAATTATTTCATAAATGAAATAGTTAAAAAGAACTTAAATTAGAAATATCTGAAACATTTCTCATGAAATAAGCTCGCAAGTTAGAAAAAAAAAAAAAAAAAAACGAAAAACAAGTAGAAAAGAAAAAAAAACAAGAAAAGGAAAACTGTAAATAACAAAAAACAACAAAGAAAAAAGGCAAAGAAGACAGTATAGAAAAACAAGAAACGGAAAAAAAATTAGAAAAGGGCAAATTTTGAAGGAAAAAAAAACATCGAAAAACAAAGAACGTTAAAAAGAAAATTATGTAAAGATACAAAAAGTAGAAAAAATATTCGGGGAAAATAACTCTGAAAAGAAAATAGTAAACAAAAAATTGTTGAAAAGGAAAAAGTTAGAAAAAGAAAGAAAAAGAAAACAATTAAAAGTGAACGTCGAACGGAAAAATTAAGAACAAAAAAATGTTGAAAAGGAAAAAGAAAGAAAAAGAAAACAATTAAAAGTGAACGTCGAACGGAAAAATTAAGAAAAAAAAAAATTGTTGAAAAGGAAAAAGAAAGAAAAAGAAAACAATTAAAAGTGAACGTCGAACGGAAAAATTAAGAAAAAAAAATTGTTGAAAAGGAAAAAGAAAGAAAAAGAAAACAATTAAAAGTGAACGTCGAACGGAAAAATTAAGAAAAAAAAATTGTTGAAAAGGAAAAAGAAAGAAAAAGAAAACAATTAAAAGTGAACGTCGAACGGAAAAATTAAGAAAAAAAAATTGTTGAAAAGGAAAAAGAAAGAAAAAGAAAACAATTAAAAGTGAACGTCGAACGGAAAAATTAAGAAAAAAAAATTGTTGAAAAGGAAAAAGAAAGAAAAAGAAAACAATTAAAAGTGAACGTCGAACGGAAAAATTAAGAAAAAAAAAATTGTTGAAAAGGAAAAAGAAAGAAAAAGAAAACAATTAAAAGTGAACGTCGAACGGAAAAATTACGAAAAAAAAATTGTTGAAAAGGAAAAAGAAAGAAAAAGAAAACAATTAAAAGTGAACGTCGAACGGAAAAATTAAGAAAAAAAAAATTGTTGAAAAAGAAAAAGAAAGAAAAAGAAAACAATTAAAAGTGAACGTCGAACGGAAAAATTAAGAAAAAAAAATTGTTGAAAAGGAAAAAGAAAGAAAAAGAAAACAATTAAAAGTGAACGTCGAACGGAAAAATTAAGAAAAAAAAATGTTGAAAAGGAAAAAGAAAGAAAAAGAAAACAATTAAAAGTGAACGTCGAACGGAAAAATTAGGAAAAAAAAATGTTGAAAAGGAAAAAGAAAGAAAAAGAAAACAATTAAAAGTGAACGTCGAACGGAAAAATTAAGAAAAAAAAATTGTTGAAAAGGAAAAATAAAGAAAAAGAAAACAATTAAAAGTGAACGTCGAACGGAAAAATTAAGAAAAAAAAATTGTTGAAAAGGAAAAAGAAAGAAAAAGAAAACAATTAAAAGTGAACGTCGAACGGAAAAATTAAGAAAAAAAAATTGTTGAAAAGGAAAAAGAAAGAAAAAGAAAACAATTAAAAGTGAACGTCGAACGGAAAAATTAAGAAAAAAAAATTGTTGAAAAGGAAAAAGAAAGAAAAAGAAAACAATTAAAAGTGAACGTCGAACGGAAAAATTAAGAAAAAAAAATTGTTGAAAAGGAAAAAGAAAGAAAAAGAAAACAATTAAAAGTGAACGTCGAACGGAAAAATTAAGAAAAAAAAATTGTTGAAAAGGAAAAAGAAAGAAAAAGAAAACAATTAAAAGTGAACGTCGAACGGAAAAATTAAGAAAAAAAAATGTTGAAAAGGAAAAAGAAAGAAAAAGAAAACAATTAAAAGTGAACGTCGAACGGAAAAATTAAGAAAAAAAAAAGAAAGAGAAATAATATTGGTTTGATTTGGGTTTTTTGTTTAATGGCATATCAACCTTTGTGGGTTATTCAAAACAAAAACAGCTCCTCTAGAAGAACACTTGTGGTACTATTAAACCCATAGCTGGGAGGATATGGGGGTTTATACTATTCCCTCGGGAATTTGTCCGAAAGTGAACGTAATCCTATTTACCAACCCCTCCGCTCGGGCAGGATATGACACAAGGTCAATTTTTAAGCGGAGTTTAACAGGTTTTAATTCAGAGTTTTCCTTCTCCTAGACTAGTTGCCTCACCAAGGCTGAAGAACCCAGTCTACCCTACTATTTACCCATAGCTGGAGGGAGAATAACTGGATTCATACTTTCCCCAAGGGTATTAGTGCTATGTGAAATGCAGTCAGTCTCGTCCAGGATTTGAACTCGAGTCGTCGTGTCCATTTCCTACGACGATAACCATTACACCACGGGCACCGAAAGTGAACGTAATAGCGCGACTAGATTTCGAAGTCGCTTACCACTATTAGATCAGTGATTTAACGATTATGCAACAAGGACAATCCACAATGAATGTAGCAGAGAGAAAAAAACGTAAAAAAGGAAAAATGTAGAAGAGAAAATACGTTGAAAAAAAAAATAATAAGGAAAAATCAAAAATCTACAGACAGTTAAATGATAAAAGATGTTTTATTTCAAACAATTCAATTTACCATAAGTCATTTGTTTGCACACAGTTTAAATGCCTAATAGTTTTATTTGACCCATACATAGGACCCTATGAGTTGCTTCCACTCTGGATCAGAGTGGACCTTGGAACGATGGCAATGAATAGGTACTCTGTCTTCCCCAAAAATCCAATATTACAGGCATCTCATCATCAGATTGTTTTGTGTCATATGCAGGGGACTTGTATTGGGGGGGGGGTCTTACTCCTCGGCAAAGATGCAGTTGGTGTATTTTATAGTCCATGCCGACTTGGCTAAAGGGTATATAGACATAGAAAAAGAAAAACGTTGTAGAGAAAGAAAATTGACGAAAGAAAACGAGGAAGTGGAAAAAACGGAATAAAGAAAAAATCTAGAAGAGATTGAAGGTAGAAGAAAAAATAAAGTAGAGAAAAAACTATAGAGGAAAAATAGCGTAAGAAAGAAGAAAAAAGTTGAAGAGAAAAAAGTAAAAAAGAAAAAAAAAGTTGAAAAAGAAAAAAATGACAGAAGAGAATGAAGGAAAACTTAGAAAAAGGAAGCCGTAGAAAAGAAAAAGTGGAGAAAGGGAAAAATACAAACGCGAAAAAGAGAAAGAAGGTAGAACAAAAAAAAAAAAAACGTTGGAAAAGAAAAAATAGTTGAAAAGGAAAAACGACGAAAGGAAAGAATGTTTAAAAGAATAATAAAATTAAGAAAAGAAAAAAAGGTAGAACAGAAAAAAAAAAAACAGAGGGAGAAAATGTGGAAGAGAAAGAACGTAAAAAAGAAAATAACGTTAAAAAGAGAAAGAAAAAAGAGAAAAAAACGTTGAAAGGGGAAAAAAGAAGAGAAAAAAGTCGTAAAAAATAAAAGTAGAAGAGGAAAAAATATAGAGAAAAACAATAACGAAAACAAAAAAAAAACTGTGAAAATAAAAAAAAAATCTAGAAAAGAAAGATAGCGGTACCAAAAACCATAAAATAAAAAAGAAAGAATGAATGAAAAGTCGAAAAGAACGAAAGAAACAAGAAAGAAAAAAAAATGACACAAAACTCGATTTTAGAAAAAAATAGCTTAAAATGACGTAAAAATATTAGCAAAAAAAAAAAAGAATGTTTAGCTAAAAAATATAAAAAGCAGAAGAAAATCATATTTCCTGTAATATAATAAAATATATTGCCGTTCATATTTTTCCAGGCAATAAAACGTGGAGTTTTTCTTTTTTGACAAGCCTTCATTTACAAGATATTATCTCTTCTTTCTTTGCATTGTAATAGCAGAAGAAAAAAGCGCGAAAAAAAAAAGGCGCGAAAATAGCTACTTGATCGCATGAAATAAATTTCCGTTTGCTCTTCTTGTTATATTAACAATATTAGAAATCTTGAAGCCCGCGGAACACTTGATCGTCCAACATTATCAATATTCCCATCCTTGTTGCTCGATTGTAGCAATATGACATCGACGCATTGTAATCATGCCCCAACCCAGCAGAATCTCTGACCGCAAATTTCTATAGAGTGGGCAATAATCCTAGGGCAGAATTATATTTGTCTGTATATTGTAGCCCTGATCTTAGGAAAAATAATTGATTTGTCTCCACGTTCTTTCGAGGATTGCAGCAATTGGTGAGGGATTTTCTTGTAATTAAATTTTGTGCCGCTAAACCGTCGTCTATATAGACATACGAAGAACATTATAGCTTAGAATCTACTGCTTAATACGGTAAATATGGGTTTCAGAAAGGAGTTTCCAGATTGTGTAACAAAAAAGTTTTTGTCAGATAAATTCCAATCGTCCTTATTCAGTTATGAGATTATTTTCTTTGACTTTCAATAAAGAAATAATACCTGATATTTTAGGGTTTTATAGTTGCCTTGTGTACGCAATATGAAATTACTCAGTCGGCTGAGGCTGTTGAATATACCGACTGCATCTTTGCAGCGGGGTGTGACCTCACTGAATAAGTGTCCTGGATATGACACTAAGCAATCAGATAGTGAGGTTCCAGTAATGTTGGAAATTTGGGGATTGTGGAGTACACCTTCATTGCCATCATTCCTAGGTTCACTCTGGTCCGCAGTGGCAGCACCTGAGAGGTCCCTATCTATAGATAGGGACCTCTCAGGTGCTGCCACTGAACTAAAGTGTGTATTATGCTAAACTGAATTGCTTGAAATAGAGCTATTCTTAAGGTTTCTTTTGGCACACAGTCCTGTTCAATACGAAACATTTTTAAACAGGTCAATGTAACACATACATGAAACCCTAACGTCTTCTTCCACACCGTCTCAGAGTGGACCCGGAAGTAATGGAAACCAGATCTAAAGAACTAGAACCCCACCATCAAATGTTGTTTACTTTCATGCCAAGGACATCTCTTTGAGGTGAAGCAGATCATAGTCCTCTGAAGAGGAAACAGTTAACATCTCTGCTTCACCGACTTGTTAATATCTCGCTAACTGTTGTCATTGGTTTTAAAATGATAATATTATTCTATTATAATTATTAATTCAATTCTCATAGAGAAGTCTCTGCGGCATAGTTGCTAAAGTGCTGGACTGCAACATCGTAGTAAGCTAGTTCAAATCACAGTCACGTTATTACGTTAAATTTCGGACATTTTACAAAGGTATAAACGTGGTGGGGTGTTCTTTGTGGTGTAGTGGTTAAAGCAATAAGCTGCTGAATCGTAGTCAGTGAGTTCGAACTCCAGTCACGCTATTACGTTCACTTTCGGATAAATACCCTTGGGAAAGGAAAAAAAAAGCCCTTATCCTCCCAGCTATGTGTTAAAAAGTGTTTCGTTCTGGTTAGTGAACGCTTGTAATATTAAATAAAGGACAAACCACGATATGAGAGGATTTAGAGATATATTCTCCGGAAAAAAAGTATATACAATAGAGAGACTTAGTGAACGCTTGTAATATTAAATAAAGGACAAACCACTATATAAGAGGAAATAGAGATATATTCCCAGGAAAAAGTATATACAATAAAGAGACTATTAGTAGACAAGAACATAGGATTAGTGAACGCTTGTAATGTTAAATAAAGGACAAGCCACGATATGAGAGGAAATAGAGATATATTCTCAGGAAAAAAGTATATACAATAGAGAGACTATTAGTAAACAAGAACATAGGATTAGTGAATACAGAATAAAGATATAGTCCAACGATAGTATGGGCTTTCCTTTATTACGGTAACAAGTAAGGTGATCTAGTGCGATCTCCAGTCTCCAACGCTCTAATACTATTCCTATAAGAAGCTGCTCTTCACCTTCTAGTTTGCCCTGGTATTAGTAGCTACTGCTATATATGGCAGATGGAATAGTTCATTGTGTGGAGAAAGGTGGGTGATACCCAACAAAAAATACCATTACTGTTCTCGAATTATGGCTTTGGCATTAAATAACCTACAAAGGTTGATATGCCATTAAACAAAACAACCAAACCAAAAGGTATTAACCTTTTATCCCCCTTGCTATGGTTTAATAGTATCATCACTGTTCTTCAATTCGACTGGAGTTGGTATTAAACAAAACATGGATTTTGATATGTGATTAAACAAAGAAATCAAGCCAAAACATCCCTATCCACTTAGATAAATACCAGAACATATTGTAGAATATTGTTAGCGGACGGAAAATAAACATGATGCAATTTTTTTATGAGAAAAGGCAAGATGAAGTACGAACAGGTCGAATGCTTTCCGATCTTCCCCACTAAATACCTCATTTTTAGCACCCTTGTATCTCTTATTAGAACTTAGTACAGAAGCTGTTATCTCAACCTCTTCACACACAGTCTCACTAGAATTACTTTAAAAAAGGCCACGAATCTACTTTTATCTGAAGAGTTGTTTGTACTTCACTGTAATAATGAGAAAATGAAGGCGCCATCTCCATTTTAATTGGAAAGACTCGGAAATTACTAGTAATGGAATTGCATCGCTTCCAAGCTCAAGGTGTGTCTCTACAACTGTATGGAGGCACCACATGGATGCTAATGAAAATCATGGAGAAAAAGCTAGATAGGAACAACACAATATAGTAATGAGCTGTTATGAACAAATCCAGGAAGTAAAACCTAACAAAACAGCAGAGGAACGGCCACTTACCACTAATCTCACTAACCATCAAAGAAAACAGAAGACATGCTGAATAGTCAGATGATATAAGACCGAACTCAAACGCGACTTCCTTGTAAGTCCTTTTACACCTGGACCCTCTACTACAGGTCAGCAAGTATGGAAATATATATATATATATATATATATATAGTGCCTTCAATAAGTTTCCAGACTTTTTTGTACTGGCATTTAAAATTGTTGTAGAAACTTGAAAATTGAGTATGTTATTGGTATACATCTTACGAGATGTTTAACCAATTTTTATGACTTCAGATTCAAATCAACAGCTACAGAAGGAATTGGAATACACCCTACTAAAGCCTGATTAACACGGATGGTGAATTTCAAAAATTCACTCTGGTCGTGGGGACACTTTAGAAGGACAATATGTAATAAAATTCTGTTTTTAAGTTGGAAAATTACCAGAGAAACGTATGGAATGATTCAGACTGCTTTTGGAGCATCTTACATGAATCGGGCATCAGTTTTTGAGTGGCATAAGAGATTCAAGGAAGGCAGGGACTCTGCAAGGGATGATGAGAGGTGTAGAAGGAGTAAGGAAATCAATATACCAGAGTTGATTGGCCAAAGGTTTAGGGCTACAGGTTACTATGTTGAGGTTTTAAGGGAGTTCAGGAAGAGCTTCTGTCGGAAGAGGCCAGCACTCTTCAAATCGGGTCAGTAGCATTTCCAGCAGGACAATGCACCAGGCCACAACTCCATCCTTGTCACAGACTATTTGACCAAGATGGGCATCAAGACAGTTCCTCAGCCTCCCGGCCTTACTCCCTGGGACTTTTGGTTATTCCCTAAGCTCAGAGGATGTCGTTATGAGACAATTGAGGAGATGAGAGAGGCTGTGACGAAGGTCATTGACAGGCTCACACAAGAGGACTTCCATGGAGCCTTCCAGAAGTTGTTGGAACGCTACAACAAGGGCATTGCAGCCGGAGGAGATGCCTTCGGAGGGGACTAGAGTTTCAAGTGTGTACTATCAATAAAAGTGCCCATACGAAAAAAGTCTAGAAACTTATGTAATGATCCTTATATATATATATATATATATATATATACCAACTATGTGTGGAGACAGTGTGTAGTCTAGAAGGCCTGCCAAAGCCGATGGATGATGGGGAAGGAGAGACTGTGAAAGAGACAGAGATTGGTATGCTTTTTTTTTGCCTTGAAATATTCGAATATTTTTGGACTGTTATAATTTCTGTGTTCTATAAGCACATGATTGGAGAAGGATCACATGGATGACACTCCCTTAGGAAAGGCATGTGCTTATCAGAGGATGGTGCATGTTTCAATCTAATCCCCTGTGTTAAATTAAATATTTTATATAGACATTTTTTATTCATTTACTCCTGGGACACTTCCGTATTTCTGCCCCATTGCGAAGCCGTATTCGGGGGATGGTTTGTTTGATACCTAAGTCATTTTGGAACAAGGTTTGAAGATAGTGTGTCAATTTATCTTTGAGTTACTTGTTTCATTGTAATATTGTAATGTTGTACAATACTTATCCTATTTCAAGTCAAAAATTAAGGAAACGTTAAAGAAAAAGAAAACAAAAGGAATATTAAAGAATAGAAAAACAAAGCCATTGAAACAGGGACAAAATTGGGATTATCAAAACGAGGTGGAAAGAAAGAAATAAAATTAGAAAGAAAGATAGAAAGAAAGAAAGGGGGAAAAAAGGAAGAAAAAAAGAAAGGAGGTGAAGAAAGAGAAAAGAAATCGAAAACTGAAAGAAAAAAAGAAAGAAAGAAGGAAATAAAGAAATAATGAAAGAAAGGAAGGAAGAAAACGAGAGACAAAGCAAAGATAAAAAGGCGAAAAAAGAGAAAAGAAAATGAAAACCGAAAGAAAGAAAGAAAAAAGAAAGAAAGAAAGAGAAAAAGAAAGAAAGAAAAAAGAAAGAAAGAAAGAAAAAAAGAAAGAAAGAAAAAAAGGAAACGAGAGACAAAGCCAAGATAGAAAGGCGAAATAAGAGAAAGAAAATGAAAACAGAAAGAAAGAAAGAAAGAAAGAAAGAAAGAAAGAAAACGAGAGACAAAGCCAAGATAGAAAGGCGAAATAAGAGAAAAGAAAATGAAAACAGAAAGAAAGAAAGAAAAAAGAATAAAAGAAAGAGAAAAAGAAAGAAAGAAAGAAAGAAAAGAAGAAAACGAGAGACAAAGACAAGATAGAAAGGCGAAATAAGAGAAAAGAAAATGATAACAGAAAGAAAGAAAGAAAGAAAGAGAAAAAGAAAGAAAAAAAGAAAGAAAGAAAGAAAAAAAAAAGAAAATGAGAGACAAAGCAATGATGGAAAGGCGAAATAAGAGAAAAGAAAGACAGGCAAAATACGAGAAAAGAAAATGAAAACAGGAAGAAAGAAAGAAAGAAAGAAAAAGGAAAGAAAGAAAGAAAGAATTAAACAAACGTACAAACAATCATTACAATAAAAAAAAATAAAATATGAAAACAAAGAACAAAAACAAAGAAAGAGAGGAAGAAAGAAAAAAAAAGAAAAAAAAAAGAAAGAAAAATAATTAAGAAAGAATGAAAGTAAATGAAATACCAAAAGACGAAAGAACGAAAGAAAGAAAAATATGTTAAGAAGAAAGAATAAGAATATGGAGAGAAAAAATAAAAATAAAAGAAATCCCAAATAAAAAGAATGAAAGAAAGAAATTGGAACAAAAGCATGAAGGAGAAACAAAGAAAACTATAAAATAAAAGAGAAAAATAAGAAAATGAAAACAGGCTACAGAGGAAAACTGAAGAAAGAAAGAAAGAAAGAAAGAATTACCTTTTTTTCTTTCTTTCTTTATTCAGTTTTTAAAGGAATAAAATTCCAAAAGAAAGAAAGAAAAGAAAGAAAGAAAGAAAGAAAGAATTACCTTTCTTTCTTTCTTTCTTTCTTTCTTTTCTTTCTTTGTTCAGTTTTTAAAGGAATTAAATTCCAAACGAAAGAAAGAAAAGAAAGAAAGATAGAAAGAAAGAAAGAATTACCTTTCTTTCTTTTTTTCTTTGTTCAGTTTTTAAAGTAATTAAATTCCAAAAGAAATAAAGAAAGAAAGTAAATGAAGTTTATAGAAAGAAAGAAAGAAAGAAAGAAAATGAAGTTTATAGAAAGAAAGAAAGAAAGAAGGATGATAAAAAATGTAAAGAAAAAGCGAAGAATGAAAAATGGGGGAATTGAAAACCTTAAAAAAAAGAAAAAAAAACGAATGAAAAAAACTAAAGTGTAAAAAAAAAATCAAAATGAAAATGGAAAGAGAAAGAAAAGTAGAAGAGAAGGAAAAAAAAGAAAAGAAAAAAAAGAATAGAAATGAAAACGAAATCAGAGACAAAAAAAAAAATAAGGGAGAGAGAAAGATGAAAATATGAAAAACAAAAACAAAAACAAAAACAAACAAGAAAGACAAACAAGAAAGAATAAAAAAAGAATGAAACAAATTAAGTATGAAAAAAAACAAAGAAAGAAGGTGTTTTGAACTCAGCAAAAAATTAATTAAAGAAATGTTGGGGAAGGTACTTTATATCCAGGCATTAACTCAGAATCATTTATAAATGAATATATTGTAACATTTTGTTTACTGTCAGCTTATGATAACACGTGATGCTCGCAGAATCGGTGACATTTCCAGAGAAAGATCGTATCCTATTAGAGCGAATGCTGTATAAAGCGACAAACTATATATATATACGTATCACTCTCTCTCTCTCTCTCTATATATATATATATATAACAAGTGAATATACTAACAGCACATCTGTAGAAAGGTAAGAGTACCCCAACGAGAATCCTGGATATGACAATAAACCATCTGATCGGCAATTCGAGTTCAAATCCTGGACGAGACTGATTGCATTTCACATTGCATTAATGCCCTAGGGAAAGGTATGAATCCAATTATTCTCCCTCCAGCTATGGGTAAATAGTAGGACAGACTAGGTTCTTCAGCTTTGGTGAGGCAACTAGTCTAGGAGAAGGAAAACTCTGAATTCAAACCTGTTAAACTCCGCTTTAAAAAAATTGACCTTGTGTCATATCCTGCCCGAGCGGAGGGGTTGGGTAAATAGGATAAACCCTCGGATCGGGAGGCTACAATCTTGGCGTTTTATTGAATGAATAATATTTAATTAAATTATTCATATTAAATAGCTGTACTTTAGACCGTTTAAATGTGTACAAACAAATGCTTTATATTAAATAGAATCATTAATATTTGTTGGCATTCATAAAACCATTTAACTTTTGATGAACAACTGAGCTCTGTTTAATAAAACGCAGTTTCTTCCAGGCAGGGATCGTATCGATATTACTATATGGATGCACTACTTGGACGCTAACTAAACAGCTGAAGAAAAAGCTCAACGGCAATTACACAAGAATGTTAAGAGCAATACTGAACAATTCTTGGCGGCAACACCCAACAAGACTCCAGCTTTACGGCCACTTGCCTCCCATCACGAAAACTATACAAGTTAGACGAGCCATATACGCAGGACACTGCTGGAGAAGCAAGGACGAACTCATCAGTGATGTACACCTATGGACCCACGCATATGGCCAAGCAAAAGCAGGACGACCGGCTCGAGTATACATACAGCAGATATGTGATGATACAGGATGTAGCCCTGAAGACCTGCCAGAGCCGATGAATGATTGGGAGATGTGGTGAGAGAGGGTCAAGTATATCCGTGCTAGTGGCACGACATGACGATGATGATATATGTATAAAAAAAAACCTACAGGTGACATTACTATTTGTCGACTTTACCAAGATGGAACAAATCCTACAGGCACACGGCCTACCAAAAGAAACCGTAGCAGCAATAACGATTCTCTACAGAAACACTAAAGTGAAAGTACGTTTACCGGATGGAGACACAGAATACTTCGACATTGTAGCAGGAGTACTACGCGGGCACACGTGAGCCCCATACCTCTTTAACATCTGTCTAGACTACGTGCTTACAACTTCGATTGATAAAATCAGAGAAAACGGCTTCGAGTTGAAAAAGAAAAGAGTAGAAGGTATCTCACAAAAACAATCACCGACACCGACACTGACTACGCCGATAACAGCGTTACTGGCGAATACACCCAACCAAGCCGAAACACTACTGCATAGTTTGGAACGAGTCACCGCAGGCATTGGCTTCAATGTCAATGCACACAAAACTTAATATATATGCTATAATCAAACAGGTGACATTTTCACATTAGACGGAACCTCTCTGATACTGGTTGACAAATTCACCTAACTAGGAAGCAGCGTCTCATCAACCGAAAAAGACATCGACACACGGCTAATGAAGGCATGGACAGCTATCGATAGGCTTTCGATCGTATGAAAATTAGACCTGACCAATAAAATGAAACGCAGATTCTTCCAGGCAGCGGTCGTATCGATACTGCTATATGGATGCACTACTTGGACGCTAACTAAACGGCTGGAGAAGAAACTAGACGGCAATTACACAAGAATGTTGCGAGCAATATTGAACAAGTCCTGGCAGCAACACCCCACAAGGCGCAACTATACGACCACTTGCCTCCCATCACGAAAACTATCCAAGTTAGACGAACCAGACATGCAGGACACTGCTGGAGAAGCAAGGACGAGCTAATAAGTGATCTACTGCTATTGATCCCCACATATGGCCGAGCAAAAGCAGGACGACTAGCTCGAGCATACATACAGCAGGTATGTGAGGATACGCGATGTAGCCCTGAAGACCTGCCAGAGCCGATGAATGAGCGGGAGAAGTGGCGATTGAGGGACAGAGATATCCGTGCTAACGACATGACATGATATATATATATATATATATATATATATATATATATATATATATATATATATATAAGACATATACATCTGCTTTACGTGGACTCTGGATGCCGTCTAGAGGGTTTGCTTGAATAGTTGACTTGAACGGATGGCCAGAGAAAGTAAATGGTTTCAGTGCCATCAACAAAAATTATATATATATATATATATATAAGTGTGTGTGTGTGTGTGTAGATATGCAGTATTTTTTGTGGAATTTTTCGGACTGTTGTTCTTATCTTTATCATTGTTAGTCGCAACACAAAGTTTTGGCCGACAGATAGTGTATATATAGATATATAGAGATATATATGGAGAGAGATGGAGAGAAAGAGAGAAAGAGGGATTCGCAAAGATATCTTTAGATATATAATTATATTTTGATCTGGTTGACATTTAGGAGTGACGTAAAAATAAATACATTTGGAAAAGTCAACTCAATTTATATCGGCAAACCCTAATGAATAATCTGTAATATTACCCTCTGATCTAGGTAACTAGGTAGATATTAAACTCAATGCCGAGCAGGTAAATATACCAAACCCTGCAAAGATTAGGTTATTAGAACAATTTGGTTTGCTTTTTATTGAACAGTAAATTGATCTAATGCCATTTAAGAGACAACGGAAATAGCCGAACTTTCTGGCCTCAAGAAAATTCCTTTAAGAATCAAAAATGAATAATACGATAAGTTTCAAGACTTTTTTCGTATCGGCATTTAAAATTGTCGTAGAATCTTGAAAATTTAGTATATTTTTGATATTCATCTTATGAGATGATTGACCAATTTTACTGATTCCAGGTTCAGATGAACAGCTACTGTAGGAAATAGAATACACCCTACTTAAGCCTGATTATCACAGCTGGTGAATTTCAAAAATGCAATCAGACACTTTAGAAGAAGGATATGCAATAAAATTGTGTTTTAAACTTGGAAAAAATGCCACTGAAACGTTTGGAATGCTTCAGGCCGCTTTTGGACTATCTTGCATGAATCGAGCATCAGTTTTTGAGTGGCATTAGTGTTGTAAGGAAGGTAGAGAGTCTGTGAGGGATGATGAGAGGTGTGGGAGGAGTAAGGAAGTCAATACACCAGAGTTGATTGGCCAAAGGGTTAGGGTTAGGGTTACTCTGTTGTGGTTTTAAGGGAGTTCAGGAAGAGATTCCGTCGGAAGAGGCCAGCAGTCTTCAATTCGGGTCAGTGGCGTTTCCACCAGGACAATACACCAGTCCACAACTCCATCCTTGTCACAAACTATTTGACCAAGATGGGTATCAAGACAGTTCCTCCGCCTCCCTATACTCCAGACCTTGCTCCCTGTGACTTTTGGTTATACCCTAAGCTCAGAGAATGTCGTTATGACACAATTGAGGAAATGAGAGAGGCTGTGACGAAGGTCATTGAGATGCTCATACAAGAGGACTTCCATAGGACTTCCATAAGTTGGTGGAACGGTACAAGAAGTGCATTGCAGCCATTTGAGATGACTTCGAAGGAGACTAGAGTTTCATGTGTGTACTATCAATAAAAGTGCCCATACGAAAAAAGTCTGGAAACTTAACTACGTTTCAGCCAAATTTCACCTCTGGCCTTCTTCAGGTGATTAACCACGACCTCAGATAGGAATGTTAAATCTTATAACCGTATCCCTAGTAATTACTGCCTTCCATCGTTGTTGTCTATCGCACCAAGTTTTTGACCAAGTAAACCTCTGGCCGTCTTGGATAGGAATTGAAACCGCTATCTTCTGACAATGCTCATCTGGAACAGTAGAGACTCAACACCTCTATCCGCTGCGCCACGTGTCCCGAAGATGAGGACAAAAAGTTCAAAATAAATTTTAAAAATATTCTCAGATTAAGAAGGTTAATCTCAAAAGGATTAAGAAAACTACACTATTATTTTGAATAATCTAATCACCTTTGTCTAAGAAATATTTTATGAAGCCTGAGTTTTAAGCTCACATAAAAAAAGTGTTTTGCATCTTAACTGATGCTAGTTTACTTACTGCTAAATTTATAAAAAAAGAAAACAAAATAACCATCTTGAGTGTGTGCTGCTATGAAACCTTTTGTTCGAGGTAGTATTATCAGCGCATTTCCCCAGCCCCAGGTTATAACCTTCATCATCGCATACTGACAGGAAATATTCCTTTTACTCTCTATTGTGACACTATGTAGGTGGTCCGCCAAGTAGACGATCCCTTTGTCTGTTTTGGCGCAAAACCTGACAAAGGGTTTGGACTCGAGATCTCGACGCGACCGGAAGTAGGCAAGAGATCGCTAGTAGGAGTTGGACAAAGGAACTGAGAGAAGGTGGTTGGCGAAGGGTGACGCAAGTGGCCAGTCGACACCGGATAGCAGAAGAGACCAGTCGAATGAGATAGGGTCCGAGATCAGTGAGGGAAGACCAGTCAAGATAAGTCAGCATTGTTCGTGGCTTGTAGAAATTTCGGTAGAAATACACGCTAGCGTTAGTCTACGGAGGCACAGAGAATGCAGTGTCACAAAATCACCCTTCTTGCACTTGAGTTAACCCAAGCCCTCATTTGTTCTTTGTTCTTTTTCTCCAACTCGTATTTCTTGTTGCCAGGAAGAAATGTGTGATACCTCTCTCAGAACCACTAGATGATCACCGGCCACGATTGAAATGGTTAAAAGAAGTTGATGTACTCCATGGGGGGGACGAGGGGGTATTGTCACACTATCACTATCCGTCTCTATTGGTTATTGCTATCGATATGTCCTCTAGATACTATTTACCAACCCCTCCGCTCAGGCAGGATATGACACAAGGTCAACTTTTAAGCGGAGTTTAACAGGTTTTAATTCAGAGTTTTCCTTCTCCTAGACTAGTTGCCTCACCAAGGCTGAAGAACCTAGTCCGTCCTACTATTTACCCATAGCTGGAGGGAGAATAAGGGGGTTCATACCTTTCCCAAGGGTATTTGCCCGAATGTGAACGTAATAGCGCGACTGGAGTACGAACTCGCGTACTACGATTCCGCAGTTCATCGCTTTAACCATTACACCACGAGGACACCCCTCTACATGGATGTAAAATGTTGCTGGTTGTGTAATATAATGGTCGAAGGATTTCGTTTTATGCCTTTGGGTTTAGTTAGGTTGAGAACCTTTCGGATCTGCGCATGGGTTACTTAGGTGCGACATTAACACAGGTGTTCACGCGCGTGCCCACTGAGCGGACGTGTCACTCAGAGATGTCAAAATAGTTACAGAGCACGAATGACGTCACGCACCGGAAGCGCGCGGAGGATTTTAGGAATTTGAAGAAAGTTAGTAGAGTTGATAGTAGACACCGGACGAGAAGGGTTGACTTTCGCTTGCTAGCGGAGGCCTTGGGCAGGTGTCGCACGAGATGGCGGGGGGCAGATGAAATGGACGGAATAGAAAGGTTGTGCCTCTCTCTCCTTATGTCGAAAAACCTTTAAACTCAAAGGTAATAAAACGTTTAAACTCAAAGCTAATAAAACTCAGAAGTCGTAAGTGTTTTTCGTGTTTCGAGATTCCTATGTTCTATGTTATATATATAGATGAGCATTATATGTCCATTTTCCACATAGTCGTATCTGGCTATGGTACAGTTGGACAACACTGGTGTACCCATATCTGGGATTCCATTGAAGATCGTCTCTCAGTAGTTAACCATTACCTATCCAGTAGTGCTATGACTGTCTTGTATGGATGGTTGATGACATGGGACGGATTTAACCGCACAGCTGCACTTTCTTAAATATGTTGCTTCTAAGATTTATTCAAAACAGCACGCAACATTCTTATATTGTTTCATTAAAGAGGAAGTATTGCATCACTACAATAGTACTGACACGGCTACATCTTTGGAATTATGTTTTTTTATAAAGAAAGCAATAGAAAAGGAACACTTATTATGGAATTGAATATTGTTCATTTGTATGCTAATTATAATTATGGGTGCCTAATAGAGTAGTTACCAAGGGCTATGGTTGATAGGGACGGATAGTGAGAGAAAGAGAGAGAAAGAGAGAGAGAGAGTGAGAGATTAAAAGAAATCCACTCTGTTGGCATGTCTTTGTGATGCTGATAATCATAAGGATGGTAACGATGATGATGCTGATGATGATTCGGATTACCGGGTACTTTTTCAACAGTTTCCTAAATTAAATCTCTATCCAATCTCTTCGCCACTGGCAAAATACAACATCAGGAAGATATTTAAGAGAAACATAGCTGTTTCGAATAGAGTTCTTTCCATCTCATAGACTTAACTAAACCGAGGTTTAAATATCCATTCTTTCCTAATATTTACCCATAAATCGAAAAGCGGGTATATGTACTCCTTTCTTTTAGCTTGGCTAAACACTAACCGATTTGTCTTGGACAGTAATTTCCAACGTAGCGCGGAAACCCCACTGGTGGGCCATGGTAATATTTTGGTTGGGCATGCAATATTTTTGTGGGGGCATGTTTAAAGACCAAGTTAAAAGCCTTTTCAGTTTCCTTCTCGTGAATTGCAGTAAAATTTTGAATGTCTAAGAATTAAATGTTACTGTTGTGGGGGCATCAGAATTTTAGAAATACCAAAGTGAGGCATGGCCTAAAATCCGTTGGGAACCACTGGTCTAGGTTTGGTTCGATTTGGTTTGGTTTTATGGCACATCAGATATTGTAAGTTATGAATGCCAAATCTATTTTTATTCATATAAACAGTTCTGTTTCAAATAATTCAGTTTAGACTAAGTACACTGGTTCCATGTCAAAAACAGTTATTTTTCAAACGATTCAGTTTAGCATAAGTACACAGTTAAAGTCTATTTCACCCTTAGATCGGATCCTATCAGTTACTATCATTTCAGGCCAGAGTTGACTTGGGAGCGATAGCTTTTCCCAAAGCTGTTGCATTACAGAAGCCTCACCATCAGATTGTTCAATGTCATATATTGGAAACTCGTTGGAGGAGACTTATCCCTCTGCAGAGAAGCAATCAGTATATTCTACAGCCCCAGCCCACTGGGCAAGCTAGTCGAGGAATTGAACTCTTTTCACTGGTTCCATTTCTAATGACGTTAACCACTGCATTAAACATTCACCTAAATGAAAAATTTTACAGTTGAACGAAATGTTAGACATCAACATTTTGATTGAGCCAGAGAAAAAAAAAATGAAATCGAAGTTTTATAAAAGAACAAATGGAGAATGGAAAAGTATAACTCTATTTTCAAAACAATATATTTACCATTTTTTAACGTTAAAATTGCAAACAAGGAAACTTATTGTTTTGTTGTCGATCAAGAAAAGAATTTCGGGAGAGAGAAAGTAATTCTGTCTGATTATATCGTTTCTTTGATAGACTCTCTAAGTAGATATTCGTTGGTTTTTATTTTGCTTTTAAAATTTTAAACCAAACTGGAATTTAATTTAATTTCTCCATTGAAATATTCGAGTTAAATATTTGAATTATGTTTAGACAAATGTGTTTTTCATAAATTTTACATTACATTGTTAAACCGAATTATACGCTCAACAAGTTTTTCCAATGAATGAGTAATTCCAATACACTAATACCCACCCTGGACGACATTTTAGAGTATACGGGAGTTTTCGCGGCAAAATGGTTCATGTGTTGGACTGCGGCCACGTAGTAAGCAAAATCGAAATCAAGTCGTGCTAAAACGTTCACTAGGCGATAGCTATGTTTTAAATATAAACATTGGCGTTGTTCTACTAGGATAGTTTAGGCATTGAATAATCGACGAAGTTTGATACGCAAATACGCCTTTAGGCTAATATACTAGTCTAAATTTCTCTTCAACGAACTATGGTACGTCATTTATTGATGTTAATTAAGTCATTATAAAGCAACACAAAATGTAACATACCCATACATGAATATGTGAAATTTACATAGAATGTTCATAACTCATATATAGATAACATAGGAATCCCGAAACACAAAAACACTTACGACTTCTTAGTTCAGGTACGAAACTTTTTTATTACCTTTGAGTTAAAAGGTTTGTCGACATGAGGAGAGAGAGGCTCAGTCTCTTCATGCCGACTACTTCCACATCGCCAGCCCTCAACCCAACCAACGCGCGGCGCCCGTAGCGCACAAAGTCGTCTGGCCTCGACGAGCCCCAAAAGACAACCTTCCCGTTCGGACGCAGGAACTCAACTCACAGACTTTTCTCAAATTCCCAAAATCCTCCGCGCACGCTTCCGGTGCATGAGGTCATTCACATCTCCCGGTCACAATACTCTTCTGGGATTTTTATTTTGACATCTGTGAATGACATATCCTACCCGCACGCGCGTGAACACCTGCGCTCATGTTGCACCTAACTAAGCGAAAGGTTCTCAGCCTAACTAAACCGAAAGGTAAGATATATATAACAAAATTCCTCGGCTATTATATTACAAAAATACATATTCTTTTCTTTAAAATGGATTTTTACAAATACTTAGAAATTTACAACAAAGTATTATTTGATTTCAAATACAATAAATTGGTTTGGTGGTGGAATTTGTTTTGTGGCTTATGAAACCCTTTTGTTTATTTACTGTCAATGTTATATAATTAAGGTAAAGTCAGTAAAGTTGTCTCCCTTTAGCCGTGAGCAACCAGAATGTTCCCTTTTCAATAGCTACTACGCCGATGTATAGGGGAAGAAGCTTCTCCTTTCCCAGGATTGCTCCACTTTATTCTTGATACGTACCTTATTTTGCTGAGTGTTAACCAAGGAGGTATCAAGTACCATTTTAAAGGTCTTTGGTATGACGCGACCTGGGGTTGAACCCAGGTCTTCCAGACCATTGGCAAACACTCTACCCGCAAGGCCGATGAGACGGTATAATTTGGATGCTGATTTTTTATATCAGTCAGTTTTCGTTATTTGCATTTCGTTATTTAGTTTGGTAAGACTTTAAACTACTTGCTGTTTTTTAGTTTAAGTGTATCGTCAGATAGTACAGTCTTACACCCGTGTTGAAAGGATATGACAATCATCATCTGACTAAAATATCTCCAGACAGAAAATGGGGCTAGAGAGCCGTTGGAGTGAATTCAGTGGGGAGATGACGTCAGACCCGAAAGAGATATCCGGAGAATTTTAAGATTTTGAAAAATCAGTAGTTGAGTTTCGACCGTTGAAGAGTGCGGGTGACTTTTTCGGATCTGATCTGATTAGATCCTTTTGGATCTCTACCGGCAGAGATGTGCCGAGATCTTAAACCCAACAAGAAGCATAGCGCGTGTTAGGGTGGTCAATGTAGTATGGCATGCATAGGCCCTTAAGAATTATGTCTCTCTCCTCGTGTCACCAAGGACTGAAGGTAGAAATAAATAAATCCGTTCGTACTGCCTGTATTTGTATCATTATTGTTGTTGTTGATATCATTATGCCTATACAACACCAAATCCAGTTCACTTCAAACACACACCTATATATATATATATATTGTCATCAACAGACAGACTGTTTCGTTGTATCACAACTCTTCAGTGTGGCTAGACACGTAGGACGCTTGGATCTGGGGTCGAAACCCGCCCAACTTTACGTTAGACTTCGTATCAGACCACTCAGCCGACAAGCGTACCACGTCAGCTAGGGAATTATAAGGTATTAAGTAGTAGCGTTCGTTTGTTTACATTTTATACCTTACTGAATACCAGAGTGCTCAATTCGCTACACAAACAGAAGTCGGCATTAGGTAATTATCAAAAGCTTATATGCCATTACACTAAGATTATATATATATATATATATATATATATATATATATAACTTCAAAGGAACAGTCTATAGGTAAGCTTTTTCCAGACGACCCAGGGTTCTTGGGTCTAAATACAGTAAATAGGTTTCAAGTATTCCTATCTAACACTGATAATTCTATTTGGTATGAATCATTTCTTTACATATATTTTAAATGGTGTTAACTATTGCTATCTTAGTGTAAATGACTCCGGCACTGACTTTTAGCTTCCTAAAGTTGAAATTGGGCTGGGTATATTCTTGCCACGAGAGAAATTTGGCGAGTACAGTCGGGGCAATTATATACGAGCTGGGACTTGACGTGACCAATCAATTTTTGGATCGGGTCTCTCTGATTGACAGTCAAGCGCAGTAAGTGTTGTAAGTCACGTGACCAGTATCCCGTACAGAAGAAATACGGGTAGCCACACATGACCAAACATTGGCTTCATTAATAGGGGTGGTACTTTTTGAGGAGATGCAGTTGGTGTAGTCTACTGCTCGAGAAGAAATAAATAAAAAGAAAATGAGAAAGACCTGAAGAAAGAAAAATTGAGAGAGAGAGAAAGAGGGAGAGAGGGTAAGAAAGATAAAAGACTGTGAGACAGACTGATGGTCAAACAGATAGATAGATAGATAGATAGATACTGATGAATAGAAATAAATAAAGACATAAAGAAATATATATATATATATATATATATACGGAGAAGAAAGATAAAAGAAAGACAAATAGAAAGATAGAGAGAAGGATTTTAGATAGATAGAAAGAAAGAAAGAAAGAAAGAAAGAAAGAAAGAAAGAAAGAAAGAACATCAAAGATAAATAAATAAATAAATAAATAATGTGGGAATGAATGAATATTAAAGAGACAAACAGAACCGCAAAAAGAAAGAAAGAAAGAAAGAAAGAAAGAAAGAAAGAAAATTATTTATTGGGAGAAAGATAAAAGAAAGTCTGATAGAAAGAATAACAAAATGTCAGGTAGAAAGAAAGATAGAGAGAGTGTGTTAAAGAGAGGGAGAGACAGACAGATAGACAGAATGAAAGATAACAGATGGAAAGAAAAAAAGAAAGAAATAGATATAGCGAAAAAAAAAGACAGAGAAAGAGAGAGAAAGAGAGGAATAGAGAGTAAGATAAGGTTTCAGGTTTCTTTGTTTAATGGCATATCAGGTCTTTTTAGGTTATTTAATGCCAAAGCCATTCTCCTAGAAGAACAGTAGTGATACTATTTAACCCATAGCTGGGAGGATAAGGAGATTCATGCCTTTCCCAAGGGTATTTGCCCGAAAGTGAACGTAACAGCGCGACGGGAGTACGAACTCGCTTACTACGATCCCGCAGTCCATCGCTTTAACCATTACATCACGAGGACACCCCCAGAGAAAGATAAAAGATGCAAAGAAAGAGAAAAAGAAAGAAAGAAAGAAAGAAAGAAAATATGTATTAAGTTAGAGGGAGTAAAATGAAAGAAAATCTAATTGAGAAATAGACAGACAAAATATGAGATTGAAAAAGAGACCGAGAGAGAGAGAGAGAGACATAGTACGAGAAGGAACGAGTCAGAGAGAGAGAGAGAGAGAGACAGACAGACAGACAGAAAGATAAAAGAAAGAAAGAAAGAAAGAAACAAAGAAAGATAAAAGAAAGAAACAAAGAAAGAAAACGTTCAGTCCCAATAGTTTGAAATTAAGAATAAAGTTCATTTATGAAAAAAAAAAATAATATAAAACTAATTTACAGTAATATTCTAATTTTCTATTGACTCGAAAGTGTCGACCTGCCGATAGGAATAAGGAAGCCAGAACTTTCCATGAAAAATAAATATAAAATCAAGTCAGATCAAAGAATCGAAGGGAAAGAAAAAGAAAAGAAAAAAGAGAGAAACAAAAAAAAGATAAAAAAAAAAACAACAACAACAAGAAACTTCGAGAAAATCAAGACAACAGCAAACACAAACGGCAGATTGATCACTTCGAATGAATAAAAAAGAAATTGAAAAATGTCTAGATAACAACAGAATGCGACAAAATTAAACAATTATTGGTTTATATGTGAGGGAAATCAAAAGAAAAATATATAAAAATGAAAATTAATGGATTAAAGGAACAGAAATGACAATACGAAGTTAAGAGCTTCTTTTCTTTTTTAGCAGGTGTATTGGAATTTATTTTGTTTGTTTTTCTTTAGTTTTTCTTCGTTTTTTAAGCACTGTATCGTGACTTAGTTCGTTTTCATTTCTTCTTCTTCTTCTTCTTTGATTAGTCTTGGGTAAATAAACATTGATCACAAACGTGGAAAATTTGAAAAACTTCGAAAAGTTTAAACTGAAATTGTTTTATTTTAACTAGTTTTTGAAACTTGGCAATTTAACTTGAACTTTTTCTGCACATATCTTTTAGTCGTAAGTTTCTATTTAGCGTGACAAATGCGAAAACAAACGTGGAGATTCAAGTTCGAACTATCTATTAAGGCGATTTTCTTTCTTTTAAAATCAAAAGCTAGTTCACTAGAATGGGACAAGAAACCTTTCTCCCTGTTCTTTTGTTACATAGCCATATATGAATACGTGAAATAGACATATTCATACATGTACGCAAAACGCTCATAATGTCCATAACGCACATACAGATAACATAGGAATCCCGAAACACAAAAACACTTACGACTTCTTAGTTCAGGTACGAAACTTTTTATTACCTTAGAGTTTAAAGATTTTTCGACTTAAGGAGAGAGAGAGAAACAATCCTTCCATGCTGACTGCTTTTACATCGTCAGCTCTCAACCCAACTGACGCGCGGCGCCCGTAGCGCACAGATTCGTCTGGCCACGACGAGCCCCGAAAGTCAACCTTCTTCTTCTGAGGCAGGAACCCAACTAACTGACTTTTCTCAAATCTCAGTCCACGCTTCCGGTGCGTGACGCCACTTACATCCCTGGTCACATCCCCCTATCTGGGATTTTTATGGTGACATCTCTGAATGACACGTCGTGAAAACCTGCGCTCATGTTTGCACCTAACCATATTTACCAACCCCTCTGCTCGGGCAGGATATGACACAAGTTGAATTTTTAAGCGGAGTTTAACAGTTTTGAATTCAGTTTAACAGGTTTGTACCTAACTAACTCATGCACTGAGCCGAAAGGTTCTCAGCCTAACTAAACCCAAAGGCAAGATATATAAAACGAAATCCTTCGGCCATTATATTACACTTTCTCACATTACCTGAACATTTTCTATATCAACATAGATCTTTCTAATCATTTTTATCTAATCTGTCTGTCTGTCTGTCCCTGGGCTGAAATTGATTTGGTTTCAGTTGGTTTTATGGCATATCAACCATTGTTGGTTATTTAACGTCAAATCCTCTATACATATATTTTAAATATTCATATTAAATATAGGATTTGTAAATACAGTCAAGGCTCATTCTTTTGTACACAGTTAAATGGTTTCAAGTATCTTCTCAAATATAGATAATTCTATTCACTATTGATCATTTGTTTGCACACAGTTAAATGCTTTCAAGTATTGGTATTTTACAAGAACAATTCAATTAAATAGTATTTTGTTTACTTACAGTTCAATGATCAAACAGTTTTATTTCAAATAATTCAATTTTGCTAAAGTCATTTGTTTGCGCTCTGTTTAAATTTCAAACAGTTCTTTCTGACCCATGGATAAAACCCTGTCATGTGCTACCACTCTTAGCCAGAGTTGAAATGGGAATAATGCTGGGATGCTCCACATTCCCCAAAGTTTTAGGATTACTGTAGCCTCACCATTGGATTGTTTAGAATCATATCTACGACATTCACTGGGGAAGTCTTTCCCCACTGCTAAGATGCAGTCAGTGTATTCTGCAGCCCCAGCTGACCGGGCCACTGTCTGTCAGTCAGTCTGTCTTTCTTTCTCTCTCAATGTATATGAAGAAAATAGAAAAACAAATTGCCCAATCGGCTGAGCCTGTAGAATTCACCGACAGCATCTCTGCAGGGGAGTAAACCTCTCCACACCAAAGAGTGTCCTGTTTATCACACAAAAAATTGGATGGTGAGGTTCCAGTAATTCTGAAGGTTTGGGGAATGCACACTACCCTTTTATTGCCATCTCTCCCAGGTACACTCTGACTCGGAGTGGTAGCACCTGATAGGGTTCTATCTATGTGTCAAATAGATCTAAACTGTGTAATTATGCTAAAGTGAATTGTGTAAAATAGAAATGTTTTGACATTGAAACTGCGTACTAATACTAAACTGAATTGTTTGAAATAGAACAGTTTTTGACATTGAATCTGTGTACCTATGCTAAATGGGATTGTTTGAAATATAATTTTTTTTTTTTTAGATTTCACTGTGTACTTATGCTAAACTGAATTATTTGAAAAAGAACTGTTTTGACATATAACTGTGTGTAAACATAAAACTATACTTATCCTAAACTGAAATGTTTGAAATAGAACGGTTCATATTAATAAAAATGAATTTGACATTAAATAACCTACAATGGTTGATGTGCCATAAAACCGAAAAAAAATCGAACTTAGAAAAACAAAGAATGTTAGATGTGATGGATTTATCATGATAGGGAAGTCAACATTAAAATCTTTCGGTTTTATTAAAGCTTCATCAGTTCTTTGTGGTCGAGAAAAGTTGTTGCTTGAACAACAAAGGATATTTTTTATTAAAATAATGGAAGAAGAGAAAGTATGTTGAAAGAAAGAAAGAAAGACAGACTCTTAACAGTTCATTCCTGATGAAGGTTTTATAAAACCGAAACGTTTTAACGTTAATTTGACCACCCTAAATAAATTCGTCACATTTGTAATTCAAACTGTTTAAAATGTATTAAACTATTTAAAGAGCAATTTATTTACCGGCACATGTCTTCCTACGTCAGATTTTTTTATGTGCGACCCACTGTTTCTCTTGAACGAGATGCGCTTTCACAGCACTTATGCCACAATCTGGTGCTACTTATTTTCAGCCCAGTGACACAGATAGCAAAATAACTAGTGACTATGCTAACCGAAGAATTTTTTTCAAAGTTCTTTTTCTAAGACTTTTCTCGACAAAAGGTTACCTGCATTTCAGCAGAGATTTCAAATTCTTGCTTTTTTTTTTATCCAGCTTTAATTTTGGAGTTCACTTCTCTTAGAACGTTGCTTACCAACAACCTCGCTACCATAACGCTGTTGGAAAACTATATCGATTTGAAAGGAATAATTGATATGCTATCAATGAATCAAAAAATAACAGAAGTAACACAAAAATTTTAATATAAATGTATAGGGAACACAATCCACTAACTTCAAGCCAGATGCGTTTAAATGCCGTTAAAATCAATAAATTAATCCTCAGTGGAAAAATATTCATCTGTGGTTTTACCCACCCCCAGAAAGCCCCTGTTTCATTGTCTAAAAGAGGTGGGTCAGGGTTATTGTAAGAACCCTGAGGAGATCCTCAAAAGACCGAGTTGAGCCATTTTTTAGCACTGCTACCAATTGCTTTCGTGTTCGAGGGAGTCTCTATAAAATATTTGACCGGGTCATTCGGCTTAGGCTTTAAAATACACCGACTCGTCCCTGCAAAGGCGTAAGACCTCAACAACAGGTGGCCTAAACATGATATTAAACTATCTGATGGAGAAGCTGAATGTCTGAAGTTTTCGGGAACATGGAATGCCATTGCAATTACTCCCAGTTCCCCTATCACTTGGAATAGTACGACCTGTTGGGGTCCCATCTATGCTATAAATAGAATGTCTAGGTTTAAAAAGCAATACATTAAACATTGATTGAGTGCAAATAGAACGATTGATATCAATTAATTATTGTTAAAACCGCTAAACTGTGTGTGGATAAATGATTGATATTAAATAGAATAATTAGGATAAGATAAGAGTACTAGTAAGCATTAAAATCTATGATTATAATATTAGAAACCATTAAACTGTATGTCAAATAATGATAATATTAAAATAGAATTATTAGGGTTGGATAAGAATACTTGTAACCATTAAAATACATGATGATAATATTCAAACCATTAAACTGCGTGCAAACTAATGATTGATATTAAATAGAATTATTAAGTTTGAAGATGAATACTCGAAACCATTAAAAAGTATAATGGTAATATTTGAGACCATTAAACTACGTCTGAATAAATGATTGATATTAAATAGAATTATTAGAGTTGGATAAGAATACTTGTAACCATTAAAATGTATGATGATAATATTTGAAACCATTAAACTACACGCAAACTAATGAGTGATATTAAATAGAATTATTAGGGTTGGAGAGGAATACTTGTAACCATTGAACTTTGCAGTAAACATTACTTTTAGGTCTCTTAAAAACAATGTTACCTACAGTCTATACGCTTGCAACTTATATATATATAATCTTTTTTCTATCTATTTCATAATTCTGATGGTGTGAAAAAACCCAGATGATACAATTTACAAACAAGAAATTATAACACAAACTGATATCAGGGGAAAAAATCATAAAAAGAAAATGACTAAAATCTTCGCATTACTTAAAATAATCAAAAAATAATGCATGCCTTGACAAAAGAAAAACTCCCTAAAGTAAACGTAAAAGTTCTCAATACAATAAACAGAGCGAAATATATATATATATATATATATATATATATATATATATATATATATATACTGAGTCAGAAAAAAATCTACTAAGTTTAAACCTTGACAGATCATCTGGACGGTTCTGAATCATCTTGAGGAATGTTACGACGAAACCTAGGTAGATTTTTTCTGACTCTGTAGGTATATATATATATATATATATATATATATATATATATATATATATATATATAAATTGATAATAAGGCAATCCAAGTGGAAGGAATGATTTATTGAGAATTCGACACTATAGCGTTTCGGTTCTACTGAACCATCATCAGGAACTATGAGGGGTGATATTAGCGCTGTTAAGTCAACGATAGATGTTTATTTACTTCCATACATACATACATACAAATATATATATATATATATATATATATATATATATATATATATATATAATTCGTACGTATTGAGTTTTTGTCTTTTGTCCTTCGTGATAAGGCTTGGTAAATCTTAACAGACTATTAAATAAGAGCCATGATTTGTTAACACCATTGTCAAATTGGACAGGCATCAATAATTGATTTAATATTTAATTCAAGTATTTAATTGATATTTAAATTTCCCTGGGAATAACCGGGGCAAATAGCAAAATAAAATACAATACAATAGAATAAAAGATTACCTCGTAAACAGGATTTGTACTTCATGTCACATTGTATTATCTTGATGTGCAATCAATTATCGGGGGTGTCGTCGTGGCGTTAATGGTTAAAGCGATGGACAGCGGAATCGTAGTACGCGAATTCGTATTCCAGTCGCGCTATTACGATCACTTTCGGGCAAATACCCTTGGGAACGGTATGAACCCAGTTATCCTCCCAGCAATGGGTTAAATAGTACCACTACTGCTCTTCTCGGAGAATGGCTTTGGCATTAAGCTACAATGGTTGATATGCCATTAAACAAAGAAACCAAACCAATGAATTATCATTCTGATTTTAACCACCAAGAACTACGACTTTCTTTTCGCCGTAAAAGGGATAGTTTTCTTTCGTTTTTAATTGTGTACCGGAACAATACTAATACTGTTTTTATCTTTTTAATTTATCAGAAACTTTTACCGTACTTCCTGAAATAGCAAGGCTAGCTTGCATGTAACGTAGTAGACACCTCATGCCATCACTGAACCTTGTACCCAGCCGGTTGATCGATAGAAAAAAATCAGCGAAGATGATTATCCGTGAAGGTACAAGAAACTGTCGGAGTCAAGACTTGTTTTTTTTTTTTAACTGACAGTCAATCAGCTACCTTGCCCAGTCGGATGGGGGCTGTAGAATACACTGACTGTACCTCTGCCGAGAGGTAAGACCCCACCCCAATGCGTGTCCTGGATATGACATTAAACAATCTGATGGTGAGGTTCCAGTAATGCTTGATCTTTGGGGAATGCAGAGTACTCCTTTATTGCCATCGCTCCTAGGTCAACTCTGAGCCGCAATGGTAGCACCTGACAAGTGTCCCATCTATGGGTTAAATAGAACTAACTGCATACTTATGCTAACCTGAATTGTTTGACTAAACGGAATGGCTTGAAATAGAAATGTTTTTGACAATTAAACCGTACTTACATTTAAAGTGCGTGCTAATGTTAAACTGAATTATTGGAAATGGAACTGTTTTTTGACATTGAAACTGTACTTCATTAAACTGAATTGTTATATATAGAACTTTTTTTGACATTTTATTGTGTAGACAAAATCTGTCCTTATTCAGAATAGTTTGAAATAGAACTGATTATTGACATAAACATGGATTTGGCGTTAAATCACCCAGAAAGGTTGATATGCCATAAAACCCAACCAACCAACCAACAACAACAACAATTAGTTACAGAGAGAGCGAGAGAGAGGTCATGACCTAGATAGCATGACTACGCAAAACTGCCCCCATACTTACGGGGAATGTCCAAAGGTTTGTCAAAGAACAGATTCGTCTTCTATTGCCTTGAAGATACCACTTTACATCTTCCTGTTTTTGGTGAATGATCCAAAGGGAAGTGGTAGTATACTCAATAGAGCGAGTGGGATTTTTCTGTAACCACTTGTCTGACTTTTACTTTCATGATATGAACAACCTGATCTTTTTGTGATATTTTCAATTTTCTTTTATCTCCGCCAGCTTTTTATTTGACATCCGTGACACTACACATGGTCAACATGAAATATTTTCGTAAAAACATGCGCAATTGCACACATTCAACTAATCCACATGCTGAACTTCTGCAACCATGTAGGTACTACTGTATGGTTTCACCATTTAAATTCTAACAAAATCCTGAAGAAACGACAATAACAACAAAATCAATAATAATGATAATAATACCAAATGTAATTGATTCACTTGCAACGGTCCCTAACGTCATCGAAAACGGGACTAGTAGATTTGCAAATAAGATGACGAATTGAGGTCATCCAAACTAAAGCATTGCTGAGATCGGCCTAAATACTGAGAAGAGTCCTGGTAACTTTTATTTTCTCTCATTCAGATTCCAATGAAAGACCATCAGCTAAATCTGGTGTGAAAAATAAACAAGAAGTAAGGAAACTTTAAGAGAGAAACAGAATCTCTTCTAATAGAAGCAAAAGCAACGTCGTATGAACCAATCATAGCAAAGCGAGAATAGATAAGACGTAACAAAATAGCAAATATAGGTTATGCGGTGACAGAAATGAAACCATCAATCACATAATAAGCGAATGTAGCAAATTAGCACAGAAGGAATATAAGACTAGACATGATTGGTTCGGCAAGGTAATCCACTGGAAAATGTCCAAGAAATTTAAATTTGACCATACGAACTAATGGTATATGCACAACCCAGCACCTGTCCTAGAAAATGACACACATAAACTCCTATGAAATTTGACATACACACGGATCACCTTATATCGGCCAGAAGACCGGACCTAACAATAATCAACAAAAAAAAAAGAAAACTTGCAAAATAGTCGACTTTGCTGTCCCGGCTGACCACAGAATAAAACTGAAAGAATGTGAGAAGAGGGATAAGTACAATTATACCAATTACAATTGGTATAATAATATAATAATACCAATTACAATTGGTATAATTATATCATTATACCAATTAATGTACCAATGTACAATTATATTATTATACCAATTACAATTGGTATAATTGTCACCTGCATGTTCCAGAGTTTTTTTTATACCAATTAATGTACCAATGAACAATTATATTATTATACCAATTACAATTGGTATAATTGTCACCTGCATGTTCCAGAGTTTTTTCAATTTCCTAGCAAGGTCGAGACCTTGCTAGGAAATTGAAAAAACTCTGGAACATGCAGGTGACAATTATACCAATTGTAATTGGTGCGATTGGAACAGTAACTAAAGGATTACAAAAGGGACTGGGGCACTTGGAAGTTGGCAAACGAGTGGAGACAATCCAAACAACTACATTATTGATAACAGCCAGAATACTGAGAAGAGTCTTGAAGACTTGAAGACACTTGCTGTCACTCAAAACACAAAAACAAAAAACTTAACTGGAACTGTGCATGAATGGTACGTGCTGGTTTTAATGTTGGTAGCAGCACATGAGAAAATAAGGCTGTACTGCCATTTACCTCCCATCTCATAAATTACACAAATAACACATCCTGAGCACTACTGTAGAATTTAAGGCAAATTTTAAGTAACATTCTCGTGTGGACCATAACATTTGGACACACCAATATTTGCCGAGCAGTAAAATCCTACATCTATCCACAGTGTGCCGACTAAAGGTCGTCAAGAAGAGATTCCATGAGCGATGACTGATAGGGAAGGATGGCAAGATAGACAGACAGTGTGTCAAAAAAATCAAACTGTCGGTACGTCAAGTGGATAATAATGATGATATCCTATGATAATATAATATATGTATTATAAATTAAGGTTTGATATTTTTTTTTATTTTATGGCATATCAATTTGCGTGGGTTATTAGATGCCAAAGCCATCCTTTCAGAAGAACAATTGTGATACTATTTAACCAATAACTAGCGGAAATAGAGAGTTACATACATTTCAAAGGGGTATTATTCCTACAGTAATGTCAATACGTGGCTGGAATTCGAACTGATAGATTAGTTTTCTTTTGGTTAGATTCGGGTTTATGGCATATCGTTATTTAATGCCAAATCCTCTTTATACATGTATATTAAATATATATCATTTGTAAACATATTCTTGATACCATTTTTGAACTGGCCTTGGCTCATTTTTTTGCTCACAGATAAAAGTTTTCAATTATTCCAATCGAATATGAATAATTTCATTTACTATCAACCAATTGTTATCAAACAGTTAAAGAATTTCAAGTATTGCTTTGTAGCTGTAAAAATAACATCAGTCATTTGTTTGCCCACAGTTTAGATGTTAAACAGTTCCATCTGACCCATTGATAGTACACTGTCAAGTGCTACCACTCCGCGCCAGAGCGGTGGCAATGGAAAGGGGATCCGCATTACACAAAGCTCCAGCATTACTGTCAGATTGTTTAGTGTCATACACAGGACATCCGTTTAGGTGTCTTACCCTTCTGCAGAGATGCAGTCGGTGTATTCTACGGCCCCAGTCAACTGGGCTGCTGATAGCTTACAAAATCTTTTCGAATATTATACCGAATAACAGTCGATCCTTTTACATTTCTTCCTTTGGGCTCTATCGTGGTTTCTAGAGACAGGAAGAATAATTAGGGGGAGTGTTTTAAAAGACAAAGAAAGACCAGGAAAATGAATCAGTTTTAAAAGTTTGTTATCGCGCGAAGCTGATAATCAAAATATCTTTTAAAACAATATTGCTAAGTGTCAATGCTTGGTCCTGTCGGCATGGGCTGAAGAATGCGCTGGCCGCACCTCAGCAGAATAATAAGCCCCCACCCCAACGAATGCCCAGTGTGACACTAAACTGCATTTGATGAATCTCTATACTTAAAGCTTTGGTGAATGTAGAGTACTTCCCCATTGCCATTACTACCAATGCAACATGATATAGAGGGTCGACGTTCAAAATAGAACGGGAGGCTGATTTTTGGGAAAGGAGAGAGTGATGAAAAAATCAAGAAGACAAAGCCGTCTACGGAACTGACCTCAGAAGAATAAGGCCAAAGCTCCCATTGTAAGTCTGCCAGTCACTGGTTAATGACTACGATAATTAAACATGACTATAAAATAACCTGAGGTTCCAAATCTTCTGCGCACGTCTGGAACCACCGGAAACGGATATGTTCCTCCCTCTGACACCAGACGGAAATAAGGGAATGACTTAGGTTAGAAAGTTAGTTGACTCGGACACGTGAGAATTCATACATTTTTCATACATTTTATTCTGTCTTCATACATTTTTATTCAGTCTTTATACATTTTTATTCTGTCTTTATACATTTTTATTGGGTCTTCATATATTTTTATTTTGTCTTCAGAGATTTATCATACATTTTTATTCTATCTTCATACATTTCTTTTGGTCTTCACACATTTTTATTCTGTCATCATAGATTTCTCATACATTTTTATTCTAAACTTCATACATTTTTATTGTGTCTTCATCCATTTCTCATATATTTTTATTCTGTTTTCATACATTTTTATTCTGTTTTCATAGATTTCTCATCCATTTTTATTCTGTCTTCATACATTTAATATGGTCTTCATACATTTTTATTCTGTCTTCATACATTTCTTATTGTGTCCTCATACATTTCTCATACATTTTTATTGTCTTCATACATTTTTTATTGTCTTCATACATTTCTCATATATTTTTATTGTCTTCACCCATTTTTATTCTGTTTTCATAGATTAATCATCCATTTTTATTCTGTCTTCATACATTTTATTTGGTCTTCATACGTTTTTATTGTGTCTTCATACATTTCTCATATATTTTTATTTTGTCTTCATACATTTTTAATTCTGTCTTCATACATTTCTCCAATATTTTTATTGTCTTCATGAATTTTTATTCTGTTTTCATAGATTTCCCATCCATTTTTATTCTGTCTTCATACATTTCTCAATCATTTTTATTTTGTCTTCATACATTTCCCATCCATTTTTATTCTGTCGTCATACATTTCTCATCCATTTTTCTTCTGTCTTCATACATTTTTCATCCATTTTTATTCTGTCTTCATACATTTCTCATCCATTTTTCTTCTGTCTTCATACATTTTTCATCCATTTTTATTCTGTCTTCATACATTTCTCAACCATTTTTATTTTGTCTTCATACATTTCCCATCCATTTTTATTCTGTCTTCATACATTTCTCATCCATTTTTCTTCTGTCTTCATACATTTCTCATCCATTTTTATTCTGTCTTCATACATTTCTCATATATTTTCATTGTCTCTTCATACATTTTTATGGTGTCTTGATACCTTTCTTATACATTTTAAATCGTGTTTTCATACATTTCTCATTCATTTTTTTCTGTCTTTATACATTTTTACTTTGTCTTTATATATTTAGCATGCTTTTATTTATTTTGTCTTTTTGCATTTTTTTTTGTCTTCATACATTTTTCATACATTTTTATTTGGTATTCATAAATTTTTTCCTAATATTTTTTTTTTGTTTTCGTTCATTAATCATATTTTTTTTTATTTTGTTCATTTTTATTTGTGTCTTGATCGTTTTATTCATTTTATCTTCATATATTTTCCTAAACTTTTATTTTTTCTCCATACATTCATCATATATTTTTTATTGAGGTTTTATACATTTTTCATACATTTTATTTCATATTTATACATTTCTATTTTGTGTTCATACATGTTTCATACATTTTTATTTTGTTTTCATACTTTTTTCAGTCCTGTCAGCATTTTCACAGAACATGTTAACTGTAACCCCCACGGAGTTGTAAGACCTTCTAAAATGTATACTAAGAAGGCATTTAATTTCTATCTGATTGTGAGATTCCAGTTCCAAAGCTTGGGGGTGGGTGGGATGAAGAGTACCCCTTAGTTTGTTTATTATGTTTTAAGTTTTATGGCATATCAACATTTATAGGTTATTTAATGCCAAATCCATTTAAAACAAAAAAAAACAGTTATATTTAAACAATTCAGTTTAGCATAAGTACAAAGATTATTGGTCAAAAACATTTCTATTTCAAGCTATTCAGTTCAGTCAAACAGCTCTAATTAAAACAATTTTGTTTAGTAACAGTATAGTGTTTTGTTTACACGCACTTAAATGTCAAAACAGATCTATTTCAAATAATTCAGTTTAACGTAGGCACAGTTTACACGTCAAAAACAGTTCTACTTCAAACAATCCAGTTTAGTATACAAAAACAGTTTTAGAACAAACAATTCCCTTCACCATACAAAAACAGTTCCATTTCAAACAATTCAGATTAGCATACAAATAAATAAATGACAGTAAATAAAGGGAAGTATAAAAGAAATGTTTTCGTCTCTTATCTATTTCTTTCTTTTTTTTTGTATAATTCTTTTGGGACTTTGTTTGGGCAAGGCATTCCGCCGGCCTGTCAACATGGGGTAAAACAAAATAACCAAAATATGGAGTCAGATATCTTACGGCAATACAGCCTTGCCCCTAACCCCTTATTCCACAGCAACACAAACTCCACAAATATCAGGTGCTACTACTGGGACCTGGGAGTGATATCAATGAAGGGGTAGTCTACTGAGCAACCCCTGCTTTGCTATTACTCTCAGAACTACTCTGAAACAATTGTGGCAGTACTTGTTAGAGTCCCGACTATTGCTCAAATATATCCGTTTTAACGTTTTTCCTATTCCATTTGATCATGTGCCCTACCAAGAATATTCAGAAACAACAAGCCAAAAATATAAAAATTGGACCTACTCTGAACATGATTTCCTAGCATCAAGGCATAAAATAACCCTAGAAAAGCTGATATGCCACAAAAAAACAATCAATCGAAAACACGTCCAAAAGAGATCCGTGTAGTTAGCCAAATTATTTTTTTATTTCATCTCCAAACGTGTCCGCTATCCTTCTACCTACGCATGTTCTGCAGAGAGTTAATTCTATTAACCGCACTCTATGGAAGCCTGAAGGAATCAAAACAACAGCATTAAAGATATTCTTGTACTTAACAAAATTTGGATTACACAGCAAAATCATTTTCTGATGGAACGTTCTGTATATGTTAATAAAGAAAAAACTTTTTTCTTCTCTTCCTCCCTCTCTTTTTTTTTTATATTTTTTGTAACATTTTTTTTTTTGCGATAAGAAAAAACTGTGAATAATAGGGAAGATAATACTTGCAGAATAAAATGACGATTCATTCTTACGTTTTGTGTTTCCTTCTATAAACACGAGTACGTGACAATCTTCTGACAGCAGATTGTAGTGGATTAACAGATATGAGTTGGCGAAATCCGCTTACAGTTTAATTGAAGCAAGAGAAAACCGATATCTCTCTCAGCTTATCGGATCAAATAGACCTAATTAATCAGAGACATCTCTAGCGACGTTCTGTCTGGGTAGGTAAAGGTAGGCATACCCTGAAATTATGGAAGTTTTCTTTCTGTTTATATATATATATATATATATATGATTACATATCAATAAAGAGTGCTCAATATAATTCATAGCCCGTATGTAGTTAAGTCAGGAGAGAGTAGACATTGAGTCAATGGTGCTTGGTAATTGACCAATGTCTTTATCAGGTCAAGTTCCTATTTACCTATATATATATGTGTGTGTGTGTGTGTGTGTATATAGATGTGTGTGTGTGTGTGTGTGTGTGTGTGTGTGTGTGTGTGTGTGTGTGTGTGTGTGTGTGTGTTAGGCAGCAGTCTTTAATTTAAGCATGTTTGATTATATAGAGACACGTTTATATAAGGATAATTATATGATAATGGCTTATGAAAGGTCCGAACACACGCAGAACAATTTTGGTAAATTCATCTACCAATTCTAATCTGAAACGAAGACAATTATCAGGAAATATGAAAGGTTCTTAATGAAATTACATAGACAAATTGGGTATTTATCATTTATTCAACACACACACACACACACACACACACATATATATATATATATATATATGAAGAAAAATAGTGTTTACAATTTTAAAACCATGAATGATCAGGTTAAGAGACATTTCCTTGAAGAGTCCAAATAAGTATGTTACAAGTTACCGACTGGCAGGCCAGAAAAATTATCACAAAAATTCAATAAAAGAATTGTTTGCAAAGAAAAAAAGGAACCTTTCGTCAACATCAAAAATACTGAAATCTCTTGTGTATGTTTCTTGCAGTTCTAGAACAATTAGAAGACATTAAAAGAACGAAAACAATAAGCATAAGAAAAGAATTCACTGTCCAAGGTTAAGAGGAACGATTGTACCATGCCCGTCAATATCAAACAATGACTGTTAAAGAATGGTGAAAAGTTGTTTTCTTGGACGAAAAGAAATTCAATTTAGACGGTCCAGATAGCTTTCAGAAGTACTGGTACGCAAACAATTTTCCAGAAAAAAAAAAAATTACTCAATAAGGCTTAATGGCAGGGAGGATCTCTTTTGATCTTTGGGGGGTCTTATCTTTATGAAAACTTAAACTACATTTTATCAGTGATCGACAAAAAACAGCAGATTTTGTGAAGATACTAAATGATTTATCTCTCGCAGAAAAAGGGCATCGTCTATGTGAAGAAGAATGGATTTTTTGGCTAGATAATGCTGCTATCCTCAATGCATTAATAACAAAGAAGTATTTGCTTGAACAAAAAAATAAAACTTCAAGGCCAGCCAGAGTGTTCTTCAGGCCTCAATCCTTAAGAAAATCTGTGGGGAATGATTGTCGCAAAATTTATGAAGGAGGTCGACTGTATTCAGCAATTTCTGAACTCAAAAATGCAGTCTTAGACGCATAGGAAAATAAATTCGGTTCAACTTCGGAAACTAGTTGATAGTATACCTATCCGAATTTTTGAGGTTATGAACAGTAATGGCAGATCTACAAATTATTAAATAAAAAATTACCTTTATATTCTATAGTTCAGCTTATAGGTCTTATATCGATGTCAAATTTTAGGATTAAGCATGAATATTAATATACATATTAAAAAATTGAAATTTATTTTTAGATTAATTGTCTTTGTGCCTTATATTTTATACATCTGATTTTTAGCATTTAAAAATTGTGTTATGTTTTGACCTTCGACCCGGCCAAAAATGCCATTCCAAGGTGATGCACCGGAAGGAAGTGATACATTCTAATGGCAGTTATGAGAGGAAATCGCGTGGGCGGGAATTGGCTGATGAAATGAGACGAGGTAAAAATATCCCATGATACTCTCATAGACTGACTCACCGGAAGAGAGTGACCTCTGAACTGCATGACAGTTATTTCTGCTTGATGACGATTAAACATTCGATTTCAAAGATCCAGTGGGCGTCGAACGATTATATAATTCAGTTGAGTTCGACGAGCCAGTGGAGTTGCCAATAGAGTTCCAGACAGTTAGAGACCAGATGTGGTAGGGAAAGCCCCACCCGACCGAGGGGGCCCTCGGGAACCCCGATGGAGTGGACCCCAGCATCAGGAAAACAAGAAAGACACAACGTGACGGTCATAACAGTGGGGTCAAAATGTTACAGTTTATGTTCGATCTCCACCTCTCTCTCACAGTAAAACCCCACACAACCTTTTCGAACCCTTGCCATAAAGTGAGAGGTAAATATTTTGTTCAAGAACTCTTCCTGCGTCATTATCATTATCATGTTTGCGTCTGATTAATTCATTGCGTCGGTATATATCCAGCATATATATGTATATGTTATGAAATAGCCGAGGGATTTCGGTTCATGCCTTTGAGTTTAGTTAGGCTGAGAACCTTTCGGCTCAGCACATGGGTTGTTTGGGTGTAAGATTGAAGCAGGTGTTAACGTGGGTGCGCGCGAGCGGATGGAGGTGTCACTCAGATGTCATAACAGTCCAAGACGATACTGGGTGACAAGGTGCGGGTGACGTCACGCATCGGAAGCACGCGGAATTTTGTGTGAGAAATTGAAGAAAATAAGAGTCGGGTTTTAGACGCCAAACGAGAAGGATCGATTTTGGAGCTCGCTGGCGCGAGGCGAGTTTGCGCCCTATGGGGGTGCCGCTCGAGTTGGGGGCCAAATGAATAAGACAGCATAGAAGATTGTGTCTCTCCTCCTTACGTCGAAACCTTTAACTCAAAGTTAATAAAAAGGTTTCGTACCTGAACAAGAAGTAGTTACGTGTTTTTGAGATTCCTGTTCTTTATATATTCTATCGTTATGAACATTACAAGTCTATTTCGCACATACTGTTAATTGCGAATATGGTACATTGATATCCTGCATGAACATGTATATAAGCATATTTATTATGTGAGTATATAACAATTGTAAACAATTCTTTTTTCATTTTTAAGGGTGGTGACATATTTTTGTCCAGGTGTGCGTATATATATCTACGCTATCCTGATATAGTTGTGTATACCCAATTACTGTCATTGAACAATAGGAATATTGCATGCTACATATATAGATGGTAATGTTGCCAATTTGGTTGTAACACATCTATTTAGTTTTGTGTGCATTGACATGGAGGCCAATGCCTGCTGCGGCTCGTTCCAAACTATGCAGTAGTGTCTATGAGGCTGGTGGACAAATTCACCTACCTAGGAAGTAGCGTCTCATCAACCGAAAACGACATCGACACACGACGGACGAAAGCATGGACGGGTATAGATAGACTCTCGATCAAATGGAAATCAGACCTGACCGATAAAATGAAACGCAGTTTCTTCCAGGCAGCGGTGGTATCGATACTGCTATATGGATGCACTACATGGACGCTAACTAAACGGCTGGAGAAGAAACTAGACGGCAACTACTCAAGAATGTTGAGAGCAATATTGAACAAGTCCTGGCGACAACATCCCACGAGACAACCAATTATACGGCCACTTGCCTCCCATCACGAAAACTATACAAGTTAGACGAACCAGACACGCAGGACACTGCTGGGGAAAAAAAGGACGAGCTCGTAAGTGATGTACTCCTATGGACCCCCACATATGGCCAAGCAAAAGCAGGACGACCAGCCCGAAGATACATACAGCAGCTATGTGAGGACACAGGATGTAACCCAGAAGACCTGCCAGAGGCGATGAATGATAGGGAGAAGTAGCGAGAGATGGTCAGGGATATCCATGCTGTCGGTACGACATGATGATGATGATGATGATGACATATATATATATATATATATAATCTCAAACCTTTTATATAAATATATATACATATATACTTATATATGCATACACATATAAATACGCATGCGTATATATATATATATATATAAAGCTGGCGACCATAGTCGAGGGTGACCCGAAGGTTCCCTTTTCGATAGCTACTACACCAAGGTGTAGGGGAGGGTGGTACTCCTTTCACTTGATTGCTCCACTTTACCCTTAATACATACCTTATATAGCTGAGTGTTAAGCAAGGAGGCATCAAGTACCATTTTTTGAGTCTTAGGTATGACTCGACCTGGGATTGAACCCAGGTCTCCCGGGCCATTGCTTAACACTCTATCCGCTAGGCCAATGTTTAGTATGATTTTCTATAAAAAATAAATATATATTTTACTAAACTTCCGCTCTTTCTAAATGCTTTGTGGGTTAGAAAAGTATGCTGACTTAAGCTTTACATATTAAACGCCTCATTGCAGTGAATTTTACATTGGTCGAAGTATCTCTGACTTATATCCTCGGTATGGTATTAAAATGAACCATCGTATTTTTAAAATCCGTGTATAACTAAAATAGCTATTCATTTTTGAGTTTAAGAGACTTGTGAAAGTCCTTGAAAACAAGTGCGAAACGTACTGCCTTTCCACAACCCTTTCCACAACCCTGCATTCTCAAAGAAAAATGCTGATATTAAGAATATATACTATGTTTAGCAGTTCTCTAGACATCTATACATCAATGCTTAATTATATAAAATGCTCAACTATGAATATACCTTTTATTTACTTTTTTTGCCCGATAATCTGGGGCTGTAGAATGCACCGACTACATCTCTGTAGAGGGGTAAGATCTCCCCAATGTGTGTCCTGTATATAACACTAAAGATTTTGATGATGTGGCTCCAATAATGCAAGAGCTCTGGGGAATGTGGAGTACCCGTTCCTTGCCATTGCTAGCAGGTCCACTCTGGCTCAGAGTGGTAGCACCTGATAGGGTCCTATCTATTACTATTGGGACTAGTACAATCTAGTAAAATCGTGAAAATAAACGTGCGTGCTTTTTCAGCAATATAAGGTACGTATCAAGGGTAGTGGAGCAACAACGTTTTGAGTTACCTGAAATTATATCAGCCAGAATTAAGATCTTGTGCCAATCTAGGCTGGGTTTAATCAATGACAATAACATCGAGTAATTAGTTAAGGCAAGTTCTTTAAACAGGATGTAGATATATGCGCATGCGCAAAAAAAAAATCACAATTGATGGATGTAGAGGAATGGACACTGTGTTGGAACACAATATAATGGATACAGTAACAAAAGACTTCGTGATGGAATTGGATGGTGGCATATTAGAAGAGATCAGGTATCTTCATGGCGGACTGGGATAAACGATTGAAGACGTAGATTCTGTTGTAAAAGACTTTGGACTTAGCGAAATAGAGGAAAGGAAAACTCGTGGATGAAGGGAAAGAAGAAGCTGAAAGTGAAAGGGAAATAGAAAGTGAATGTATAATATTAAGTAGGACAAAATAAGATGGAAACAAAATGTTAAAAATCTGATTAATGGAAGAACGTAACAAAAAAGCCGAAGCGTTAGAGCAAAAACAAAAACAAAAAACACAAAAGAAAAAGAAGTGTTTCACAGTATTGAACATAATAACAGCTGCCAATACAAAAATAAATAAATAAATAAAATAGTGCAGTTGTCAGGACGGTTTCAATCCCGACACGGGTCTTCATTTCGCTGAGAACTGTCGAATCAGAAAAACACAGAAAAGTACCTCAAAAGATCAAGAAAACTGCTAAAAACGAAATCGTGTAACATATATATCATGAAAGTAATAAACATGCAGCGGTTCTATTTCAAGCGATTCAGTTTTGCATAAGTACGCAGTTTAAATGCAAAAACAGAAAACTCTCGAAACTACAATTAATAAAACCCCCAGATAGGAAATCAGACCGGGGACGTGAATGACGACATGCCTGGAAGCGCTGAGGATTTTGGAATTTGAAAAAAAAAAAAAAAAAACAGTTAGTTAAGATTTAAACTCCGAACGAAAAAGTTGAGATTTGGGCTTGGACGAAGCAAGTCGATTTTCGGAGCTCGCCGAGGTCAGACCAGTAGTTTGCGGCGGAGCCGCACGAGAAGGAGTCAGATGGAAAAGTCATCATAGAAAGAAATTGTGTCGCTCTCTCCTCATGTCGAAAAACCTAAAACTCAAAAAGGTAAATAAAAGTTTCGTACCTGAACCAAAAGAGAGTCGTAAGTGTTTCGTATTTTTCGGGTTCCTATGTTTATGAACATTTGTGAACCTTTTTCCGTATCCGTATGAATATGTCTATTTCACGTATTCATATTTTGGTCGTATTTTTGGACCTTAATGTTACAGTATCAACTATAATTAGTGTATTCAGAATTGTTCTCGATGACTTGGAAAGAGGATGGAAGAGCTGGAAATCGTGGGACGTGTCAAGAAAATCCAAACAACAGCACTACTTTGATCGGTTAGGATACTGAGAAGAGTCCTGGAGACTTGAAGAGAACTGCAGTCACCCAATTTCCAGTGAAAGTTCATCAGCTTACACTGGTGAGAAAACCTCTAATAAAAATAATAATAATAATAGTGATTCTCAGCCAGAATAATCACAAGGATCCTGGAGATCTGAAGGAATTTGTTGATACTCAGACTATAGTTAGCGGCCAACAAATATTGCTGTTTTAAGAAAGTGGCAAATAATAGACTGAAAAAACTAGAAATCAAAAGGAAAACCAAGACTATTCCGACCACATCATTCAGAAGATCGACTAGAATTCTCAAAAGACGTCTTTATGAAAATAAAAGCAACAAACGCATGCGCAGTTGTAGTAATACGAAAGTGCACGCAAAGAAAAACATCCATTATGCATTTAACAACGTCTCTGATTGGTTATTACGGATATCAGGTTCACTATGCAAGTTGGTTGGTGAGTGTCTTGTATTTTATGGCATATCAACCTTTGTTGGTTATTTAAGGCCCAATCCATTTTATACAAATTATCAGTTCTTTTTCAAACAATTCAGTTTAGCATAAGTACAGTTTGATCATCAAAAACATTTCTATTGCAAGCTATTCAGTTTAGTCAAACAGTTCTACTTCAAACAATTCAGTTTAGCGTAAGTACAGTTTCAAGGTTAAAAACGGTTCTATTTCAAGCGATTAAGTTTTGCATAAGTACACAGTTTAAACGCAAAAACAGAACACTCTCGAAACTACAGTTAAGTTCTATTTGTCCCATCGATGGGACTCGATCAGGTGCTTCACCTCCGGGCCAGAGTGGACCTGAGATCAATGACAATGAATGGGTACTCCGCATTCCCCAAAGCTCCAGCATTACTGGAAGCTCATCATCAGATCTTTTTAGTGTCATATCTCGGACAGTCGTTGGGAGGGGGTCATCTAAAACTCGAATACAATCGATAACAGTTTACTGCAATGGAATTTGGGATTGAAAAAATGTGCCACGAAAATGATAAGGGAAGCAATAGAGAAGAAAGATAACTGTCGAATCAGAAAAACACAGAATTCTTGGAGAAAAAGAAAACTACAGATTCCACATATTAGAAGCAAACGTAATTAATGAGAGATTAAAAAGTTAGAAAAAAGGTACCTCAAAAGAACAAGAAAACTTCTAAAAACGAAATCGTGTATTGTTGTATATTCATATGCAGATGCATGCAGAATCATAGCAACGACACAATAAAGTCGAGTCACACAGTTCTTAGAAAAATATACCTCTCACCTTATATGAAAGGGTTGTGTGTGAGAGGGAGTAGGAGACCGAACAGAACTGCAACATATTGACTCCCTCTCTATTGGCCATAACCGCGTTTCTTTCCCGTTCTCCTAGGCTGCTCAACCGGGGACCTAGGGACCCAGCCTTACTGGGACATGTTCCTCAATCCAGCATCTTCTTATCAACTGGTCTCATCTCCAAACTCTCAATCGGGTGTCCCGAGGCCCCTTCTGTCGGGTGCTGGCTTTCTCTACCGCAACTTGTCTCCAACTGGTCTGGTCTTCAAACTAACTGACTTCCAATCCTCACCGAGTTATATTATAGTTCAACGCCCACTCAATCTCTTATGCACTTCTGCCGTCTTTGGAATGGCATGTTTGATCGTCATCGAGCGGAAATAACTGTCATACAGTTCACAGGTCACTCTCTTCCGGTGCATCAGTTTGTGACTGTACCGTGGAATTTTAACCCTGTTCCATATTGTCAGCTAAGCTCGCCCACGCCAACGGAATATAGAACTTCCGCCGTCTTTGGAATGGCATGTTAGGCCGGGTCGGAGGTCAATATACTACAGTATCATATATATCATGAAAGCAATAAACACGCTCGGATGAGAAAAGTGATCCACTAGGAATTGGGTAAAAAAGATTTAAAAATTGACGATACTAACAAATAATATACCATATTTACCAACCCCTCTTCTCGGGCGGGACATGACACAAGGTCAATTTTTTTAAGCGGAGTTTAACAAGTTTGAATTCAGAGTTTTCCTTCTCCTAGATTAGTGCCTCACTAAAGAACCTAGTCTGTCCTACTATTTACCTATAGCTGGAAGGAGAATAATTGGATTCATACCTTTCCCAAGGGTATTAGTGCTATGTGAAATGCACTCAGTCTCGTCCAGTATTTGAACTTATGTCGCCGTGTCCATTTTCTACGACGATAACCATTACACCACGGGCACCTCCTCTAACAAATAATTTACAACCACTATCTCGACAAGAAAATTCAACGCTTCATTTTTTTCAATTTTGATATACAAACGGACCAGGCTGAAGACCAGATCAAAGGTTAATTAACAAGAAGAAAATTATTCATCATCGTTTGGACTATACTGTTCCAACGGAGTATTGACTAAAAAAGAAAGTAAGCGAAAAGATTGACAAAGATTTGCAAAAGTTGTAAAACGTAAAGATGACAACGATGGCAATGGCGGTTGGATACCAATGAACCGTCATCAAAAACCTGAAAAACCGTTCTACTTTAAAGGGTTAAAAATTAATCATCTTCGAAAATCAATCAATAAATAAACTTTTAAAAATGTATTTAAAAAACAGAATATTCTTTTCAAAATTTGTTGCATTGTCGGGAATCGTTTTATAGCAAAACTCAAAAATATTTCCTTTGGGGTTATTTAAAGCAGCAGTAAATTAAACGGTGCTAAAGACTTGAACAGAGGTCTGTCGTAAAAATTTAGTGTCTGAAAAAAGTAAATCACATAAAATTTACGAATAATGTTTTAGGAGAAGAAAAAAAAAACAGACTAAAATACTGATGCATGGATAAAGAAAACGTTTTGTCAGTAAAGAAGGCTATGCTGATAACCTTCTAGAACATGGAAGGACCCATCTCTACTGATTTTCTTGAAAAAAAGTGACTGAACAATGCTTCCTACTGCAAAATCATTTATCAAAGTTCACCTTATTTATTGAATGACCCTCCCATTTTAGGACACGCATATGGTAACGACCAAAGCCATGTACGTGGCGCCTTTAATAAGTTTCCAGACATTTTTGTAGAGGTATTTAAAATTGTCGTGGAGGAGGTTGCTACTCCTTTCCCTGGATTGCTCCACTACCCTTGATACGTACCTTATATTGCTGATTGTTAAGGAAGGAGGTATCAAGTACCATTTAAAAAGTCTTTGGTATGACCTAATCTGGGATTGAAACCCAGTCTCCCGGACCATTGGCGAACACTCTAACCACGAAGTTATATTATTATCCACAGAAAGATTCTTTCGTTGAATCATAACTCTTCAATGCGGCTCGACACGTAGAACGCTTCAAGCTAAGACTGAAGCCCGCCCAACTTTACGTTAGACTTAGTATCATATCGCTCAACCCCAGTCGACATACGTCTGCTTGGGTGTTATAAGGCATTATTTAGTAGCTTACGTTTGTTTTCACTTTGCTTTACCGGATACCAGAATTCAAAATTCATACAAAGAGCATTTCGTTACGTCAAAGGCTCGCATAATGCAAACCTCTTCGAAAGAATTGAGCACTCTGGTAGCCGTAGGGTATAAAAATGTAAACAAACGGACGCTGCTGCTACTGAGGCTACATAAATACCTTAAAAATTCCCTTAGGCAACGTGGTACTCTTGTTGGCTGAGCGGTCTGAGACTTAGTCTAACGTAAAGTTGGACGGGTTTCGATCCCGGCTTTGAGCGTCCTGCGTGTCTAGCCACACTAAAGAATTCTGATAGAACTACACGGTCTGTCTGTGGATGACAATATATATATATATATATATATATATCATAACACTGTTGGTTGTCATTAAATCGCTTTGTCGGTTTGTGTCGAACCAAGTGCAATATAATATGGGGAGTGCTCAATATCCAGGATAGAGATATTATATAATAATAATAAATAAATATATATTAGATATATATATAATTCATGGAATTTAGACTGCGACTCTGGGTTTCATGGAGTTCTTTTTGCAAAACAACAATCATCAGGCAGTTAAGAAAATGAAATGGATCGAAAATCGAAAATAAATTATATCCGGTTAAAACAACGCGCTGCGTTTGTACCTTTACACATACAGACATTAATACGCAACTATAACCCACACAAGCGTACGCACACACACTCACACACTTACAATCACACGTAAAGATTCCTACAAAATCCCAACGGTTTCTGAGTGTAGTTTTTCGATTGTGAGATGGAGGGTAGGTGGCCGTATACTTGCTTTGTTTGCCGACTGTCCTCCAGGATATATATATATATATATATATATATATGTACACATATCTCTCTCTCTATATATATATCTACATATATATATATATATATACATATATGTATATATATACATATATATATATATATATATATATATATATATCCTGGAGAATGATTGAAAATTAATACCGTATATCTAAAATTGTTTAGATTCATTGTTTAACTATTATTTTACAAGAAATGAATTATAAGTATTTTAAAATTGGGAGGCACTTTTCAATCACTAAGTATATATATATCATCATCATATCGCGCTGGTAGCACGGATATCCCTGATCCTCTCTCGCCACTCATCCCTATCGTTCATCACCCTACGGCCACCTGCCCCCTATCACGAAAACTATTCAAGTTAGACGAACCAGACATGCAGGACACTGCTGGAGAAGCACGGACGAACTCATAATAGATGTACTCTTATGGACCCCCACACATGGCCGAGCAAAATCAGGACAACCAGCACGAACATACATTCAGCAGCTATGTGAGGATACGGGATGTTGTCCTGAAGACCTACCTAGGGCGATATATATATATATATATGTGTGTGTGTGTGTGTGTGCACGTGTCCGCGCGAACGCGCGCGTGTGTGTGTATGCGTGCGTTTATGTGTGTGTGTGTGTGTGTGTGTGTGTGTAAGAGAGAGAGAGAGAGAGAGAGAGAGAGATGGATGGATGGATGGAAAGTACAATGTAAATTCGTAAATTAATCAACATCTTTCCCCAGCAGTTTTCGCAACACTCTTTCACACAATCAGATATTTAATTATACCCACTCTAAAGTGTTAAACAATCTTTCGGTTTTGGTCAGACCTTTAGAAACTTGTCATTAGGGGAAGGTCACGTGTTATTTAACCTTTCATTTGCTTCATTTCTTGCGTCTTCACCCCTATTAGTTTTCAAGGCCAAACTTTCATAAGGGTTAGCGAAAATATTCCACTGTTATTTACTTTGCGGTGATTAATTTTCGTTTCGATCATCGTCCACCATTCTTAATTGTTAGGTTTTAAGTTTAAGTGTTAAGAAAAGACGAATCGTTTAGGCAGCATCCATCGATCGTTTTTCTGTCTATTGAAATCAATTATATATTATCATTAATTTATTTCTTTTATTAATTGTTCATTTCCTGCCCCACCCACATCAGCCAAAAATTAAAACCCTCGTGTCAGACTAGATCTCTCTATTTGAAAATAGTTATACTTTGAATAGACTTCTATTGTCCAGTCGGTTGGTAGGGGTGGGGTGGTAGAATACTATAGCTGCACATCTGCAGGGGGGTATGACTCCTTCGAACGAGTGTCCTGATATGACATTAAACAATCTGATAGTGAGGGTCCAGTAATGCTAGAGCTCGGGAAAATACGGAGTACCTGTACATTGCCATTACTCCCAGGTCCACTCTGGCCTGGAGTGGGAGCACCTGATAGAGTCATATCTATTGGTCAAAAAGAACGACACTCATTCCTAATGTGATGCTGAATTGCTTGAAATAAGACTGTTTTCATATTAAAACTGTGTACTTAAAACTGAATTGTTTTAAATAGGTCTGTTTGCTGACACTGTACTTTATCAAAACTGAAATAGAACTGTTTTTGACATTTAATCTGTGTACTTATGCTCGACTGAATAGTTGGAAATAGAACTGTTTATATGTATAAAAATAAATTTGGCATTAAATAACTTACAATATTTGATATGCCATAAAAGCAAAGCAAAACAAACCACAGGGTTTTACCAGTGTTGGCCGATAATCAATGACTTACATCCGTCTGCTTGAACTTGGCTATTTGCATTTCACAGAACACTAAAACCCTTGGGATAGGTATGAAATCGAGTATTTCCCTCCATGTACGAGCAAATAGTAGGCCAGGCTATGTTCTTCGATTTTTTATTCAAAATAAATTACAACCACTTCCAAACAATTCATTCCTGATAAAAATAATCAACCCGAAAATTTCATTGGAATATTTATATTTTAATAATATCAAAGTATGTCATTTTAATCTATGTGATATAACAGCAGCATACACTGTGGGTGTGTTTTAGATTTATAGTTTGGCTTTACGGCATGTCAACCCTTACCGGTTATTTAATGCCTAATCTGGTTTATTCATGGGTATCAAATATATAAGATTTGTACATATATTTAGCTGCTAACATTTTTAAACGAGCCTGAGCTCATGTTTTATATAGTTTCAGTCATTTCTATTTATTAGTAATTATTTGCTTGCACACAGTTGAAGGGCTTCACGTATTGGTATATAAACAGTCACAAGTTATTTATTAGCACACATAGTTTATAGGTAATTTCATTTTGAGAATTAGGACTAAATGTTTGTACCCTTGTAATGCTATTGGTTTTACCCAGTTAAATGTTTGCTCAGTCAGCTAGGGCTGTAGAATATATCGGCTGCACCTCTGCAGAGGGGTAAGCCCCGCCCAATGATTGTCCTATATATGATACTAAACAATCTGATGATGAAGTTCCAGTAATGCGGGGATTTTGGGGAATGCAGTGCACCCCTTCATTGCCATTGCTCCCTGGTCCACTCTGGCCCAGAGTGGTAGCACCTGATAGGATCCAATCTGAGTATCAAATACTTATGCTAAACTGAATTGCTTGAAATAGAACTGTTTTGATATTTAAACTGCGTAGTTATGGTAAACCGTACTGCTTGAAATAGACATGTTTTGACATGTAGACCAAGTACTTATTCTAAACTAAATTGTTTGAAATAGAAGTGTTTTTATATTTAACTGTGTTTTCGAATTTGAAAGAAATAAGTGAAACCATTTAACTGTATGAAAAAAAAAGAGCTCTGGCTCATTTAAAAATATCAATCAATCATGTTAAATGTTTTCAAGCATTGCTATGTATAACTAACAATACATTTAAACATCAGCCATTTGCTTAGACACAGTTAAATGATCAAACAGTTCTATTTCTAACTATTCAATTTATCTTAAGTCACCGAAGTTAAATGGTTCCGAGCATTGCTATGTATAACTTACAATGCAATTAAACATCAGCCATTTGCTTACACACAGTTAAGTGATTAATCCTTGATAAGAACCAATCAGATACTACAAAAGTGGACCAGGGAGCAATGGCAATGAAGGGGTAATGTACATTCCCCAAAACTCCTAGGCTAAAACCCCCTCATCAAATTGTTTTGTGTCTTATCCAAGACAATCATTGTAGAGCTGTTTACCCACTTAGCAGAGATGCAGTCGGTGTATTCTACTGTCCCAGTCAACTGGGCTTTAGTCCACGTTGCCTTTATTTTCTGCAGAAGAATGAGTCCAATGTAAAAATGTGTGTCTTCGGAATGAAACTAAACTTTATTTGATACTAAAAATTCAGCTCTGGAGAAGTATTGAGTATCCACTCATAAAAACTACTCCCTTAGATTTTAGTACTTGTTTGGTTCCCTTTGTTGGCCCTACGAGATCTGGTTAAAGATTATTTGTACTTAATTAGGCTAAGAGCAAAAAATATATTAAGAAACGCAAACAGAATAGTTTCGATTTAATGGCATACTCGTATCAACCTTTGTTGGTTATCTAAAGTCAAATCCATTTATATATATATATAATATTTCTATTTCAAACCATTCAGTTTAACAAAAGTAGACAGTTTGGTTCTATTTATCCTATCAATTGGACCCTCTCAGGTGACTACACTCCGGGCCAGAGTGGACTGGGGAGCGATGCCAATGAAGGGGTCTATCATATTCCCTAAAACTCACGATCAGATTGTTTTGTGTCATATCCAGGATACTCGTTAGGAGTGTCTGATTCCTTTGCAGAAAAGGAGTCAGTGTATTCTGTAGCTCAAGCCAAATAGGCCCAAACTGAATCGTGTAAATATGAAAATACAATAAACACAGTTACCCAAATAGGTATTAAATAACCCTAGACGACTTGACATGCTATTGAAATAAAATAATGAATAATTTAGATGTCTAGAAAAAATTCATCATTAAAGTTCCCACTCATTTTTTAATCTTTGCGTTTTAATATATATATATATATATATATAAGTAAAGTTGGTGACCCGAAACCTACCTTTTCAATAGCTACAGAACCTTATAATGCTGAGTGTTAAGAAAATAGGCATCCAGTACATTTTTGAGTCTTTAGTATGACCTGACCATTGGTTAACATTCTACTATTTAGGCCAATGGCCCGGTTAATATATATATATATATATATATATATATATATATATATATATATATATATATATATATAAAACAGTATTTAATCCAGCAAATACGAAGTTGCGAACAATTCCAAGCAGGGCATTAAAAATAGTGTAAAAATAGAATATTAAATTTAAATAATCCCGATCAAGAGCTCAAAGCAAATAAATTCCACAGAGAAAATAATTCTGTTTAAAAAAAACAAAAAAAAAAAATCAAAACAAAAACAAAACAAAACCCACAATTGGTCACATTAATATAATAAAGTTATTTCCATCCTGTTAAAAAGCATTGATGTAAATCAATGCTCTAAAAGTTTAGAGGTCTTCTTCAGATCAAACAAGAAAATGGATTCAAATAACTCTTTCACATTTACAACCAGACTTTGAAAAAAAAAGACTTATTTCTCCTATATAAAAGTAACCATTTCAATTCAAACTGCAATTAGTATCAACTTATTGCGGCATGTTAAGTAAGATCCAGTTTTATCATCCTTTAAATTTAACAGAGGAAAAATCTACATCAACAAAAATAGATGTCTAAACGTAAAATGAGGAATATCGTATAATTCTATGTGAGTGCTCGATGGATGGATATTGTTACATCCCTTATTCCCTTGCAGGTATATTATAAAATTCATGGGCACCTCTGGTGGTGTAACGGTTAGCAAGTTAGACTAGCAAACCTACACGAGTGAGTTCGAGTCTCATTGGGCGCCCCATTCATTCGGCCTTGTGCCACATCGAAGCAAAGAGCTTTGTAAATTACTATATTATAAAATTCATGTTCAGAGTGTATAGAGTGCAATAAGAAGGAAACTTAAACTTTCTGAAGTTGTCATTATAGAATTATTTCGCTAGAGAATATTATTCAACTCTTCAAATCTGGTAAAGTTGTCATTATAAATGTATTTCCCCAGAGAATATTATTCAACTCTCCGTTTCATCAGATGACTTTTTATATGTTAGACTTGAGGTTGAAGGCATTTATTTCTGGGGTGGTTAATTGCCCCGAGTTTTGTTTTAGTGTTAATTAAAGGCACATGGTAGTTGCCGAAATTTTTTTTTTTTTTACTTTTATTTGATTTATTTATCTGGATTCTAATTTAATGTAAGAGGACTATCTAAAATCACACCAGCTGAGATAATTAACTTATGTATTAGGTGTAAATGAAGAATATATATGGGAATAGTCATTTAATTTACGATCTTGGATTATTTAAAAATCGCATCTGCAATGGGTTTCCAGGCATGTGTTTAAATTGGGATGTTTCTTAATGTTTCTAACACCTATTGTTTTGACTCCCTCTGCCTTCACCAGAGAATTAACAAAAATTCTTCTCGTACACATATGAACTGTAATTCCACATTTTCTATTTCAGAACCCCAAGTCTAACATGTAAAAAGTCGTCTGATGAGACGGAGAGTATAATAATATTCTCTGGGGAAATACATTTATAATGACAACTTTACCAGATTTGAAGAGTTTCCTTCTAATTGCACTATATATATATATATATATATATATATATATCATCTTCATGTCGTGCTGCTAGCATGGATATCCCTGACCCTCTCTCGCTACTTCTCCCTATCGTTCATCGCCTCTGGCAGGTTTTCAGGGCTACATTCCGTATCCTCACATAGCTGCTGTATGTATGTTCGAGCTGGTCGTCCTGCTTTTGCTCGACCATATGTGAGGTTCCATAGGAGTACATCGCTTATGAGTTCGTCCTTGCTTCTCCAGCAGTGTCCTGCATGTCTGGTTCGTCTGACTTTGATAGTTTTCGTGATGGGAGGCAGGCGGCCGTATAGTTGTGCCTTGTTGGGTATTGTCGCCATGACTTGTTCAATATTGCTCGCAGCATTCTTGTGTAATTGCCGTCTAGTTTCTTCTCCAGCCGTTTAGTTAGCGTCCAACTAGTGCATCTATATAGCAGTATCGATACGACCGCTGCCTGGAAGAAAATGCGTTTCATTTTATCGGTCAGGTCTGGTTTCCATATATATATATATATATATATATATATATATATATATATATATATATAATGTTTTTTTGTAGGTCCATAGAGAGAATAAAGATATTTTGCAATAGGTAGGTCCATGAAGAGATTTGTATTTTTTGAATTAATTTACTTATTTTATACTTACACACGTGTACGTTTCCAGATTGTTGCTTTCGTCAGTGAACATATATGGCTCAAGGCATTGGTAATGGGGTTCTCAATGAGACTTGAACTCACTCGTGCTTGTAATTTTGTATATATATATATATATAGAGAGAGAGAGAGAGGGAGTGAGAGAAATAAATTGAAAAATAGAGAGACCGAACATATCAAAATGATATTGCCGCACTAGTCGCTCCGTGACTCATAGTTTCATGCTTGAATTTTATGGTAACACCTGTAACTCTTGACCTTAACCATACCCTATAAAAGTTGTATAGTAGTTTTAAAAGATTTTTCTTCCAGGACCCCATTCGATTTCAAGGTCTATTTCATGAACTCCCATATTATGACAACTGAAATCTCGTCGAAACTCAAATATGTACAAACAAAATCTTGTGAACCCTCATAGAGATAGAAATGCAATCTTGTGGATCCCTTCTTCAAGAATATGAAATATATCCAAAATATCTAATGAAAATTGCTTTTAATATTTGCACGTGGTGAAGACATTCTGTGAAGGGAATATACTTGCCTTTTTTGCTACAAATAGTCAATTCTTATCAATATTTTGTGATTGCATATTAAATCTCGATCACTGCTGTGTTATTATATTGTCAACAGCCCCGACAACTGGAGCAGTAGAATACAACGAATACATCTCTGCAGATTTAGGGACAACCAACACTGCTATAATATATATATATATATATCTCCCTATCATTCATCGCCTCCGGCAGGTCTTCAGGGTTACATCCTGTGTCCTCACATAGTTGCTCTATGTAAGTTCGTGCTGGTCGTCCTGCTTTTGCACATCCATATGTGGGGGTTCACAGGAGTACATCGCTTATGAGCTCGTCCTTGCTTCTCCAGCAGTGTCCCGCGTGTCTGGTTCGTCTAACTTGTATAGTTTTCGTGATGGGGGGCAAGTGTCCGTATATTTGGTGTCTCGTGGGGTGTTGTTGCCAGGACTTGTTCAATACTGCTCTCAACATTCTCGTGTAATTTTCGTCTAGTTTCCTCTCCAGCCGCTTAGTTAGCGTCCATGTAGTGCATCCATATAGCAGTATCGACACAACCGCTGCCTATTGTGTTTTGTGATAAATACTTTCCATTCTATTAAGATATAATTTATACATGAATAATGTAATAATGAATTAATTTCAATCAATGGTATATTTCCGATTAATTTGAATCACATTTAAACTTGCAATCAAATAGTTGTTCATACCCTCAAGTAAAATTCAACTGTTTTCGAGCTAAATAAATTTTCGACAAAATTTTGCACTTTATGTTTTCGGTATAATGTTTTATTCTTTAGATTAGTACTTGGCCCAAAAAAATATTGAAATCATTTTCTGCAAAGTCTTGTGAACATGATCAATGGTGTAGAACATATCAGCCGAAATTCAATATTTTTTCCGGCATGATTCTTGTGGAATGTGGCCTTGTGTTATTATTGAGACGCACAACGTTTCTCCAAC
>OY757943.1:48239730-48286692 GCA_963585895.1 Sepioteuthis lessoniana | reverse complement strand
TGTCGTGCTGCTAGCATGGATATCCCTGACCCTCTCTCGCTACTTCTCCCTATCGTTCATCGCCTCTGGCAGGTTTTCAGGGCTACATTCCGTATCCTCACATAGCTGCTGTATGTATGTTCGAGCTGGTCGTCCTGCTTTTGCTCGACCATATGTGAGGTTCCATAGGAGTACATCGCTTATGAGTTCGTCCTTGCTTCTCCAGCAGTGTCCTGCATGTCTGGTTCGTCTGACTTTGATAGTTTTCGTGATGGGAGGCAGGCGGCCGTATAGTTGTGCCTTGTTGGGTATTGCCGCCATGACTTGTTCAATATTGCTCGCAGCATTCTTGTGTAATTGCCGTCTAGTTTCTTCTCCAGCCGTTTAGTTAGCGTCCAACTAGTGCATCTATATAGCAGTATCGATACGACCGCTGCCTGGAAGAAAATGCGTTTCATTTTATCGGTCAGGTCTGGTTTCCATATATATATATATATATATATATATATATATAATGTTTTTTTGTAGGTCCATAGAGAGAATAAAGATATTTTGAAATAGGTAGGTCCATGAAGAGATTTGTATTTTTTGAATTAATTTACTTATTTTATACTTACACACGTGTACGTTTCCAGATTGTTGCTTTCGTCAGTGAACATATATGGCTCAAGGCATTGGTAATGGGGTTCTCAATGAGACTTGAACTCACTCGTGCTTGTAATTTTGTATATATATATATATATATAGAGAGAGAGAGAGAGAGAGAGAAAGAAATTGAGAAATAGAGAGACCGAATATATCAAAATGATATTGCCGCACTAGTCGCTCCGTGACTCATAGTTTCATGCTTGAATTTTATGGTAACACCTGTAACTCTTGACCTTAACCATACCCTATAAAAGTTGTATAGTAGTTTTAAAAGATTTTTCTTCCAGGACCCCATTCGATTTCAATGTCTATTTCATGAACTCCCATATTATGACAACTGAAATCTCGTCGAAACTCAAATATGTACAAACAAAATCTTGTGAACCCTCATAGAGATAGAAATGCAATCTTGTGGATCCCTTCTTCAAGAATATGAAATATATCCAAAATATCTAATGAAAATTGCTTTTAATATTTGCACGTGGTGAAGACATTCTGTGAAGGGAATATACTTGCCTTTTTTGCTACAAATAGTCAATTCTTATCAATATTTTGTGATTGCATATTAAATCTCGATCACTGCTGTGTTATTATATTGTCAACAGCCCCGACAACTGGAGCAGTAGAATACAACGAATACATCTCTGCAGAAGCGTAAGACCACGGTCCCCTAAAAGTATATCTCAGATATGACACTAAACGATCTGATGGTAAGGCTCGAGTAATGCTGGAGCTTTGGGAAATGCTCAAAAATTGACCTTGTGTCATATCCTGCCCGAGCGGAGGGGTTGGTAAATATGATCAACACGTGACAAGTAAAGACATGGACAGCTTTTGATAAACTATCGGTCGTGTGGAAGCCAGACCTAAACAACAAAATCAAACGCTGTTTTTTCCAAGCAGCGGTCGTGTCGATACTGCTATATGGATACACCACGTGGATGCTAACTAAATTTATGGAGAAAAAGCGCGTCGGCAATTTCACAAGAACGGTGCGAGCAATATTGAACATGTCCTGGATGCAGCACCCAACAAAACAGCATATGTACTGCTACCTACCACTCATCACGAAAACTATCCAAGTTACACGATCCAGACATGCGGTACACTGTTGGAAAAATAAGGACAATCTCCTAATTGATATACTCCTGTGGACCTCTTCACATGGACGGGCAAGGACAAGACGACCAGCTAGAACCTATAAACCACAGTTCAGTGCCGATACAGGATGTAAACTTGAAGACCTACCTGGAGAGATCGACGATAGAGACCGGTGCCGAAAGAGGGTCAGGGAGATCCGTGCTAGCAGCGGGACATGATGATGACATATGTATGTATGTTTATGTATGGGTATGTGTATATACATATATATGCCTGTGTCTGTATATATATATATATATATATATATATATTAGATATATATTTTTAATTCAAGGAATTTATACTGCTACCCCTGGGTTTCATGGAGTTTTTTTACAAAAACAACAATCATCAGGCAGTAAAGAAAATCGAAAAAATACAGTCAAAAACCATTATGGTTTTGTATGATTTTTTTACGTGTGATTGTAAGTGTGTGTGTGTGTGTGTCTGTGTGTGTGCGTATGTATGTATGGCTTATAGTTGCGTATTAATTTGTGTTTGTATGAGATTAAGTCAGTTTGCAAACGCAGCGCGTTGTATAAGCGAAGTGAATTCGTAGGTGTATCTTAATATTTCGCTACATTATTTTATTCATCCATATTATATTGCACTTGATTTAACACCATCCCACAAAGTGATTTAGGGACAACCAACACTGCTATAATATATATATATATATATATATATATATATATATATATATATATATATATCATCATGTCGCGCCGCCAGCACAGATATCCCTGACCCTCTCTCGCCACTTCTCCCTATCATTCATCGCCTCCGGCAGGTCTTCAGGGTTACATCCTGTGTCCTCACATAGTTGCTCTATGTAAGTTCGTGCTGGTCGTCCTGCTTTTGCACATCCATATGTGGGGGTTCACAGGAGTACATCGCTTATGAGCTCGTCCTTGCTTCTCCAGCAGTGTCCCGTGTGTCTGGTTCGTCTAACTTGTATAGTTTTCGTGATGGGGGGCAAGTGTCCGTATAGTTGATGTCTCGTGGGGTGTTGTTGCCAAGACTTGTTCAATACTGCTCTCAACATTCTTGTGTAATTTTCGTCTAGTTTCCTCTCCAGCCGGTTAGTTAGCGTCCATGTAGTGCATCCATATAGCAGTATCGACACAACCGCTGCCTATTGTGTTTTGTGATAAATACTTTCCATTCTATTAAGATATAATTTATACATGAATAATGTAATAATGAATTAATTTCAATCAATGGTATATTTCCGATTATTTTGAATAACATTTAAACATGCAATCAAATAGTTGTTCATACCCTCAAGTAAAATTCAACTGTTTTCGAGCTAAATAAATTTTCGACAAAATGTTGCACTTTATGTTTTCGGGATAATGTTTTATTCTTTAGATTAGTACTTGGCCCAAAAAAATATTGAAATCATTTTCTGCTAAGTCTTGTGAACATGATCAATGGTGTAGAACATATCAGCCGAAATTCAATATTTTTTCCGGCATGATTCTTGTGGAATGTGGCCTTGTGTTATTATTGAGACGCACAACGTTTCTCCAACTAATGAGTGATAGGTTTTCGTTTAGAATATGTTGATGAATACGTAGATGCTGTCCAGTGTATAAGCCTGCACTAAGTGTTTGATTGTGCTTTAAGAACTAAAAAATATGTACGTCGGTGATCACCACTTATACACGCCATAAATTATCTGCCGTGATGTTCTAACTTAGGAGAAGGCTAAGGAGATTCCTTTTTGTAAATCTAGTGCTGTTTGCATTGGACATTATCATAAAAGTCCTCTTTTTCGTTACCAGTAACGACATTCTTGAGAAAAAGGACATTTTTATGCCAAGAGAGTGTTGCAGTTGATATGCGATCTTCTATATTCTTGTTACTAAGAGTATGAGAAACCCAACCATGCAGCTTGCCAATTTATCCAATCAGCAGCGGGACATGATCATGACATGTGTATGTATGTTTATCAATGGGTATGTGTATATTTATATGCCTGTGACTATATATATATATATGTATATATATATATATTAGATATATATATTTAATTCAAGGAATTTAGACTGCGACCCCATAGCTGGAAGGTTTAAGCGGTTGCCTTTTGAAAGGTTTTTAGTCCGAAAGTGAACAAAATAGCTCGATTTATTTGTTGTTTGGTTGTTTAGTTGTTGCTTTTTTGTGTTTTTTTGCCATATGAACCCTTATGAGCGATTCAATACCAAAATCTTTTTACACACACACGCACGTGTACACACACACACAAAATTGGACGAAATGAAAGTCAATATTCGTCGGGTCATGTTTTGAGAGTTTAAGAATTGCAAAAAACACTTTACGAACTGCTAAGAAAATCTTAAGTGTTTATGACTAACGTGTCACTACTAAACGCCAAGTCTTGGAGGTTTTTTTACAAAACAACTATCATTAGGCAGTTAAGAAAATGAAATGAATCGAAAATCGAAAAAATACAGTCAAAAACCATTATGGTTTTGCATGATTTTTTTACGTGTGATTGTAAATGATTGGTTTGGTTTCTTTGTTTAATGGCATATCAACTCTTTTTAGGTTATTTATTGCCAAAGCCATTCTCCCAGAAGAACAGTAGTGGTACTATTTAACCCATAGCTGGGAGGATGAGAAGGCTCATACATTTCCCAAGGGTATTTGCCCGAAAGTGAACGTAATCGCGCGACTGGAGTACGAACTCGCTTACTACGATTCCGCAGTCCATCGCTTTAACCATTACACCACGAGGACTCCCCCAGATTGTAAATGTGTGAGTGTGTGTGGGTGTGTGTATGCATATGCTTGTATGACTTATAGATGCGTATTAATTTGGCTTTTTCGTCACCAGTTACGATATTCTTGAGAAACAAATCATGCCAAGAGAGTGTTGCAGTTGATATGCGATGTTCAATATTCTTGTCACTAAGAGTATGAAAAGCCCAAGCATATAGCTTGCCCATTTATCCAATCATTTTCAAGTAGCTGTAGATTTTGTTTGGGATACCGGACATTGGCCTAGCGGTTAGAGTGTTCGCCAATGGCCCGGGAGACCTGGGTTCAGTCCCAGGTCGAGTCATACCAAAGACTCAAAAATGGTACTTGATGCCTCCTTGCTTAACACTCAGCATTATAAGGTACGGATCAAGGGTAAAGTTGAGCAATCCAGGGAAGGAGTAGCGCCCTCCCCTACACCTTGGTGTAGTAGCTATCGAAAAGGGAGCCTTCGGGTTACCCTCGACTATGGTCGCCAACTTTACTTTACTTACTTATAGAGATGATATTCCATGAATTTTCTGAAATCATTTTCATCAAGGTCGGATGATCGTCCTGGTCAGTGTTTATATTTCAACGGCATGTCATCGAAATGAAAATTTGAAAATAAGTTCAAGACTTGGCAGTTAGTTGTGACACGTTAGTCATAAACACTTCAGATTTTCTTGGCTGTTCGTGAAGTGTTTTTGTAATTCTTAAACTCGCAAATTATGACCTGACGAATAAGGAGTACACGTGCGTGTGTGTGTAAAAAGGTTTTGGTATTGAATCGCTCAGAAGGGTTCATATGGCAAAAACACACAAAAAGCAACAACTAAACAACCAAACAACAAATAAATCGAGCTATTTTGTTCACTTTCGGACTAAAACCCTTCCAAAAGGCAACCGCTTAAACCTTCCAGCTATGCGTTGAATATTATTATTGATGTTCTTCTACAAAGATGGGACTGGTATTAAATAACCCAGGAAATCTGATTTGCTATTAAAGAAAAACAAAAACAAACCTAGCTTAGGCTTCAAGGAATGAGCCTGAAGCAGAGTCGTATATTTCGCGAGAGTTATGCACGCATTTGTTACTCAACAGAGATTATTCCGTACACAATCTAAAATATATTTATTGATTAATGTATCGCTATGTATCTCTCACAATTCAATTAAATATCAGTCACTTGTTTACACACAGTTAGTTTACTCTCAGTTAAATGATTAAACATTTCTATTTCAAACAATTCAATTTAGCATAAGTCATTAATTTGCACAGTTTTAAAAATATTAAGCAGTTCTATTTCACCCATAGATAGGATCCTGCCAGGTGCTACCACTACAAACCAAAGTGGAACTGGTGTAATATTACGGACGGGCGCTGTCGTCAATCAGTGAAGGTGTCACGAGACTAGCGCGTGCGGGCAGAATGACCTGCAAAGTTAAACGTGATTTTAAAATAATCACAGATGTAATATGACGTGTTTCACTAGTGACAGCGAACATTCGTGGATCTTCGATTTATTCTCCAGAATCTCTATATAAGAAAACAAGTAATGAGATTTTGGCAGAGTTGAAGGCAGTTGTCAAAACGGGTGCGTTAAAGGTTCCGGAGGCCCCGACCCGTCATACCCCAGTCTGCTACGACCTATCTGCTGTGACAGGCGTGTGTAAAACAGCCAGCTCTGACACACACACCCCGCCACCATCGAGAGGAAGGGAGAAGAAGGAACTTTTCGTGTTGCAGTGATCATAGCTGAATAAAAACGACTGATGTATTTTTTCCCTTACCTTCGAGTTTGAGAATTTATTTTTCTGCGGACTTCTTTCTTTACAGCACAAAACGTTGGTCTTATGGTACGCAATTTAGGGGCGTGAAACATAGATGGCCAAAGGTACAATCCTTGAATAAGAATGACTCATGGAAACACTTCTAGTCAATTCCAGATGCATTTAAAACATTGCAAATTTGAAATGCGTTGTTACAAGTTGCTCTACAGAGCAAAACGCATTTATGATTCAACCAAATAAATAAAAACTTATATTTCACTGTATGATCTTCTCCAGGCGGTCATCATTTAATCTATAATTCCGACAACCTTCATCGTCTTGCTCTTTGACTTTCACCCTTCAAGTGCTTGTTGCCCAGTCGGCTAGGACTGTAGAATACACCAACTGCTTCAATGCAGAGGGGTAAGACCCCACACCCACCCAACGAGTGTACGGGATATGACACTAAATAATCTGATGGTGAGGTTCAAGTAATGCTGGAGCTTTGGGGAATGCGAAGTACTCGTTTTTGCTCCCATGTCCACACTGGCCCGGAGTGGTAGCCCCTGATAGGCTCCTATCTATGGGTCTAATAGAACTGTTTGAAATTTGAAATGTGCACAAACAAATAACTTATTAAATTAAATTGTATATAATAGAACTGTTTAATCATTTAATTATGCGTAAACAAATGTCTGATTAAATGAATTGTTAGTGATATATACTATTTGGAACCATTTAACTGTGTGCAAACGAATGAGCTTAGTTTCTTTTGAAAACGTTATCAACAAAATGTGTTTACAAATCATTTATTTAAATAATATGCATAAAGAAGATTTGGCATTAAATAATCTAAAATGGTTGATATGCCATAAAACCCAGCCAAATCAAAGCATATATATTTAATATATATGTATAAAGGGGATGTGGTATTGAATAACCTAAAATGGTTGATATGCCATAACCCAGCCAAATCAAAGCATATATATCTAATATATATATATATAAAGACGAAGTGGCATTGAATAACCTAAAATGGTTGGTATGCCATAAAACCCAACCAGATCAAAGTATATATATCTAATATATATGTATAAAGAGGATTTGGCAATAAATAACCTAAAATAGTTGATATGCCATAAAACTCAGCCAAATCAAAGCAAATACATTTGATATATATGTATAACGAGGATGTGGCATTAAATAACCTGAAATGGTTGATATGCCATAAAACCCAACCAAATCAAAGCATATATATATATATATATATATATATATATATATATATATATAAAGATGATTTGGCATTAAATAACCAAAAATGGTTGATATGCCATAAACACCAGCCAAATCAAAGCATATATATTTAATATATAAATATAAACAGGATTTGGCATTAAATAACCAAAAATGGTTGATATGCCATAAACACCAGCCAAATCAAAGCATATATATTTAATATATAAATATAAAAAGGATTTGGCATTAAATAACCTAAAATGGTTGATACGCCCTAAAACCCAACCAAATCGAAGTAAATATATTAAATATATATGTATAAAGAGGATTTGGCATTAAATAACCTAAAATGGTTGATATGCCATCAAATAAACGTAACATTAAAGAACTTGTAAACAGTGAGTGTCCACTGTTTATTTTCAAGCCAGTGAATTGCAAATAGATATATATTCAGAGAGCTCATTTGATTATTTAACTTTAGACGTGCTGTATAATTTGTCATAAAATTTTAAAAAAAGAATGGAGAGAAACCAATTTTGAACCAAAAATGAACACGAACGATTTTCGTCCACATTTATTTGAATCTTCCTCCATGAATAGAAAGTGATTTTTTTTTTCTATTACACCAACTTTAGAAAGATAAGTCTACTTTACCAATTATCCAAAGCTGGAAAATTTTTGGATTCATAAATTTTCCCGAGGATATAGCAAAATGGGAAATGAAAACAGACTCGTTCCGGATTTGAACTCTGATTCATTTTGATTAACGTTATTTGCAAGTTTGAAATCATACTGTAGTTCCGAATGCTTTTGGCAAAATAGTCACCGATAACTCTTCAGAAAGAAAGAAAAAAGAAAATCGCAGGAAAAGACGGTAAAAAAAAAAGAGACACGCTCGTTAATAGCAGCAGATTATTAGTGAGACAGTCTATGCCCTGCATGCAAGAGTTTGGGTTGAGAATATTCGGATCAGAATGTCACTTGGATTTTTGGAGGGAGAGTTTGTCTTTTGGGAGAAGGAAGGAGACGGGAAGAGTGAGAAATATGTCCATGTAGAAAGAAACTTTTTTTTATTCATAGTTATAAAAAAATAAATAGATAAGTAAATAAGGAGATAAAATCAGACATAAATATAAATATTATTCGCAACACCAACTGTACGGCCACCTGCCCCCTATCACGAAAACTATTCAAGTTAGACGAACCAGACATGCAGGACACTGCTGGAGAAGCAGAGATGAACTCATAAGAGATGTACTCTTATGGATCCCCACACATGGCCGCGCAAAAGCAGGACGACCAGCTCGAACGTACATTCAGCAGCTATGTGAGGATACAGGTTGTTGTCCTGAAGACCTACCTAGGGCGATGAACGATAGGAAGGAGTGGCGAGAGAGGGTCAGGGATATCCGTGCTGCCAGCACGATATGATGATGATGATATATATATATATATATATATATATATATATATAACACTCAGCATTATAATCTAAGAATCAAGGGTAAAGTTCAGCAATCCAGGGAAAGGAGTAGCGCCCTCCCCTACACCTTAGTGTAGTGTCTATCGAAAAGGGAGCCTTCGAGTCACCCTCGACTCCGGTCGCTAACTTACTTATTATATATATATATATATATATATATATTAAAATAGTAAGGTCCACGAAGAGGTTTGTATTTTTTAAAATTTATTTATTTTGTTCTTACATACGTCTTATATATATGTATGTTTTCAGCTTGTTGCTTTGATCAGAGAACATATGTGACACAAGGCCTTTTTAATGTGGTACTTAATGAGACTTAAACTCACTTTTGTTTCCTTATGACTGACCATTGCTTGGTCAGACTGGTTTATATAGTGGTCATTTTCCCTCTTCCCTGGAGTGTGTTTACTTTGGTCTGCTTTACCAGTCTTTGATATTTGACATGTTTATTGTTGTGTGTGTGTGTGTGTGTGTGTGTGTGTGTGTGTGTGTGTGTGTGTGTGTGTGTTTGTGTTGGCGTTGGAGTGATTTTGAGTTTCAGTAACAGCTTTTTTGTGTGTAAATACATATATATATATATATATATATATATATGTGTGTGTGTGTGTGTGTGTGTGTGTGTGTGTGTGCACGAGAAAACATTAAAAACCATTTAATCTACAAACACTAGAAAATTAGAATCTGATTTCATACCCATCAACTAGACCTTATGCCAAAAATGTTCCCAGAGGAAAGAAAAAACTCAAAGCACACACACATATACACAGATATATATATACTGTATACGTATAGAAAAAAGAGGAGAAAGAACTACCAGTAAATTTAAAACCACAAAACTCCCCATGATACACATTTACACACATGCACAAACAAAAAAAAAGCTGTTTGTGAAATCCTAAACCACTCCAATGCCAAGAAACACACACACACACACACACACACACACACACACACACACACACACACACACACACACACACAACTATAAACTTATCAAATATCAAAGACTGATAAAGCAGACCAAAGTAAACACACTCCAGGAAAGTGGGACAATGACCCCTATATAAACCAGTATATATATATATATATATATATATATATATATATATATATATATAATGCCATATCCAGCCTTAATTTGCCCTGTCGGCAGGGGCTGTAGAATACACTGACTGCACCTCTGCAGAGGGGTAAGACGCCCCCCTGTAACGAGTGTCCTGGATATGACACTAAACAATCTGATGGTGAGGATCCAGCAGTGATGAAGCTTTGGGGAATGCAGAGTACCCTTCATTGCAATCGCTCCCAGATCTACTCTGGCCCGGAGTGGTAGCACATGATAGGGCCCTATCTATGGGTTAAATAGAACTAACAATATACTTATGCTAAACTGAATTGTTTGAGTAAAATAGCTTGAAATAGAAATTTGTTTGACAATTAAACCGTACTTACATTTAAACTGCGTGCTTATGCTTAACTAAATTATTTGAAATAGAACTGTTTTTCAACATTAAAACTTTATTTATACTTAACTGAATTGTTGCATATAACTGCTTGAAGAGTTTGAAATAGAAATGCTTTTGACAATTAAAATGTGTACTTATGCTAAACTGAATTGTTTTAAATAGAACAGATTATTTACATAAAATGGATTTGGCGATAAATAACCTACAAAGGTTGATATGTCATAAAACCCACGAAACTAAACCAAACCAAACCAAACCAGCCTTAATTGTTAGTTAATGCCAAATTGGGTGTATTTATAGACATATAAATATGGCATTAAACCAAATAGCTTAAGTCTTAAACTATTATTCTTCAAAACTCCAAGCAATGGCAGTGGAGAAGGTGAAAACTAAAAAAAAGGTTCTTCGACCTTCTAAAAAAAAGACCAGTTTGCGCCTAAAAAGCTGTTGAGAATCATGATAACCCACGTCTCATGTGTACAAAAAAAGGAAGAACACTCATTTCCACTTCGGCGATTTTGGTAATTTAAGAAATAAAGAATAAATTCCTCACAGACTGCATTGAATTGATATTGTCATTTGTATTTTATGATGGAATACGCATTTGAGCTGAAACGGTCAGAAAAACCAAGAAAAATAGTTTGATGAATCAATAATAATGTCATAAATTCACATGAAGAAAAATATTTGATAGCAAAAATGTAATACACACACACACACACACACACACACATATATATATATATATATATATATATATATATATATATATATATATATATATATGTATATATATGTTCATCAAAGTCGTTTAAAGGTTTTGGCATATGGCTACAGATGAAGACAGTTTAAGTTCCGAAAACGTTCAATTGACAGCCAACCCTCAATGTCCTGACAGTTTTCTCGCCTGTCTTAGCAAACGACAAAAAATAAAAAATAAAAAAAGAAGTTTTCACCTTCACATTTTCCTTACGTCATTCACCAAAAGCCTTTATCAACGCCACCATCACAATTTTTCGGATTCTCAGCCAAATGACTAGCCAAAAAGTTTACTTGCTTTGCTACTGTCAAGAGAGAAAGGAAAAAAAAAAAAAGTTTTATCCTTCTTGGCGACAAGACGGTATTTTGATACTTTTTGGCAGATGACTTGTCAAACGCTTTAGTGAGTTTAATCTTTTCTTTCGCTTTTCGATTCTTTTTTTCCCGCGTTTCTGGAGACAGACTTCTTTTTTTTTTCCTGCCTTTTTTTTTTTCTTATTTCATTTTGTCTGGTTATCAACGTACTGTTTTCTACTGACTATTCATCGAGAGATTTTCAAGAGGTGTCGGTCTGCGCATATCTATTAAGCTATCTACCAATTCATCTACCTCAGTGGGATCTTTTTATATATTTATGTTTATCAGTTATTCCTATATATCTGTTTATCGTCTTTGATAACTTAATATCTATCAACCTATCTACCTTTCTTTCTTCTTTCTTTCTTTCTTTATTTCCACACACCCACACTTACAAGAATGTTGCGTGCAATATTGAACAAGTCCAGGAGGCAACACCCCACAAGGCACCAACTATACGGCCACCTGCCTCCCATCACGAAAACTATCCAAGTTAGACGAGCCATACACGTAGGACACTGCTAAGGAAGCAAGGACGAGCTCATAAGTGAGGTACTCCTATGGACCCCCGCATATGGCCAAGCAAAAGCAGGACGACCAGGACTTTGATGGTAGGTGTAATTTTTGAGAATTAATTTTTATTTATTGCGGAAATTTTGTCCTCATCTTGGTAGTTTTTGTGTTGTTTCTTCTTTCACTAAATTTCGCCCAAATTTCACCTCTGGCCTTCTTCAGGTGATTTATCGCGACCTCGGATAGGAAAGCTGAGTCTTGTAACCGTATCCCCAGTAATTACTGCCTTCCATAGTTGTTGTCAATCATACCACGTTTTTGACCAAGTAAACCTCTGGCCGGCTTGGGTAGGATTTGAAACCGCTATCTTCTGACAATGCTCACCTGGAACCGTAGAAACTCAACGCCTCTATACGCTGCGCCACGGGCCACAACACTACAAAAACTACCAAGATGAGGACAAAAAGTCCGCAATAAATAAAAATTAATTCTCAGATTAAGAAGCCTCATCTCAAAATGATTCCAATTAAAGACAAGATGTAATTTTTGTTTGGAAGAAAGGATACAAACTATATTATACACTGATCTCGGTAACCTATCAAATCAGAGATGTGATTTAATAGATATATGTAGACATAGAAATAAATTTAGACAGTTTTTTTAAGTATTAGGATCAATCCTAAGAAAATAATTACTTCCCTTTTGACTGACTAGGGAGTGATCACCCTTGGGTGCAGAAGGTCGGCCATGCCACATTGGACGAAGATCACGGAGTGGTAGAACGGGAGACTTATCATCGTACATCCAGTGGCTCATTCATTATCATCTCTAACGTAACTTATCAAATAAATCAGTGAAACGTTCCACCTGGTTCTTGAGTCATTTTAATGGGAATATTCACAGAATCCCCATCTTAAAAACACACAAAAAGTTAAGTCAATAATTAAAAAATCATCATCATCATCATGTCGTGCTGGTAGCACGAATATCCCTGACCCTCTCTTGCCACTTTTCCCTATCGTTCATCGCCTCTGGCAGGTCTTCTGGACTACATTCCGTATCTTCACATAGTTGCTGAATGTATGTTCGTGCTGGTCGTCCTGCTTTTGCTCGGCCATGTGTGGGGGTCCATAAGTAAACAGAAAATTATTAACTATGATTTATTAAATTGGTAAATGAATTAGAATTTGAAATTTATATAGTGATCTTTATTCTATAAATATAATTTGATGGGAGTACTATAATTAATATTAATTTTTTTTTAGTTAATTTTAATGATAAAAATGATATACTAAAATTAGATTGTCTAAATAATTTTGTTATAAATGTTTGAATTTTTGACATGTATTATGGGAACTATTATTTTGGTCTCAGTTAAATTTGAAGTAGGATGAGACCGGATGTAGTTTTACTGGCCATGATTTTTGTATACTAACTGTTTCTTGAAGGTATAGGCTATCTTTAATACATCGCAGAAAAAGCATTTTTTCTCTCAGTCCTGTTGTAAATTTATCTTATTTTCTTGTTGGATCTGGAGAAGTCCTGCTTTTTTTTAGAGCAGTGATTTATATCAATGCTTTTAAGAATGTTGTATATTGACCTCCGACCCGGCCGGGCTGTCAAAATAGGAAATGCACATGTGTAAATAACAGGTGCACCCGGTCGAGGAATATCTGAATATAACCACGACCGTGAACAGGTTGAATGAGTGCGATTTGTGACTCCCACAAGAAGAAGGTGGGTGTTGAACTATTATATAACTCAGTGCACCAGAAATTCAATCAGTTGGAGACAAGATGCGGTAGAGAAAGCAAGCACCAAGCAGAGTGGGCCCCTGATTGAGCAGTTGCAGTTAGAGAGAAGATGCTGGAATGAGAGCATGCCCCAGAGAGGCTGGGCCCCCAGGCCCCCGGTTGAGCAGCCCAGGAGAACGGGAAAGAAACAGGGTTATGGCCATAGGAGTGGGGGTCAATATGCTGCAGTTCTATTCGGTCTCCAACTCCCTCTCACACACGACCCTTTCAATAAAGTGAGAGGTATATTTATCTAAAGAACTGTGACGCTCGTCTTTATTGTGTCGTTATTATGTTTTTGCATGCATATGTATTATGTGGTAATACAATAAGAAGATGGAAGTAAATTTAATATCTTAATGTGACCGATATTTGATCTTGGTAAAGAGATCAATGTAACTGACATCACAGAGCAACAATATATATATATATATATATATATATATATATATATATATATATATTGTCGGAATAGGAAATAATTTTCGTGTGTGTCTATTCAATCTTTGTTCCCTTTAAGCCTACTACGAAGTCAAAAAAAAACACCGCAGTTTTCTCGTTTACTTTTGGACCCAAATGGAATGATTTTTCTAGGAATAAATGATTAAATGACAAATGTCATATATACTTAAAAATAGGAATGTAAACAAGTGAGAAAGTATATATATATATATATATATATATAGTTATATGTATATTATTTGAAAGGGAATAAGTTTTTAGGTAACTATTTTTGAACGATTTTGACATTTAGAGATGACTTATATACGCATAGTTAAGAGATTTAAAATATTGCTATCTAACAATAATAGTTTAAGTTAAAATCAATTATTTGTTTGCACATAGTAAACTGATTTCATTAATTACTATTTAACAGAAATGATTCATTTTACTATCATATGTTTTCCACGATCACAGGCTCAGCAGATTTAACTCACCTTCCCGCACCTTTAAGAGACAATACAGTCGTCACAGGAGCAACCCGAAGAACACAATAGGAAAAATTGTCTAAGGTCTAGGGCTTCATATGACCCGCCGATTGACCTAGCCGAGCCTTCTGACAGCCTACGTAGCCTATTAAGGACCAAAATTGAGTGGCACGTTAACCATCTTAGTTGCTGTGTCACAGTCTGGTCAGCTTCTAAGATACCGTCCTCAAGAAATACTAGGCAGGGTGCCTTGTTATTTAATAATTAAAATGCTGGTGCGGAATCGTAAAAAGCAAGTTCGAACTCCAGTCGCACCATTTCGTTCACTTTCAAAAAAATACCCTTGCGAAAGGCATGAACTCCTTATCCTAGCTATGGGTTAAATCGTACCACTACTGTTCTTCTTGAAGAATGGATCTGGCATTAAATAAACCAGATAGGTTGATATGCCATTAAACAAAGAACCCAAACCCAAACTCAAGAAATACTGGTAATCATAGACGGCTAATAGGCAACCCTCTTATTGGGGAAAATCTTACCCCGCAACACGAGAAGGGTTGGCATCATGTACATCCCAGCCGACAAGGTTGGAACATAAATGTTCTCAAATGTGTATTGCAAATAGCATAGAAAAATCAAACACATATTTTACGCATAGGGTATATTAGACCCATTTTATTAATACATACATGTGGAAATAATGTTTCAATTGATATTCTGACTTAATTTCATTAATACTCAAAGATGGGGTTACTTATATCTGCACCAGGCTACTGGCCAAATGAGTAAAGTGTTCGCCAATGTTCCTGGAGACCAGGGTTCAATCTCAGGACGAGTCATACCAAAGACTCAAAAAATGATACTTGATGCCGTTGGTTTAACATTCAGCATTATAAATGAAGGACCTAGAGTGCATTTGAGCAACTCAAGGAAATGAGTAGCGCCCCCCCCTACACCTCGGAATTGAAAAGGGAGTTTTCGGGTCAATCTTGTCTAAGGTCGCCAACACCTTCAATCTGCATGGATATAAATCTCCTAAAGTTTCTATATAGATATATATATTAGCCAGCATGGAGGCATTGCTTCGGTTGTAAGAATCTGACACGGCAACCCGAATTCCAATCACATGTCCGCTATTTTATTTGCATCGACGAGGTGGCCAATGCTTCCTGCTGCTTGCTCTCTACTATGCATTTGAGATTCGACATCATTAGGAACAGTTTACTCAGTGTCATGAGTAATAAAAGATTGATTACCGTTGTCAACACACACACACACACACACACACATATATATATATATATATATATATATATATATATATATAAAATGACTTAGACGTATTATAAATGAAAAGTCAATTTCAAAGTTTACTCAGGTGGCTGGGGCTGTAGAATACACCGACTGCATCTCTGCAGAAGGTTAAGACCCCACCCCACTAATGGATGTTCTGATCTGACACTAAAAAATCTGATGGCGAGGCTCCTGAAATGCTGGAGCTTTGGAGAATGCGAAATAGCCCTTGACTGCAATCTCTCCCAGGTCCACTCTGGACCGGAATGGTAGTACCTTATAGGGTCCTATGTACGAGTTTGACAGAACTAAACTGCGCACTAATGATCACCTGAATTGCGAGAAATAAAACTGTTTTGACGTTTAAACTGCGTACTTATGCTAAACTGAATTATTTAGAACTGTTTTGATATTAAAACTACGTACTTATTCAAAACTGAATTGTTTTAAATAGATCTGTTTTTGACATTGAAATTATTCTTACGCTAAATGAATTTTTTGATTTAGAACTGTTTGACTTAATTGAATTGCTTGAAATAGAATTTTTTTTTACAATTAAACTGTGTACTTATGCTTAACTGAATTGTTTGAAATAAAACTGTTTTATTTGTATAGAAATGGATTTGGCATTAAATAACCAACAAAGGTTGATATGCCATAAAACCAAACCAACCAGCCAACCAACCAATCAATTTCAAGTGTGTGTATATGGGTCTTAAACAAGAAGGCTTTATAATCAATCTAAATGGAAGGCCTCTCAAATTATTCGACCAATTCTCATACTTTGGCAGTAAGATCTCATCTACTGATAGTGGACACACATTTAGCAAAGGCGTAACCTGTTGTTGACACACTATCGATTATATGAAAGTCTGTACTATCCGATAAAATAAAACTGGGTTTCTCCCAAGGTTTGACTGTAAGGAACTTACCACTTGGACTCAAAGGAACGCAGAGAGAAAAAAAAAGAAGATAGATAGAAACTAAAAAAGAATACCACTTATAAGCGCCATTCCCTTATAGCATTGGACACATGGACCAAAATCCAAAACCAAAAGCCTAGGGTACACTACCCTATAATTGACGACTCATATCAAATTTTTACAAAACTTTTCTTAAATAAAAATGAAAAAAAAAACTTTTTCGGTTAGTGTTCGCCAATGGCCCGGGAGATCTGGGTTAAAATCGCAGAATCATATCAAAGAATCGAATCATACCAAAGACTTTAAAAATGGTACTTGATACTTCCTTGTTTAACACTCAGCAATATATGGTACGTATCAAGTGTAAAGTGTAGCAATCCAGGCAAAGGAGTAGCGCCCTCCCCTACACCTCGCTGTAGTAGCTGTTGAAAAGGGAGCTTTCTGGTTGCCCTCGACTACGGTCGGCAACTTTACTACTATATATATAAGACTATGCTGAAAAGTAAAATGAAAGACAAATACTTGTACCTTGTAAGGGAAAGAACAACTGTAGAATATGAGGGTAACGGTGATGCCAATAGTAGTTGGAGTGCTTGGAACTGTACAAAAGGTAGAAAAGAGTGAAGTAATTGAAAATCAGAGGAAGGGTCGAAGTGATCTATTCTATTGCATTGTTAAGATTGGTTAAAATACTTAGAAGAGTCCTGGAGACATGAAGAGATTTTTGTGTCACTCAGACTCAAGAGACAGACCACCAATAAACGAGGGGGTGTCCTCGTGGTGTAATGGTTAAAGCGATGAACTGCGGAATCGTAGTATGCGAGTTCGTACTCCAGTCGCGCTATTACGTTCACTTTCGGGCAAATACCCTTGGGAAAGGTATGAACCCCCTTATTCTCCCTCCAGCTATGGGTAAATAGTAGGACGGACTAGGTTCTTCAGCCTTGGTGAGGCAACTAATCTAGGAGAAGGAAAACTCTGAATTCAAAACCTGTTAAACTCCGCTTAAAAATTGACCTTGTGTCATATCCTGCCCGAGCGGAGGGGTTGGTAAATAGTACCAATAAACGATGGCTTTAATTCCTGGCAAAGACTAAAATAATTATGAAAATAATAATGGAAAAAAGAAGAAGAAGAAGAAGAAGAAGAAGAAGAAGAGGAAGAAGCTACATATATATATATATATATATATATATATATATATATATACCATCATTCATCATCATGTCGTGCCGCAAGCACGGATATCCCTGACCCTCTCTCGCAAGTTTTCCCGATCGTTCATCGCCTCTGGCAGGTCTTCAGGGCTACATTCCGTATCCTCACATAGCTGCTGTGTGTATGTTCAAGCTGGTCGTCCTGCTTTTGCTCAGCCATAAGTTGGGGTCCATAGGAGTACATCACTTATGAGCTCGTCCCTGCTTCTCCAGCAGTGTCCTGCGTGTCTTGTTCGCCTAGCTAGGATAGTTTTCGTGATGAGAGGCAGGTAGCCGTATATTTGGTGCTTTGTGTGGTGTTGCCGCCAAGAATTATTCAATATTGCTCGCAACATTCTTGTGTAATTGCCGTCTAGCGTCTTCTCCAGTCATTTTGTTAGCGCCCAAGTAGTGCATCCATACAGTAGTATCGACACGACCGCCGCCTGGAAGAAACTGCCTTTTAATTTTATCGGTCAGGTCTGATTTCCATATGATCAATAGCTTATCGATAGCTGTCCATGCCTTCTTTATCCGTGTGTCGATGTCTTTTTTGGTTGATGAGACACTGCTTCCAAGGTAGGTGAATTTGTCTACCAGTTTCAGAGAGGTTCCATCTAGTGTGAAAATGTCGCCTGCTTGATTAAAGCACATGTATTCAGTTTGGTGTGCATTGATATGGAGGTCAATGCCTGCAGCGGCTCGTTCCAAACTATGCTGTAGTGTTTCGGCCTGTTAGGGTGTATTTGCCAGTATCGCTATGTCATCGGCGTAGACTGCGTCGGTAATTGTTTTTGTAGGGTACCTTCTGCTTCTTTTCTTTGTCAGCTTGAAGCCATTTTCTCTGATTTTATCGATCGATGTTCTAACCACGTAGTCTAGATAGATGATTAAGAGGTATGGGGCTAGCGTGTCCCCTTGTAGTACTCCTGCTACAATGTCGAATATTCTGTGTCTCCATCCGGTGAACGCACCTTCACTTTGGTGTTTCTATAGAATATACATATATATATATACTTACCTCTATAGTCATCCACAGACAGATCTGTTTCGTTCTATCAGAACTCATCAGTGTGGCTAGACATATTAGCTTCCCGTAGCCGGGATCGAAACCCGGTTGCCTCAAACACCAATCCAAGCTTCTAACCCTTCAGCCACGAGGAGTTAGTAGCATCAAAGTAAATTTTAAACGGGGATTAATCACAATTATTATCTTTACATACATCCGTTTAACGGCTACCGAGACCTCAATTCATGAAGAAGCTTGCAATCAACGATTGGGACACGATTGTTTCATTCGCTGGAGAACTCAACCCTTCGGGGGTAGGGGAGTATATATCTCTATAGTCATCCACAGACAGATCTGTTTCGTTCCATCAGAACTCATCAGTGTGACTAGACATATTAGCTTTACATGAATATATATATACGGAGGTTGAACATAATAATGGAAACACTTAGAAATTTCAAATAAATTTATTTTGATATGGTTTTCTGATTGCAGCTCTCGCTGAAACCCATCTTTCAGTTTTTGAGGATACTGGATTTTCGGTATGGTCATTAAGCTCTGCCGTAATTTTTGGAGCAATATTCTTGTGATCCTTCCTAACAATCCACGTAAGAGTCCGACGATCCCTGTCAGACAGCTTTCGTATTCTTTCAGAGTTTTACATCAATGAGGAGTATTTTTTTAAATACTTAATCAAATATTGTCATTCAATCTGAGATAGTACTCCTAGCTACACCAAATAATACATCGGTTTTTGTTACACTAGCGACTACCATACGAGCACCAACAATTTGACCTCTTTTAAAGTCTGATAGATCTACCATTTTAATGAAGTTTTATCAATTTCTTCCGATAATATCCGTAAAATAACAATTTTAGTAAAATAGGACGAGAAAATTTAATTATAAATAAAAAAAAACATACAAAATTAAAAACGTCTGATGTTTTATAGGAATTTTAAAATTATGATACACAGATTCCAGGTGTTTCCATTATTTTGTTCAAAACCGGTATATACTTAAACGAATATCACTCTGGCAAAGGAATTTACGGCTGCCGCTCCCATAATGTAAAGCTCTTCAAACGAATTGAGCACTCTGGTATCTAGTAAGGTATAAATGTAAACAAACGATCACTACTACTTAACTTATAATTCCCAAGCTGTCGTGGTACGCTTGTTGGCTGAGCGGTATGATACTAAGTCTAACGTAAAGTTGGCCGTGTTTCGATCGCCAGCTTCAAACGTAACCACGTGTCTAGCCACACTGAAGAGTTGTGGTACAACGAAACAGTCTGTCTGTGGAGGACTATATATATATATATATATATATATATGAGGCAGTATTTAATCCAGTATATCTGGAGTTGGGAACAATTCCAAGGACAATTGAAATATTCAAAAATAGAATATTAGATTTAAGTAATCCCGGTCAAGAGCTCAATGCAAATCCACTGTGCAAATTATTTTTTCAAAAAGAAATAACACTCTGTCACATTAAGGTAATAAATAAATTTATTTCCATCCTCTTAACCTTTTAACAGGATGGAAATACATTTATTATCCTCATGTCACCGATTGTTTCTATGTATATATATATATATATATGTGTGTATATATTGTCATCCACAGATAGACTGTTTCGTTCTATCAGAACTCTTCAGTGTGGTTAAATACGCAGGACGCTTGAAGCCGGGATCGAAACCAGTCCAAATTTACGTTAGACTTAGTATCAGACCGCTCGGACCACTAGCGTACCACGTTGGCTAAGGGAATTATAAGGTATTATGTAGCAACAATAGCAGCAGCAGCGTCCGTTAGTTTACATTTTTTATACCCTATCGGCTACCAGAGTGCCGAATTCTTTCAAAGAGCTTTGTATTATGCGAGCGTCGGCCGAAAATTCCTTCACCAGAGTCTTTATCCCCCATAGGGGAGAACCTTGATAAAATGAAATTTTAATGATTTCTCTTATCTTTATTCAAATTTGTTCCGGTAAAAGACAGTACTTAATATTCAATATTAGATGAGACAGACATTTATTAATATATATAATTCTAAAAAGAACCCAAAAGACCTATTTTCACTTACACTTCAATCAATACTAACAATTATTATTAAGATTTCACCGTTTCGGTGAACCGCAGCATAAAAACAAAAATTAAAAAAAGAGAGAGAATAGATTAATACTTGGAACTTACTGTGATATAATGGCCGAGGGATTTCGTTTTATGTATCTTGCCTTTGGGGTTAGTTAGGCTGAGAAACTTTCGGCTCAGTGCATGGGTTAGTTAAGTGCAAACATGAGCGCAGGTGTTCACGCGCGTGCGGACCGGACGTGTCATTCAGAGATGTCACAATAAAAATCCCAGATATGGGGATGTGACCAAGGATGTGAGTGACATCACGTACCGGAAGCGTGGGCTTATATTTGTCAAAAGTCAGTTAGTTGAGTTCTAGGTCCAAAGAAGATCGTTGACTTTCAGGGCTCGCCGAAGCCAGGCCAGAGGTCTTGCGGCAAGTGTCGCACGTGGTTTGGGGCAGATGGAAAAGTCAGCATAGAAAGATGGTATCTCTCTCCTTATATCGAAAAACCTTTAAACTCAAAAGTAATAAAAAGTTTCGTACCTGAACTAAGAAATCATAAGTGTTTTTTGTGTTTCAGGATTCCTATGTCATCTATGTGTGTTATGGACATTACGAACGTTTTGCGTACGAATATGAATATGTCTATTTCACGTATTCATATATGGTACACTTACCAGACAGATAAAACGCTCTAAAAGATTACAATACAGCCTCCAAAGGGGTCGGGAAAAGATTGAAAGAATGTGACATCAGAGGAAGAATTGAGACCCTACACACCACACATTGGTGAATATTGGGAGGAATAGTGAGAAGAATTCCATACACCTAAGGAGACTTGCTGTCGCTCAGACACTAATGAACGACCACCACGTTGAAAATGATGCCAAAAATTAATACAGGTAATAATAATAACTTTAAACATCTCACACCAGAAAACCTGGACCTGGCTAAGAAAAGGAAACTTTAAGAGAGAAACGGAATACCTCCTCATAGCAGCACAAGACAACGCCATAAGAACCAAACATATCAAAGCGAGAATAGATAAGACGCAACAAAACAGTAAATGCAGGATATGCGGTGACAGATACGAAACGATCAATCCCATAATAAGCGAATGCAGCAAATTAGCACAGAAGGAGTATAAGGCGAGACACGACTGGGGCGGCAAGGTAATTCACTTGGAAATGTGCAAGAAATTTCACTTCGACCATACAAACAAATGCTACATGCAAAACCCAGCAACTGTCCTAGAAAATGACTCGCATAAACTCCTATGGGATTGAAGGATACAAACGGATCACCTAATCCCGACCGGAAGACCAGACCTCATTATAATCAACAAAAAAAGAGAATCTGTAAAATTGTCGACTTTGCTGTCCCGGCGGACCACAGAATGAATCTGAAGGAAAGTGAAAGAAGGATAAGTACCTCGACCTTGCTGGAGAATTCAAAAAGCTATGGAACCTGAAAGTAACGATTGTACCAATTGTGATTGGAGCCTTAAGCAGAATAACTAAAAGATTATTAAAAGGCCTGGAGGACTTGGAAGTTGGCGGACAGGTAGAGAATATCCAAACGAGAGCACTGTTACTAACGGCCAGAATCCTGAGACGAGTCCTGGAGACTTGAGGAGACTTGCTGTCACTCAAACTCCAGTGAAAGACCATCAGCTGAAACTGATGTGAAAAACTCTAAAGGAGTAAAATAATATAAATAATAACGAGGCGTACAGCCCAAGTAGTTTATCAAAAGAATAAATACTTGGGCTGTAACCCTCGTTAGATATTCGGGGCCCTTTCTCAAGTGGACCAGACACGAACTCAAAGAAATGGACCAAAGAACTAGAATACTAATGACCATGGACAAGGCATTACATCCCAAAGACGACGTTGACTGACTATATGCACCAAGAAAAGAAGGAGGAAGTGGACTAGGCAGCATCGAAGACAGCATTGACACATCCATACAACGACTCGAAGAATACATAGAAAAACAGGAAAGAGGACTGATTAGGGCCATTAGAAACAATACTGACAACACGATAGATAACAGAATGACAAAAACTAGGAAGCAGAAAAACCGAAGAAAAACAACTCCATGGGCGTTTTAAGCGACTAATAAACAATATCTCACACGACAAAACCTGGACATGGCTAAGAAAAGGAAACTTTAAGAGAGAAACACAATCTCTCCTAATGGCAGCACAAAACAGCGCCATAAGAACCAAACATATCAAAGCAAGGATTGATAAGACGCAACAAAATAGCAAATGTAGACTCTGTGGTGACAGAGATGAAACCATCAATCATATAATAAGTGAATGCAAGAAACTGACACAGAAGGAGTACAAGGCTAGACACGACTGGGTGGGCAAGGTGATTCACTGGGAAATGTGCAGGAAATTTAAATTTGACCATGCCAACAAATGGTATATGCCCAACCCAGCACCTGTCCTAGAAAATGACACATACACACTCCTATAGGACTTTGATATACAAACGGATCACGTAATCTCGGCCAGAAGACCAGACTTTATAATAATCAACAAAAATATAAAAATCTGCAGAATTGTCGACTTTGCTGTCCCGGCTGGCCACAGAATAAAACTGAAAGAATGTGAAAAGAGAGATAAGTACCTCGACCTTGCTAGAGAATTGAAAAAAACTGTGGAAGATGAAGGTGACAATTATACCAATTATGATTGGTGCTTTTGGCACGGTAACTAAAGGATTATCGAAGGGCCTGAAGGATTTGGAAGTTGGCGGCCGAGTGGAGACCATCCAAACAACAGCATTATTGAAAACGGACAGAATACTGAGAAGAGTCCGGAAGACTTGAGGAGACTTGTTGTCATTCAATCTCCAGTGAAAGACCATCAGCTTACGCTGATGTGAAAAGCTCTAATGAGTAAATAATAATAATTGAAACAGATAATCAGATCTCGGCCAGCCGACCAGACGGAGTCATACTTTACAAAAAAGGAGAACCTGCCGAATAGTGGACTTTGCCATTCTGGTTGACCACCGGGTAAAGCTGAAAGAAAGCGAGAAGAGGGATAATTACTTACACCTTGCTTGAGAACAGAAAAAAAACTGTGGCCTATAAAATAGAAGGTGAAAATAAGAGGACGAATTGAGACTGTCCAAACGACAAAAATGTTTAGATCAGCTAGAATACTGAGAAGAGTCCTGGTGATTTGGGGAGACTTGCTGTCACTCAAACACCAGTGAAAAACCATGTAACGCTTGTGGGAAGAACTCTTAAAAGGGTAAAACAATTGTCTTAATAATAATAGGTTGCAATATTATAATAGGAAAAGCTTATTTCAACAGTTAGTAGGTTAATGTAATATACGTGCTCTGACCAAATTCAACTGCAGATATGAAGAAATTATACAATTAGTACGACAGAAACCCAAAAAGAACGCAGTAAAAAAAAAGGTAAGCGAAATGATAGACAAATACTTGGACCTTGCTCAAGAGTGAAAATAAAGGAAAATGAAACGATAAATCGTTGGACGCTTCCACTGAGTGAAAATCAAATAAAACGAAATGATAGGCAAAGACTCAGATCTTGCCAGAGAACAAAAAGATATGGAAGATGAGGGTGGAAGTGAAATAGTTGTGATATTTGAAATGGAACATTAAACGTTGAAAAAACAGAAGAAATTAGAACTCAACGGTGGAATCAAAGCCATCCATACCACTGCTTTGACAGAATTGGCTAAAATACTCAGAAGTGACCAGGAGATCAGAAAAGACTTGGTGTCACTAAGAATATAGTGAAGACTTACACGTAAAGCGGGTATTAAAATTTTACCAGGACTTAAATAATAATAATAATAATAATAATAATTAGTGGAACCGAGAGGAACTTAAACAAATGGACCAAAGGACAAGAAAACTAATGACAATGAATAAGGCATTGCATCCCAGAGACGACGTTGAGAGACTATATGTATCTAGAAAAGAGGGAGGAAGAGGACTTGCCAGCATTAAAGACAGCGTTGACATATCCATACATCGACTCCAAAACTTTATACAAAAACACGAAGGAGAACTCATTACAGCCACCAGACACGAAACTGAGAACACTATGAACAACAGAATGACCATAACTAGGAAACAAAAATGGGAAGGAAATCAACTCTAGGGTCGCTTTAAACGACCAACAAACAATATCTCAAACGACAAAACTTGGACATGGCTAAGAAAAGTAAACTTTAAGAGAGAAACAGAATCACTCCTAATAGCAGCACAGGACAACGCCATAAGAACGAATCATATCTAAGCGAGAATTGATAAGACGCAACAAAATAGAAAATGCAGGCTATGTGGTGACAGAGATGAAACCATCAATCATATAATAAGTGAATGCAGCAAATTTGCACAGCGGGAGTATAAGGCGAGACACGACTGGGGCGGCAAGGTGATTCACTGGGAAATGTATAAGAAATTTAAATTCGACCATACTAACAAATGGTATATGCAAAACCCAGCACCTGTCCAAGAAAATGACTCGCATAAACTCCTATGGGACTTTAATATACAAACGGATCACCTAATCCCGGCCAGGAGACCAGACTTAATAATAATCAACAAAAACAAAGAGAACTTGCAAAATAGTCGTCTTTGCTGTCCTGGCAGACCACAGAATAAAACTGAAAGAATGTGAAAAGAAGGATAAGTACCTCGACTTGCTAGGGAACTGAAAAAACTGGAGTATGCAGGTGACAATTATACCAATTGTAATTGGTGCGTTTGGAACAGTAACTAAGGGATTACTAAAGGGACTAGAGGACTTGGAGGTTGGCGGACGAGTAGAGGTAATTTACTAAGCTTTTTTGCTTAGATGTAGCACAAGGCCGCATGAATTGGGCACCCAATGAGAATCGAACTCACTCGTGTAGGTTTGCTAGTCGACCTTGCTAACCATTACACCACCCGAGGTGCCCTTGGCGGACGAGTAGAGACCATCCAAACGACAGCATTGTTGAGAACTGCCAGAATACTAAGAAGAGTCCTGGAGACTTGAGGAGACTTGCTGTCACTCAGACTTCAGTGAAAAACTATCGCTGATGTGAAAAGCTCTAATGAGTGAATAATAATAACAAATAACAAATGTAGGCTATGCGCTGACAGAGATGAAACCATTAATCACATAATAAGTCGAATGCAGCAAATTAGCGCAGAAGGAATATAAGACTAGACACGATTGTGTCGGCAAGGTGATCCACTGGAAGATGTGCAAGAAATTAAAGTTTTACCATACAAACAAATGGTATATGGTATATGTTCTCGAAAATTACACACATAAACTCCTATGGGACTTTGACATACACACAGATCACTTAATCTCGGTCAGAAGACCAGACCTAATAATAATCAACAAAAAAAAAGAGAACTTGCAAAATACTCGACTTTGCTGTCCCGGCTGACCACAGAATAAAACTAAAAGAATGTGAAATGAAAGATAAGAACCTCGACTTTTCTAGGGAACTAAAAACCTATGGAACATTCAGGTGGCAATTATACCAATTGTAATCGGTGCGTTTGGAACAGTAACTAAAGGATTACTAAAGGGAATGGAGGGGCTGAAAGTTGGCGGACGGGTGGAGATCATCCAAACGACAGCATTATTGAGAACGGCTAGAATACTGAGAAGAGTCCTTGAGACTTGAGGAGACTTGCTGTCACTCAAAGCTCATTGAAAGACCATCAGCTAACGCTGATGTGAAAAACTCTAATGAGTAAATAATAATAATAGTGGTAAACGACATATGACGGAAGGAGTCGAACTAACATATCAAGTAGTAATCAGAATGCTCGAGGAAAAGGAAACTTACAAATACTTGGGGATATAGGTAGCTAACCCCCATCAAACAAGTGAAAATGAAAGAAAATTTTTTAAAAGTATATCAGAAGAACCAGAAAAAAAATCGAGACAAAACTCTATAGCAGGAACTTGGTCATAGGGATAAATAGCTGGTCTGTTTCCCTCGTAAGATACTCGTGACCATTCTTGAAGTGGATAGAGAAGAACTTAAACAAATCGACCAGAGAACAAGAAAACTAATGACCATGCATAAGGTATTGCATCCCCAGAGAAGACGCTGACAGACTATATGTGTCAAGAAGAGAAGGAGGAAGAGGACTCCTTAACATTGAAGACAGCGTTGATGCATCTATTCAACGACTCGAAGTCTACATGGAAAAGCACGGAGGAAGACTGATTACAGCGACCAGAAACCATACTAACGACACGAGGACCAGCAGAACGATAATAACTAGAAAACAAAAGTGGGAAAAAAACACTTCTATGGACGTTTTAAGCGTCTAAGAAAGCGAAATCTCTCACGAGAAAACCTGGGCAAGGTTAAAAAAAGGAAACCTTAAGAGATAAATTAATCTCTTCTTATAGCGGCAGAAAACAACGCCATGAGGACCAATCATATCAAAGCGAGAATAGATAAGACGCAACAAAACAGCAAATGTAGCTTATGTGGTGATAGAGATGAAACGATCAATAACATGATAAGCGAATGCAACAAGCTAGCAAAGAAAGAGTATAAGACTAGGCACGACTGGATGAGTTAGAGGATCTACTGGTAATTGTGCAAGAAATTTGAAGTTTGACCATACGAACAAATGGTATATGCACACCCCAAATTCTATCAAAGAGAATGAGATGCACAAACTCTGGGATTTACATATACAAATGGATCACCAAATTGATGAGACGACCAGACCCTATAATAATCAACAAAAAAAAAAAAGAAAACTTGCAAAATTGAGGACTTTGTTGTCGTAGCGGACGAAAGAGTAAAATTGAAAGGATGCCAAGAGAGGGATAAGTACTTCGACCTCGCTGGGAATTGAAAAAAATACGGAACATGAAAGTGACGATTATACCAATTGTAATTGGTGCTCTTGGTACAGTCAGTAAAGGATTGGTACAAAGACTGGAGGACTTTGAAATAACCAGACGCGCAGAAATAGTTCAAACAACAGCAATGTTGGTATCGGCGGGAATACTGAGAAGAGTCGTGGAGACTTGAAGAGACTTGCTGTTACTCAAACTACAGGGGAAAACCATCTGCTAACGCTGATGTGAAAAAACCCTCAAGGAGTAAAATAATAATAAAGCTAAAAGAAGGATAAGTACTTCAACCTTGCAACGAAATTTAAAAAAAAAACCTTTAGAACTTGAAAGTGACTGTGGCACCAATTGTAATTAGTCACCCTAGGATTAATATGGGGACTGGAGAAACATGAAAATAAGAGAATTTAGTGGAGACTATTATAACTAAAGCTTTGTTAAGATCGACCAGATGCTGAAAAGAGTCCCGGAAAATTGAAGAGACTTGTTATCACTCAAACTCAAGAAGAAGAAGAAAAAGAAGAAATTATCATTTCGGACTTTCCAATCCAAACGGATCAAAAAATGAAGAGGAATTGAACTGTCAAGAATTTAATGGTTAAGAGTTATAAAAGAAAAACTTTCAAATTGAGATATCACTGCTAAAAAGTAATAAGATATCGGTCATAGAATATAATGAAAAGATAAAGTAAAAAGACCTGGAAATAGAAAAAAAAAAAAAACAAAAAAAAACGTGTCACCTAAAACTACAACAATGCTAATAAAACTTGGAGTACTGATTTACTCAATAAAAAGACAGATAAACACATTAAAGTTGATAACTGCCGGTTTTAGTCAATATGAAATTAAAAAAGTTCCACTTGAGGATATCTGTAAGAGAGTACTGTCAATGTGAGTGGTAAAGAATTAACCAAAAGAACCTGTGAAAAATAAATACTTAGAATACGTTTAATCAGTACTTTCTTTCATCATACGTATTGGGTAATGTGTGGATGTAGACAGAGAGATGAAGCATTTAATTACAAAATAATGGAACGCAGCAAATAGATAAAAAATAATATAAGTATAGGCAAAACTCAATATGATGGTGTTATATCGTGGTAAGGAAAAGATGCACAGTAAAATAGAGTTAATTATTTATTAACTCAAGCGGTACAGTCCGACTACTATAATAAGTCTCGCGTTGTTGGTGTTACGTCCGAAGTTGGTCTTAAAACTGACCGACGTCCTTCAACGCTATTTCTCTGCTTCTCTTTCTGCTTCTCTTTCTGCTTCCCCGTGCTTAAGAAACATGGCGTATTTTATACTTTCGCGATACCGGAAGTCACGTGGTACGAACCACTATACATCAGATGATTGGTTGGTTGGTGGGTTGGAGTTTTATGGCATATCAACTATTGTAGGTTTTTTAACGCTTAAATCTATTTTCATAAGAATAATCTGTTCTATTTCAAACAATTTAATTAAGCTTAAGTACACAGTTTGATTGTCAAAAACATTTCTTTTTCAAGCTATTCAGTTTAGTATAAGTATAGTTTTTTTCCACACAAAATAAAACAAATGTTAACTAAGTAATTTTTCCGTCCTGTAAAAGAAAAAAGAAAATAAAACAAAGCGAAAACATGAATATATACCTGGATCTTTCCAGAAAAATAAAGAAGGTGTCCAACAAGAAAAAAAAGCAGTCTACGAACGGCCAGTTAACCCCTGCGTGAGTCACGCGAAAGCACTCGTTGTAGATCAACTAGTCAAAAGTAAATGACTACGGTTATTCTAAATGCCTAGAAAAATCCTGGGATTCCAATACTTCAGCGCACGTGTGGATCAACCGGTAACGCATATGTTCCTCTCTCCCGACAGGACATTTTTTTGAACGGCAGAATTCGAGCCCCCAGCGAGGAGGGAAGTCGGGTCTATGTTTTGTCTAAAGACATGCTGTGTCCTTTTTAACAGAAAATATTAACCAGGCTTTCTCTCTCTTATCGGACAACTCACAGTAGCGAGCTAGCCATAAACTCTAAAGAAAAAAATACTTATGTGCTCGTGTTGTTTTTCTGTATCAACCTTCGTGCTCTCTGAGCAACCATGTGGCCAACTATTGTACAGCCATAATTTATATCTATGGTAACGATAATAATACAGGCGTTACGAACGGCTTTATTTCTTTCTGCCTTCAGTCCTTGGCGACACGAGGAGAGAGATACGGTTCATAAGAGCCTATAATAATCCTATGCTGACACCCCAACGCAGGGCAAATCTTGTGGTGTCTAAGATATCAACAAATATCTGCCGGTCGAGATTCAAACTAATTTGATATCATCAGATCAAAAAAAAAAAAAAAAAAAAAACAACCGCGAGGCTTAAACAGTCGAACCTCAACTTTTCCAATCCTAAAATTCTCAGGTCCATCTCTTCCGTGTATAACATCTACTACACACTCAATTTACTCCAACAGTCCATTTCTTTTCTGGGAGTATTATTTCAAATGATAATCGTCGTATTCTCTCCACATGGGCATGCAAGAACACTGTCAAACTACGATATCTGAACCAGAGACACGTAGTTGTTCAAACTAAATAATAAAATCTAATCAACGAAAAAAAGTCATTACCTTTATTATATAACAATACCTGTCCCTTCTAGCTACTTCTGCCTACCTTACGTTACACGAAGAACCTAAAAAAGTGACACAATAAACTGGAGAAAATTTAAAACCATCTAAGCTACAGCATTGTTAAAATTGTCTTGGATACATAAAATAATTTTTAAGAAATGAAGATATTTGGTCCACTCAAACTCCAAAAAAATAAATAAAAAATGAGTGTAAAAGAAAAAGAATAGTTACAACAATAACAATACTCCAACTTTCTAAACAAAATTGAAATGCCATGGCCATGTGATCAATTGAGCTGTCTTGAAATGAAGTTTGTGTGCAAGAGGTCAACTACACCGTCCGTCTTGTCGGCTCAACGCCACATAAAGATTTATTATCGACTCTTTCTTCTCGTCAGATCAGGCTAAACACAGACCCCTGTCTTCTTTTCTCGACTCCTTTTTCGTTTAGTTTCGCCTGTCACTTCTGGACTTGATCCAAGCATGTATAATGGCCGCCTATATATGCTATTTATAACAATATATGTCAGCAAAAATGGAGCCGATATCTTCTGATATTTATTGCATAGCGCTCGTTGTTTTTAACAACCAGAGAATATTTCAATCACGGGAGATAATTAGAACTTTCTTTTTATTATGACTGAAGACCCGCGGAAATTCGTAGTGGTTGGTGTCGGGTTTGGGGGCCTGGATGGAAGAACAGTCGTTTAGAGCTTTTTAAACGTTCCTTTTTCTTTTTCCCTGGCCAGTAATATTATTGAGGATAGCACTTTCCTTTTGGCGTTTGTAATTCGTTCAATTTAGCATCGATGACTTCTCAACGGCCATTTTCATCTCCATTTACTGCATTACATACTTATCCCCCTTGTTCTAATCAAACTCTTATCTTTTTGTGTTAATCATTCTTCTCTCCTTTTAATCACACACACACACACACACACACACACACACACACACACACACACACAGACATATATATATATATATATATTCCTTTTTATTTCAATCTTCCTCAATGAGTTCACTAGCCGACAATTTTTATTGATACTATCATTTATTTAAAATAACCAGATAACCAGTTTCAGGAACTTAATAAAAATTGGTCTGATTTGGTTTTGTTGCATTTCATGGCACATGTAGGTATTCAAAAGTGAAACCTAGTTTAAATACAGAGAGAGAGAGAGAAAGAGAGAGAGAGAGAGAGGCGCACGGAAACGTATATATCTATCTATTTATCTACATATATATCTATATATATATAAATATATCTATAATTATCTATATTTTTATCTCTCTCTCTCTTTATATTTCTTTTTCTCTCTCTCTCTTTCTCTCTCTCTCTCTATATATATATATATATGTGTGTGTGTGTGTGTGTGTGTGTCTTTAGCTACTGAAACACATTTAAAAGCAAACGCTACACACTCCAACGGTAAAGACGCTCTTACATAGTAGTAATGCAAAAACAAAAGCTACATCACTTTTGTAATAGATCCTCCCTTGATGATGGCACAAAGTCGGGCTGAATGTACTTGGGATATATACAATTATGGAAGATACATCAATCAATTCCCGCCGAATACGATAAAAGCAATACGGCAATATGAAAGGATTAGCAAGAAAATATGTAGACAGAAAATGTCTATTATGTTCAACGAAATTTGTATTAATGAAATATATATATATATATATATATATATAACTTACGGAATAAAAACACTTGCAGTAAGGGGAAAAAGGCCAGTAATTTGAAGATATAAATATACAACGAATCACAGTCTAGGGGGAAAAAAGAATATAAATATATATATATATATATTTGGAAAAAAAAGCCAACCTTGTCACACCAATTGAAAAAGAATCAACAGATACGCAATCGATTGGTCAAAAGAAAAAAAGACCGTAAATTGCTGCTAAACTACAAGTACAAAAAGTGCCCAACACTGAGAAGAGCAAAATAGTTACAAAAATTTTTTCGTGAGTCAGGAACTAACCTACAACAGTTTTGCCTAAGCGGCTCATCAGGGTACCTAATCCTGATGAGCCGCTTAGGCGAAACTCTTGTAGGTTAGTTCCTGACTTACGAAATAATTTTTGTATATATATATATATGCATTTCTTAGATAATAGTTTGTAGTTAATGTAATTTTTAAATGAACATATTAAATTAATTAATTAATTAAAATGGTTTCAAATTTTGCTAAAACAAACGATCAGTTTCGAAAATCTCCCCAACTGGAGGTTAATTCATCATATTTACTAACCCCTCCGCTCAGGCAGGATATGACACAAGGTCAATTTTTTAAGCGGAGTTTAACAGGTTTGAATTCAGAGATTTCCTTCTCTTAGACCAGTTACCTCACTAAGGCTGAAGAACCTAGTCTGACCTACTATTTGCCCATAGCTGGAGGGAGAATAATTGGATTCATACTTTTTCCAAGGGCATTAGTGCTATGTGAAATGCAGTCAGTCTCGTCCAGGATTTGAACTCGTGTCGCTGTGTCCATTTCCTCCGACGATAACCATTATACTACAGGCACATCTTCAATTATTACTTATTAATGATTGTTTATAAAGTTACTCTTTTGTTTTCCGCTGTTAAATGGTTTCAGCAAATACTATTTAATGCTGCTAACACATCTCGATATCAATCATTATAGCCTAAGAGTTAAACGGTTTCAAGGTTTGGTTAGGTTATTTTGTTTAATAGCATACAAACCTTTAATATATTATTTAAATCCAAATCCTCTTTTCACATATATATGATTTGTAAGCCACCGTTTTGCAGGTAATTTTATTTCAAAGCAAGTTAAAGCTCATTTGTCTATATACAGTTAAATGGTTTTAACTATTGCTGTTTAACATTAGTAATTATATTTATCAAGTATTCTTATCTAATATTAAGGTTTTCAGTTTCAAAGTAAATAGAATGGATCATTTTGATTGCACACAGTTAAATGATTTTAAGTATTGCTATCTAACACAAATAATTTTATTTGATAATCAATTGTGTGTTAAATTATTTTAAGTATTGCTATTCATGATTAGTGATACTATTTATCAAATATTCCTACCTTATACGTTATTTTTAAATCAATGATTTGTCTGCATACAGTTGAATATTTTCAAGTATTGCTACCTCAGCGTATAATATAATTGCGAAGGGATTTTTTTTTATATTATCATTTTTCGTTCTATATATCTTGCCTTTCGGTTTAGTTAGGCTGAGAACCTTTCGACTTAGTCGATGGGTTAGTTAGATGCACACATCGAGTGAAGGTGTTCACACGTGCACGGGGCGGATGTGACAATCAGATATGTCACAATTAAATCTCCAGACAGGAAATTAGACCGGGGACGTAAATGACGTCATGCCCGGAAGCGCTGAGGATTTTGGAATTTGAACAAAAAAAAATACCCAGTTAGTTGAGATTCGAGTCTAGAAGAAGGTAGTCGAAATGTGCCACGCGTTTGTTGAAGAAATTGTGTCTCTCTCTCCTCATGTCGAAAAATCTTAAACTCAAAAAGGTAAATAAAAGTTTCGTACCTGAACCAATTTCGTGTTTTTCTGATTCCTATATGCGTTATGAACATTGTGAACGTTTTTCAGTATGTCTATTTCACATACTCCTATCTGGATATGTTACAAGCGCAGCTGACTTTTATCCACGGCCTTCCAGCTCTTCAAAGACAAAATAGGGCTGTTCACTTTCTTGCCACAAGGACCACTTGATGAACACTGTCGAGACAAGCATATAGGTGCTAGGGTTTGACATGACTAGTCAATTAATCACATCGGGATTCTTCGACGTCCTCTCAAACTCAGATGGGGCAAAAGTTGAATGTTGCAGGTCACGGGGCAAGCTTGGTTGCCGGGACACAGGCTGCTTAGCCATCAGAATACCATCCTCAAGCATTACGAGTCAATAAAACGTGCAACAAGTGGTCTTCTTGTATGGCTTTACTCCTCTGCAGATATACAGTCATCGTATTCTACAGCTTCAACTGACAACAGGGTTCAACTTTGAAATTAATCAGAGAAGACATTATTTTGCTTTCGTACACAGATGCCATGATATTTATCGGTCGATATGACAATCTTTCACGTTTCGTGACTGAATATTGCACATGTCTTCAAAATATGACATTAAACTGAATCTGGCAGTGAGGCTCCAGTTCCACACTGGTTTGGAGTGGAATTATCTGCCAGCGATCAAATATATCTGTTTAAGAGTTATTTGTATTCAATAGGAACACGTAAAAAAATAAATTCTTAATATTAACACAAAGTCTAAATAATAACTCACGATTGTTCTATACTCATATTCAGACGCATGCAAAATCATAACGACGACACAATAATAACGAGCGACACAGTCTTTTAGAAAAATATCATCATCATCATGTCGTGCGGCCAGCACGGATATCCCTGACCCTCTTTCTCCACATCTCCCTATCATTCATCGCCTCTGGCAGGTCTTCAGGGTTACATCCCGTATCATCACATAGCTGCTGTATGTATGTTCGAGCTGGTCGTCCTGCATTTGATTGGCCATATGCGGGGGTCCACAGGAGTACATCGCTTACGAGCTCGTCCCTGCTTCTCCAGCAGTGTCCGGCATGTCTGGTTCGTCTAGCTTGGATAGATTTCGTGATAGGTGGTAGGTGACCGTATAGTTGGTACTTCGTGGGGTGTTGCTGCCAGGACTTGTTTAATATTGCTCTCAACATTCTTGTATAATTGCCGTCTAGCTTCTTCTCGAGCCGTTTTGTAAGCGTTCAAGTAGTGCATCCATATAGCATTATCGACACGACCGCAGCCTGGAAGAAACAGCGTTTCATTTTATCGGTCTGGTCTGATTTCCATATGATCGACAGCCGATCGATAGCTGTCCATGTCTTCGTTAGTCGTGTGTCGATGTCTTCTTTGGTTGATGAGACGCTGCTTCAGAAAAATATACCTCTCACTTTATTTGAAAGGGTTATGTGTGAGAGGGAGTTGGAGACCGAACAGAACTGCAACATATTGACCCGTACTCTATTGGCCATAACCGCATTTCTTTCCCGTTCTCCTAGCTGCTCAACCGGGGGCCATGGGTCCTCAATCGGCTGGGTGCTGACTTTCTCTACCGCATCTTGTCACCAACGGATCTGGTCTCCAAACTGTACTAAGTTATAAAATAGTTCAACGCCCCCTTCTTCTTGTGGGCGTCACAGTTGCACTCATTCAACCCATCCACGGTCAAGGTTATAATTCTGATATCCCTCGACCGGATTTACCTGTTATTTACACAGGTGCATTTCCTATTTTGACAGTCCGGCCGGGTCGTTCAACAATATGAATGCAATTTTTTTATCCGATAAGGATAAATTAACCCTTGACAGGTTTACATGTCGTTATGATTACTCATTGACTCAAGAAAAAAGTATAAAAGACCGTACAATGAGCTCATGTTTATTGGCCAGAATATCACAAGGATCCATTAGGGACCTTCCGACGCCGACTACGCCGATGACATAGCGTTACTGGCGAATACACCTAACCAAGCCGAAACACTACTGCATAGTTTGGAACGGGCCGCCGCAGGCATTGGCCTCCATGTCAATGCACGCAAAACTGAATATATGTGCTACAACCAAACAGGCGACATTTCCACACTAGACGGAACCTCTCTGAAACTAGTAGACAAATTCACCTGCCTAGAAAGCAGCGTCTCATCAAACGAAAAAGGCATCGACACACGACTGATGAAAGCATGGACAGCTATCGATAGACTCTCGGTCATATGGAAATCAGACCTGACAGATAAAATGAAGCGCAGTTTCTTCCAGGCAGCGGTCGTGTCGATATTGCTATATGGATGCACTACTTAGACGCTAACTAAACGGCTGAAGAAAAAGCTAGACGGCAATTACACAAGATGTTGAGAGCAATATTGAATAAGTCCTGGCGGCAACACCCCTCAAGACACAAGCTGCACGGCCACCTGCCTCCCATCACGAAAACTATACAAGATAAACGAACCAGATTCGCAGGACACTGCTGGAGAAGCAGGGACGAGCTCATAAGTGATCTACTCCTATGGACCCCCGCATTTGAAATGGAATAGTTTTTTGTATGCTAAACTGAATAGTTTGAAATGGAACTGTTTTTGACATTCAAACTGTACTTCCACTAAACTGAATTGTTTAATATAGAACTCTTTTGACATTTAACTGTGAACAAACAAATGCTATATTTATACAAAACTGAATTGTTAGAATTATTGTTATATAATTGCAGAAGGATTTTTTTATATTATCATTTTTCGTTTTGTATATCTTACCTTTCGGTTTAGTTAGGCTAAGAACCTTTCGGATTAGTGCATGGGTTAGTTAGGTGCACACATTGAGTTCAGGTGTTAACGCTCGTGCATGGCGGGTGTGACAATCACAGATTTCACAATAAAAACCCCAGATAGGAAATGAGACCGCGGACGTGAATGACATCATGCCCGGAAGCGATGGGCAGAGGGTTTTGGAATTTGAAAAAAAAACAACAGTTTGTTGACATTTGGGCTTGGACGAAGCAAGTTGATTTTCCGAGCTCGCCGAGGCCAAGCCAGTAGTTTGCGGCGGGGTGCCACACGTGGTGGAGTCAGATGGAAAAGTCAGCGTAGAAAGAAATTCTGTGTCTCTCTCTCTCCTCATGTAGAAAAACCTTCAACTCAAAAAGGTAATAAAAAGTTTCGTAGCTGAACCAATTTCGAATGTTTTCGGATTCCTATATGCGTATGAACATTATGAATGTTTTATGCAAGGGAATATCTTGGTCGTATTTTGGGACCTATATGTTACACTATAACTGTTTGACTAAACTGAATAGCTTGAAATAGAAATGTTTTTGACAATTTAACTTTGTATTAATGCTAAAGTGAATTGTTTGAAATAGAACTGATTTTTTTGTATAAAAGTGGATTTGGCATTAAATAACCTACAAAGGTTGATATGCCATAAAACCCAAACACGCAAACCAACCATTCTCTTAGTTATTCGAGTCTTCATTCTGTTTTAATTTTCATTCTTTCTTTCTTTCATTAATAATATTATTTCCTTTATTCTATATTTTCAAAGAAAAAGAAATATTCTTTTCGATGTTTAGATATTTTTTTCATCTACTTTCTTTCGTTTTGTACATTTTGCTTATTCTTATTTTGTTTCATTATTTTTTGTGAGATTTTTAAAGAAAGTTTCTACTTCACCGTTGTTAACTGTCCACTTTTGATCGTTTTCACCATAACGTGTGGATAAAATAAATTTTATGGTAAAAACCTTGGTTCCAGAAAAATAACTTAAATCAAGAAGTGGTGGATCTGTCAAAGGGTCCAGCGACTTTAAAAACCTTATCTCCTGGATAAGCTCTTTCTCACTAAACTTTAAAGCCGAAAACACTTGTGTGGAAAGGATACCCTATGCAGCAGTTTGTACAAAGATCTCTATCTAAGCAAAGCAATAAAAGTTTGCTTATTCTTCGCAAGATTTGAACCGATACTACTGTAAGGAAGCACCCACGAAATATTAATGAAGCAATGGACACATTGCTCAACGGATCGTCCACGCACATATTATGAATGGCAATTAATGTTTCTTAGTAGGTACATATGAGTATTTAGGAACTATATCATGGTCTACAAAAAATATGAACAAGCGTGGCAAAAAGACGTGTATAACTTACTGGTCACTATATTATCAAAAATCTAAAGAAATTTACAATAAGACCAAATTACTTCTATAAACCCTTTCTTTACTAGATATATTCTAGCAAGCTGATCCCTTCCTCAACCTCTTTGGGTTTTGGGGTTGTTTATTTTTTATGATTGTGATTCCCTACAAATAAACTCCTAATAAAAAAACAAAAAACAAATAACGAACTAATTATCTAAAGTCTATCATTATTTCCTAAGACTTCTCCTTTGAATTTCTTTTCAGACTTATTTTCCTTAACTCAATTCGGCATTAAGTGACCGATGAGGTTGACATGCTGTAAAACAAAACAAACAAACATTCTATCAACCAGAAAGAAGTGACTTCAAAATAAATTTCGAAAGGGATTCTTTTCAGCCCTTTTGTTACGAGTCGTCAAAAAAGGGGTTGGTTTAACACGAGTATCCTTTGACACTCCTGGTTGAAGAGAAAGTAAAATAATCGAGTATTCGTCCTTGAAAGAGAAAGAACATGTGCATTCTTGTAGGATGGGTTATTTGTCGCTGTCTCCCACCAGACACGACTTGACACAAGGTCAAAAGCCCGAAGGCCGATTAAAGTGGGGATAAAGGGGAGGGGAAGGTCGGGAACGAGCCGAGACTCGAACCCTGCTAGTCATTGACCCACTAAGTGCAATGTGGATCTAATGAGTCAAGCCGTATCACGGACCTAAATCTAGGTCCGGGCACGTATGCCTGCATATAGCTTAAACTAGACCGTGAGGTCTAGTGTATACAAGGCGTGCAACGGGATCTGAAAAAGCAGCTCGCCCAGCCGAAGGTTGCCCAGCCGAAGCTGGGGGCCGATTCGGCCCCGAGTCTGCTCTTGGTTTCGATCACCCATCCGGCACAAATGCCAGACGGCCCGGCCAAAAGGCCAGGTAAGTATGCATTCTTGTAGGATGGCATTCTGAAACTGGTAAGAACATCAGTGCTGTGCCAACAAATCAAAGAAAAGTGGGTAGAACAATGAAACACATCACCAACAAAATAAGAAAGCTGGACTGTATCTAAAAACCATTGCTAAATAGCAAAACCGTAACAGGATCTTTCAAATCGGCTCTTGGGATGACTGATTAATATGTTAAGTTTTGCTTAGTTTTCCTATAGTATTTTCTTTCTTGTCTTTAAAAAAAAAGACACCTTATTGATCTGTGTTAATTATTCACGATCTTTCTTCGTAATTTCTTGGCGTTTTCTTGATTAGCCTATTATGCAGTTTTTACTTAACTGCTTCTTCAATATTATACATTCATAATCTATGAATTATAATAAAGTAATGCTTATAAAACTGCAATTCCGTTCAAACGATCTCGACTTTAACAGAAATGCTAAATTCACCATCATTGAAAGAATTAAAAAAAAAAAAAACGCATTGGACAATAACAAGACGATAATAGAAATTGATGAAGATAAAAGTTTTAAAAACAGTCGAAAGTTTTCATTCTCTTTTTGTTTTCTTTAGTTTTATTTTGTCTTTATTTCCTACTTTACTATAAATTTCATTCACTTTCTTTCATTAAAATCATTATTCATTCTTAAATCTTTAAGGGTATTTTTCATTCTTCTTTTCTAATATCAATTCCATATCAGTTTTATTTCGAAGGTTTCATTTTTAATTTCTGAATATTTAATCGGAGTTATTTTTTTTAATTTTATTATTCAACTTCATTTTTGATACGCTTCTTCTTGAAATCCATTACTTTATTCTTCTGAAAATTCATTCTTTTTCCTTCGTAAAATTCATTTTTTTCCTTCTTAAAATTCATTTTTTTCGTTCTTAAAATTCATTCTTTTTCCTTCTTAAAATACTTTTTTTTTCTTTTTAGAATTTCTTCTTTTTTCTACTTGAAATTCATTTTTTTTCTTTTTCAAATTCATTCGTTCTTTCATCTTCGAATTCATTCTTTTTTATTTTCCGACTCATTTTCTCTTCTTCATATTCATACTTTTTTTCTTCTTGAAATTTATTCTTTTTTCTTCGGGAAATTTATTCTTTTTTTCTCTTGAAATTCATTCTTTTTTCCTTTTTCAAATTCCTTTCTTTTTCTTCTTCAGATTCATTTTTTCTTATTGAAATTCATTCTTTTCCTTCTTGAAATTCATTCTTTTATCTTTATGAAATTCATCTTTTGTTTTCTTCTAATTCATTTTTTCCTCTTCAAATTCATTCGTTTTCTTCTTGAAATTTATCTTTTTTCTTGAAATTCATTTTTTTCTTCTTGAAATACATATTTTTCCTCATCAAATTCATTCTCTTTTTTTTTCGTGAAAATCATTCAATTTCTTCTTTAAATTCATTCTTTTTCTTCTACAAATTCATTACTTTATTCTTCTTCAAATTCATTTTTCTTCTAAAAATCCATTCTTTTTTCTTCATGAAATTCATTTTTTCTTGTAAAACTTCATTCTTTTTTCTTCTTCAAATTCATTTTTTCTTCTTCAAATTCATTTCTTTATTCTTTTAAAATTTCATTACTTTTTGCATCTACGACTTCATTGTTCATTATACTGCTTCTTCCATTTCTCTCTTTTTCCTACTTTATCATCGTTCAAATTCTTTTTTGGTTTTCATTTTCTTTTCTTCTTCAGATTCATTCATTTTCTTCTTTAATTTCATTCTTCGGAATTTGTTCTTCTTCTTGATTTTTTCTGCACTTTTCATTCATTTTCTTCATCACATTCAATGATTTTTCTTCCATAACTTATAAATTTGTTTTTTTTTTTTTTAATTAAACTTCTTTCCTTCTTCTTCAGATTCAATGATATTCTTTCAAAGAATTTATTAAGTTTTTCTTCAGTGTCCATTTTTCTTCTTCATTTTCAACTATATTTTGGTGGTTGGTTGGTTGGTGGAAAGTTTGGATCTCTTCCATTAAGTTATCTAATACCAAATCCTGGTTATATATATATATATATATATATATATATATATATATATATATATATATATATCAAATGTGCATGATTTGTTAATGAAAAGTTTGCCAATACCCCTCGCCGCCGACTCCCAATATCTCAACCTCCTTAAATAACTAATGGCTATTAGATCTGGTCGTTTAGTGGTTTCTCTTATCTCCGACCTGGGGCATGACACATTTTTTTACGGACTCACAAAACACAACGGAGAGGGTGGAAGAAAAGAATAAAGGAACAAAGACGGGCTTGGGTCAGCTCCAAGCGCAAGAGAGGAGAAGTTTTTGACACTTTTGTGCTGCTCTCCGTGTACTTGTAGGCTATTGAGGGCGTGTATTTGCGCGAAACTTCCACAAAGCCAATAGGAATGCTGACTCATTTTCTCGTGTTGGCCAACCTCACCTCTGTAGGTCAACAGGTCTTAGCGGTCGTCTTTCTGACTTCTGCTATTCCTTCTTCTCTGTGCTGCTTTCATCTCCCTGACTGAACTGTTCTGTCAACTGGTTCCTTCTGCTCCCTTCTGCTGATTGTCTCCTTTTGGTCTCTTTTGTCAACTGACTCTGTCGGTCTTCACTGGGATGTTCCTTCCCTCGTCCACTTCCGCGGGCCTCGCGTGAGATCTCACCCTGCCGAAGCCCTTTGTGAGGGTTTTGCGCCAAAGCCGGCAAAGGAATTCTCTGACTGGCACCCGCACACACAGAAACAGATGCCACTCATAGTGTCACAAGAGTTATAAGTTACAATTTTTACACGAACCTGTGCTCATTTATTTGCACACAATTTAATGGTTTGAAAAACTGCTAATACAAATAGTTCTACCTAGAAACAGTTAATTCATTCCAAAGAATGCTAACGCTAATATTTTTATTTGCACACAGTTCTATGGTTTCAAATATAGCTAAAACTGATTGTTTTATTTGCACCCAGTTAAATTGTTTCATGCTTTTTTAAGATTAATAATTTTATTTTCACTCAATTAAGTGGTTCCAAGTATTGATATCGCTGACAGTTCTATAAATATTTGCCTCTGTTTTAAATGATTAAGCAGATTTGTTTTACTAATATTTGAGTCCTTACCATGTACTATCACTCTGAGTCACACAGAAACCGAGTAGAATGACACTACACTCCACATTCTTTAAAAGTTCAGGACTGGAGCCTCACCATCAGATTCTTTTGTGTCATATCTACGACACTCGTTGGAAGGTCTTATTTCATTACAGAAACGAAGTCGGCGTATTATACTTACCCAAAACGACTGGACTTATCTTTTTTTATCAACTGCATTGATATTTTCTTCAGATTTCGATCATTTTTCTTCTTCAGCTTCATTCACTTTTCTTCTTTAACATCATTTTTCAAAATTTGCTCCTCTTCATATTCCTTCATTTTCGTCTTCAGAGTCACGGATACATTTTCTTGAAATTAATTAATTCTTCTTTCACTCTCTTTCCACCCCACTTTTTTTTCAGGTTCTGTCTCAATTTCTTTTAAACTTCATTTATATTCTCTTCGGTCTTTATTCATTTTTCTTCTTCAGATTAAATAATTTTCTTCACAATTTGCCTTTTTTCACTTTCATTCTTCATTCTTAAAGCCCTACCTCCTCTGACATAATTTATTCTAGAATTTTCCTTATCTTACTTTTTCGCCTCTCTTAGATATTTTTACCCCACTTGTTTTTTCTCCTTCGCATTTTATGATCATATTTCTATATAATTTTCTCGGCAACCATCGCTTTTCCCCTGATACCATCATAAAAAATCGAAGTATTCATAATTGCCAAAAATTTAAACACCAAATCGACAAGCGGATCCTCTATAAACTGGCACTTGTCAGCTTGAAACCTACATTCGAACATAATACTGGGCAATTAACAAGAAACTGTTCCGTATCCAAGCATATATAAATCAAGATATGATGCGTCGCTTAATAAGACAAAGGAAGCAAAAAAAAACAACAAAAAAACAAAAAACACTCGCTTCGATACAAACTACAATGAATTAGGGCCAGCATTCGCGATAATCATGAAAAAGCGTTGATTATCTAAAACAATAGTCGTTGCCGAGAAAAGGAAGTTTTTTATCATTAAATTTCTGTTATGGATGAAGCAGCACTATCAGACTTAGACTACGCTGAAGATCAAGCGGTTCTTGTAAAAGCACTTGCTTAAAATATCTGCTGTACAGGCAACAAAATATCTTCGACCCTACGTAAACTCGGATAAAAAAGAGATGAAGTGTTTCATAATGTTCGAAACAATGCCTCCTTGACATTTCTATAATGTTCGGAACACACACGCACACAGATATATATATATATATATATATATATATATATATATATATATATATATATATAAGTGTGTATGTTCGTGGGGGTGTATGTATTTATACTACCATATAAAAATATATAGAAATATTTTTTTATTTTGGTGTATATATATATATATATATATATACAAAAATATTAACACTTTTATATGAATGTTTTTTTATCTTACTACTTGTGAAAATAACCGGCTAATTGGTCTAGTGGGTAGAATGCTCGCCAATGATCTGGGAGTCTTTTGTTCCATCCCAGGTCGTGTCATACCAAATACTTTAAAACTGGTACTTGGTATCTCTTTGCTTAACACTCAGAAATATAAAGTTCTTATCAAGGGTAAAGTGGAGAAATCCAGGTAAAGGAGTAGCGCTCCTATACCTCGGTGTAGTAGCTATTGAATAGGGAGCCTTCTGATCACCCTCGACTACGGTCACCAACTTTACTTCATGTGAAAAAAAAGGATGATACCCTGTCCTCATCAGCCACCAACCAAGAGAAATACATTGGTATCTCAGCGAAGAATTGGAAACAAGGACTGTATAACAACTGACATTAAGTAGGTGCCTGTGGTGTAATGTTATCGTCGCAGGATATGGACACGGCGACACGAAATCAAATCCTGTACCTGACTGATTGCATTTCACATAGCACTTATACCTTTGGGAAAGGTATGAATCCAAATATTCTCCCTCCAGCAATGGGTAAATAGTAGGGCAGACTAGGTTCTTCAGCCTTGGTTAGGCAACTAGTCTAGGAGAAGGAAAACTGTGAATTCAAACCTGTTAAACTCCGCTTAAAAATTGACCTTGTGTCATATCCTGCCTGAGCGGAGGGGTTGGGTAAATATCATAACAACTGGCATTCTTTCTCCAGTCCGCGGCTTAGGAAGCAAACCGATCAATCTAAATACGGATCAGGGGCTAACCCCTCAAATAAAGTGGAAAATAGTCATACAGTCTTCAAACGGAAATAGCTTCAATCGCAGATGTAAAGTGTATATTGAAAAATTAGTATACTAATTTTAAGGACAACGGGCAACTAATTAACACACGTAACATAAAGGTAAAATTATAATATCTTGATTGATGTCTATCGAGGGTCCTACCCAAATTAAAAACCGTAATATTGTTTTTGTTGAATTTTAGTAAGAAAAAAATTAAATTTTTTTTCATTAATTAATTTATTTATGGAAGAGGGTTTTTCCAATCTTGGAAATTAGTTCGTATTTAAATTGTTTTTGAAATTTCTGAGTTGTTAATTCCCTTCGAACTTTTTTTTCGGTTTATGCTTGAGTAGATGACTATAACATCCATCACGTGATAGTATTAATTTAATTAAACGCACCTGATGGTTGCCGAAAGGTTTTCTTTTTTCGAAGGGGAGGACGTTAATAGCCCAATTAACTTAGGGACTTAACACATTTAAAAGGTATAAACAGAAAAATTTAAATGGATAATCATTTAGTTTGCAAACTTTCATTATTCCAAAATTCCACCAGCTACGGAAAACCGGGCATATGTTCAAATTAGGATGGGTCAGGTTACAAAAACACGCTTTTTCTGTTTTCTTAATTCTTTTAGTAATTTATCGTATTAACCCCCTTTTCTTTTCACCGAAAAAATTTACACACACACAAACACACACACACACACACACACATATATATATATATATATAAATTAAATTACCGGTTCATCAGGGAATCTAGTACCGACTGACGACACTAGGAGAAAACACGTTTTATCAACGAAAAACCTACTTAGAGATTTAATTTTTGTAATTGGCTCTACTTTGTATTGAGCACTCTCTGTAAGTGTAGCATTGCAGTATTTTACGGTGGGTTTTCTTTTTCTTTTGATCAACTGATTGCATATCTCTAGATTTGAGGTGCCCGTGGTGTAATGGTTATCGTTGCAGGATATGGACACGACGACACGAGTTCAAATCCTGGACCTGACTGATTGCATTTCACATAGCATTAATACCCATGGGAAAGGTATGAATCCAATTATTCTCCCTCCATCTATGGGTAAATAGTAGGACAGACTAGGTTCTTCAGCCTTGGTGAGGCAACTAGTCTAGGAGAAGGAAGACTCTGAATTCAAACGTGTTAAACTCCGCTTAAAAAAATTGACCTAGTGTCATGTCCTGCTCGAGCGGAGGGGTTGGGTTAATAGGATCTCTTGATTTTTTTCAACTGGTGTGACGAAATTGGACTTTCCTTTTTTTTTTTTTTTGTCCTATGATTGTTTTTTTCTTTTTCCCCCGGGTGGTAATTCGAGATATTATTATCTCTAGATACTGGCGTTTTTTTTTCTTTTTTCCATATAAACGTGAATGCTGGTAGATAGTAGATTAGTAAATATATATATATATATATATATATATATATATATATATATATATATATATATATATATATATATATACACTGTAATCCATATTTGCTGTTTTTCTCTCACAAATTAATTGTGTAAGTCATCTTCTGAGACGAAGATTGTAATATTCTTTGCCAAAATAAATTTATGACAATTTAACCATGTTTAAGTTATCTCCCAGTTACATTGTATGCGCTATGTTTGAGGCTTTTATTATATAAACCTGAAAGGGAATATATAACAATAGCCACACATTGAACACTCCTAGATTTATATGAATTTCTGTATACACGAATAATCCATACCCATTGTCTTCAGACGCCGACTGGATATATATATATATATATATATATATATATATATATATATATATATATATATATTATCATCCAAATTCAGACTGTTTCGTTGAATACCAACCCTTCAGTATTCCTAGAACCACCAGATGCTGTAAGCCGAGAATGAAATCCTGCTGACTTTAGATCAGTCTTATAACTTACCCCAGGGCCATAGTCACCTCATCGTTACAGCTGGAATATTTCGTATATTTGTTTTTTTACATATAAGTTATCGGCTACCGGAGTGCTCAATTCATGAGAAAATACGTATGTGTGGATTCACTCATGCATACATACATTCACACACACACACATATATATATATATATATATATATATATATATATATATATATGTTCGTATGGGAATATACATGTGCATATATTGGCATATATATGTGTGTATGTGTCTGCATATATAAACAGCATATGTATACG
>OY757943.1:48219730-48234730 GCA_963585895.1 Sepioteuthis lessoniana | reverse complement strand
CCCAAGAATTATATTTCCGTTATTTTCAAGCGTTATGTCAAGTTAGAAATTATAACATTGATCCAAGTGATAAATTTCATATACGTAAGTTTGTGTGATGTGTTCATCTATAAAAGAAATAAAAAAAAACTCAGATTTTATTTTTTAGCCAACATTCATTTCGCCACTATAGAAAAAAAAAGACAACAAAAAGCAAAAAACAAAAAAGTAAAAAACATATAACGAATACCGAACTACTTACACAATCAAAGCAACATAACTTGCATAAAAAAAAAACACTTTAAAAAATATATGACTTGTGTAAATTGCTATCTTGAAGTGGTCGCTAGAGGCTATCGATTTGAGCTCAGGTTTGAACCGATATTGGATCTGTTCGGCTTCTGTGTACGCGAAGAATGAGCTGTGGAGATGATTTTGATGTCGACAACGGAAATTAGTTTCCTTCCGGTAAATTAAAGTTGAATTATGGGAATAAATATGATGAAAGTATTATGGCAGAGCCATACGCTTCGTATCGGGTGGTTAATACTGAGTTTAATTTTTGGTCACATTGAAGAAAATATAGAAATAGGTTCGTATTAAGAAGCAACTTTCTAAACGATTTCATTCTATGAATACAGTGTTATATAGAAGTGTTTAGATTTCAAGAAGAATGTATAAAGCCCAACAAAGAGAGTGACAGACAGACAGACAGACTGACGCAAACTGCAGACGGGGCAAGTTTTTTTTTAAAGCGGCTAATCTATTGTTTGATAAATGTCTGTGTCGGTTTGTCTGTCTGTGTCTGTGTCTGTCTCAATATCTGTCTCTCCCTATATATATATATATATATATATATATATATATATTTACATATGTATACACCAACCTCTTTTCGAGGGTAGCGTGTTACTGAAGGTCAATTTTTAAGCAGAATTTAACAGGTTTGAATTGAGGGTTTTCTTTCTCCGATATTGGTTGCCTAACCAAGGCTTAATAATCTAGTCTGCCCTACTGATTGATTATAATTAGAGAGAGAATTGTTGGTTCCAACCATTCTTAACTAAATTAGTGCTATGTGAAATCCAATTTGTCTCATCTAGGATTTTAACTCCGGTCTCCTTATTCATTTCCTACTCCGATAAACACACACACACACACACACACACACACGTATATATATATATATATATATATATATATATATATCATCAAGTAATGTTGATAACCCATAGTGTCTTGAATCTCTCTCTCTCTTTCTCTCTTGCGCGCGCCATCCATCTTTACGCTCATCACTCCCACCAGGTCCTCTAATCTGCATCCAGTGTCCGTACAATCTGCTGCGTGAAGGAATCCCCGAGATAATGCCATTCATGTGTTCATCTTTAATTTCCCAGCACTACCCCGCGTGTCTTGTTCGTCTACCCTTGGTGGTTGTTGAGATGCACAGCAAGTGGCCCAGCAGCATTTGTTTATGTAGGGTGCTGCTTTTAAGATTTGTTTCAAACACCACAAAACATTCTCATGAAGTTTCCATTTAGGTTTGTCTCCATGTATTTTGTTTGAGTTGATGTGATGAATTAATAGATTTGGTTTGTTTTGGTTTGGTTTTATGGCATATCAACATTTGTAGGTTATGTAAAGCCGAATAAATTTTATACATATAAACAGTTCTATTTCAAACAACTCAGTTTTGCATTACTGCATATTAGAAATGGCTGAAATAGTTCTATTTCAAACAATTCAGTTTATTGTTGTTTGGATTTTATGGCATATCAACCTTTGTAGGTTATTTAATACCAAATCAATTTTAAAACAAAAAATCAGTTCTGTTTCTAACAATTTATTTCAGCATAGGTAGACAGTTTAATTGTCAAAAACATTTCTATTTCAAGCAATTCAGTTTAGTCAAATAGTTCTAATTCAAACAATTCAGTTTAGTATAAATATAGATTTTGTTTACACAGTTAAATGTCAAAACAATTCTATATTAAACAATTCAGTTTAAAGTAAGTAAACTTTCAATGTCAAAAACAGTTCCATGTCAAACAATTCAATTTAGCTTAAGTACGCCGTATAAATCTAAGTACATAAATCAACTGTCGAAAACACTTCTTTTTCAAGCGATTCAGTTTATTCAAACAGTTCTAATTCAAACAATTCAATTGAGCATAAGTATTCAGTTTCGTTCTATCTAACCCATTGATAGAGCCCTATCAGGTGTTACTATTCCGGGTCAGAGTGGGTCTGGGAGCAATGGCAATGAAGGGGTGCTCCGCATTCTCCAAACCCCAACATTACTGGAACCTCACCATCATTTGGAAGGGTGTCTTACCCCTCTGCAAAGGTGCAGTCGGTGTATTCTACATCTCCAGCCGACTGGGCAACAATTCAGTTTAGCATAAGTTCATTATAATGTTAATCAGTTCTAAGAGACCTATACATAGGACTTCATCAGGTTCTACTACTCCGAGCAAGAGTGGATCGGGGAGCAATGGCAATAATGAGGTACTCTGTATTCCACAAAGCTCCAATATTACTGGGGCCTTACATCAGATTGTTTAGTTTCATATCCAGTACACTAGTTGGGTAAGTCTTACTCCTCTGTAGAGATGCAGTCGGTGTATTCTGCAACCCCAGCCGACTGGTCTAGATTTGCTGGGGAAGTCTTACCCCTCTGCAGAGATGCTGTTGATGTATTCTGAAACCCCAGCAAGCTGGGGCAGATTCGTTGGGAGAGTGCTACCCTTCCACAGAGATGCAGTCGGTGTGTTCTGCAGCCCCTGGCGACTGGGTTAAGATTGTTTAGAGCCATATCCAAGACACTCGTTCGGGTACTCTTATCACTCTACAGAAATGCAGTCGGTGTAATATGCAACCCCAGCTTCCTGGGCAAATATTTTTAAGTGCCATATCCAGGAAACTCGAGAGTGGAGTCTTACCACTTTCCAGTGATGTAGTCGGTGTATTCTGCCACCCCAGCTTACTGGGCTAAGATTGCTTAGTGCCATATCCAGGACCCACGTTAGGGGAGTATTACCAATCTGCAGAGATGAAGTTGGTCTATTCTGCAACCCTAGCTTACTGGGCTAAGATTGTTTAGTGCCATATCCAGGACACTTGTTAGGGGAGTCATATCACTCAGTAGAGATGCAGTCGGTGTATTCTGCAATCGTAGCCGACTGGGCTAATATTGTTTAGTGCCATATCCAGGACACTCGTTAGGGGAATGTTACCCCTTTGCAGAGATGGAACCGGTGTATTCTGCGACTCCAGCTTACTGGGACACTATTCGAATGGTAATGCTGACTCCACAGCAGCTTTGAAGAAATCTCATTTATTTTTATTATATTTCTATGTGGTATTCACACTCTACGAGAGTCAATTGATCTAATAAACTGGAAAGTTTCACATTAAAATAACACAACAAATCCATGAAAGATCCTGACTATAAAAATAAAAATAAGATAACGCTTCTTGCAGTTACACCTGTCCAACCTAAATCCCTGCTGCTGATGCTGGATCAGGCAATAAGAAACATTTGCTTCTACGTGAACGCAGGCAAAGCAGACTTCATGTGTTTTAAGGCAATACAATGTCCTTGTTTAAGCACAATTGGTTTGGTTTCGTTTCTTTGTTTAATGTCTACTTTGTTTAATGGCATATCAACATTTGTAGGTTATTTAATGCCAAAGCCATTATCCTTGAAGAACAGTAGTGGTACTATTTAACCCATTGCTGGGAGGATAAGAGGGTTCATACCTTTCCCAAGGATATTTGCCTTAAAGTGAACGGAATAGCGCGACTAGAATACGAACTCGCTTACTGAGATTCCGCAGTCCTAACTATCTGTGTGTGTGTGTGCGTGTGTGCGTATGTATCTATCTATCTATATATATATATATATATATATGTGTGTGTGTGTGTGTGTGTGTGTGTGTCTGTATGTGTGTGTGTTTGTGTGTCTATCTATCTATTTATCTTTCTATCTAACTATCTGATTGGTTGGTTGGTTTCTTTGTTTAATTGCATATAAACCTTTGTAGGTTATTTAATGCCAAAGACATTCTCCTTGAAGAACAGTCGTGGTACTATTTAACCCATAGCTGGAAGGATAAGGGGGGTTCATACCTTTCCCAAGGGTATTTGGCCGAAAGTGAACGTAATAGCGCGACTGGAATTCGAACTCGCTTACTACGATTCCACAGTCCATAGCTTTTACCATTACACCACGAGGACCCCCCCGGCACAATTGACGGAAATATAAACTCCTTATTAATACTTGCATTTTAGTTAATTTAATGCAGACTGAGAATCAAAAAAATATATATTTATATTACAGTTGTAAAGGTTAAATTGATTTTTCAGTGTTTTTACAATGCATTTGTACCTGTTTTCTTAAAAATGATACAAATCAGAAAATTAAAAATTTGGGTTAAGATTAGTTAAACATGGAGGAGCCATCCGTGACACTGACATTTATGGATCAGTTCACATACATCAAAAGCAATATCTTATCTGCTGAAATAGATATAAGCATATGTATTGGGATGAAGTGGACTGATATTGACATATTTTCCTGAGAATTTTCTCAATTTCATGCACTGTGTTGATTATCAGAACATTGAAGATCTTAGCGGTTATGAATGGAAAGGTTGTACCCTGGTAGTTCTTGGCAATTCTGTGTTCACCTTTCTTGGAGAATTGGAAGATGCAGCACTTTGTCCATCTGCCTATTGTGTCCCGGGTATATATGATGTTGCAGTATTGGAACAGTAGGTCATCAAATTCCTTGTTTTCCATCATTCTGGTGTTATTTTATCAAGACCGGCACCTTTCCTGGTTTAAATTTTTGGTTGTACTACATCGAGTTCTTACGTAATCTGTACTAGTTTGATGTGTAGTTCCTTATTAATAATTTTCATGATTGGTTCATTCGTAATTTTTGGGGACTTTCCAGGCAGATTCTGCTAATTTTCTTTCCACTAGTGTATTCTTTCTTCTGGGTTAGCAGCTTTTAATTTCGCTCTCACGATGCTTTTTCTTTTACTCACTTCATTTACTGTTAGCCAAACTATCCGTGATTGTCTATCTTCAACCGAGTATCGAATCATATTGATTTGCACTTGGATCTATTTTGTTTTTTTTTAGGTATGGGTTATTTAGTTCGTTTTGTGCTTTCTTGTGTTTCTGAGACGTTGCTGTTAGTTGTGTTTCTTGCTTCATTTGAAAATAGTTTTGTTTAAGGGAGGTTTGTTAATCTTCATGTAAAGAACTTCACGAAATTGGGACATTTTCTCTGTGTGTGTGTGTGTGTGTGTGTGTATTAAGGAAATGTTTTCAGGTTGAATTTTCAAGTATTTGCTGGAAAAGCATGAAAGGTACGGTGCTCAAAAGAGTCGTTGTGGTCCAGCCGATATATTAACTAATTTTATTGGAGAAGAATTCACCTTGTGGATATTTAAATTCATTCCTTTTTAAATCCATTTAGATTACAAAAGATTCTTACAAAGAATTGAAATAATCAACTATAGAATTGACAAGTGTCTGTCAAACATATATATATATATATATATATATATATATATATATATATATATATATATATATATATATATATAAAATTAACCTAAATCATGAGTCGAAAATCTTCTACTAAAGTTTCACCTTAACGGATAATCAGGAAGCCTATGTTGGCGCATAGACTAGGTATTGTTGATAGAGTGGAAAAATACAATACCAAGAATTGTTTCATTACTATAAAAGACCACAAAAGTGATTTCAAGACTAATCCGGAATGTTGGCTCATTAACCCGGCAAAGACGCAACTAGGTAGAGTCGAACTTAGGCTTCCTGATGGTCCGTTAAGGTGAAACTTTAGTAGAAGATTTTCGACTCGCGATTTAGGTTCATTTTATAATTGGCTCCATTGTGTTGTGTGTTGAGCACTTTAGTAATTGTAGCATTGCAGGATTCGCGGAGGGTTTTTTGGTTTTCTTTTGACCACTGACTGCGTATCCCTTGATTTTTTTCAAGGGGTCGGACGAGGTTGGCCTTTTCTTTCTTTTTGATCCAATTTTTTTTCTTTTTCCCCTTGGCGGTGATTCGAGATACTTTTTTCTCTTGTTCCTGGCCAGGGATTTTTTGGTTTTTTTCTGGTACCGTGAATACTGGTAGATATTAGATTAGTAAATATATATATATATATATATATATATATATATATATATATATATATATATCTTTGTATGTTAGTTTGTTGGTTGGGAATTATGTCATATCAGCTTTTTAGGTTATTTAATGCCAAATCCATTTTATCCAAATAAACGGTTCTATTTGAAATAATTCAGGTTTGCATAAGTACTCAGCTTAATTGTCCAAAATATTTCTATTTCAAGCAATTCATTTCATTCAGTCAGTTCTAATTCAAACAATTCAGTTTAGTATAAGTATAGTTTTTGTTTAAACAGTTAAATGTCAAAACAGTTCTATTGCGTACAATTAGGTTTCTATGTCAAACAATACTATTTAAAAAATCAATTTAGAATAGGTAATCATTTTAGTTCAATTTGACCCATTCATAGGACCCTATCTGGTGCTACCACTTCGGGCCAAAATGGACCTGGAAGCAATGGCAATAACAGTTAATTTTCAAGAGTCTACGCCAATTTCAAATGCCTGTACAAAAATGTCTGGAACATTATTGAAGGCACCATATATATATATATATATATATATATATATATATATATAAAAATGCAGAGTAGACACAGGAATTTTTTAAGATAACTAAATATGTATAGATTCATTTCCCCGCTGATTTTTCGGCTCTTCGTTAACGCAAATCCTTTAAAGTGGAGAAAATAAGAAAGCACGCGTGATACAAGGTTTAATTTTTAATCGATTCTGACACTCATATTTCCTATTTTGAAGATCACTTTGTTTCAATTATCCTTCTGTTCTTTTCTTTCTATGAATTTTCAAGCGAAAAAATGTTACACAACGCTTTGATTTACGTTCTTTTTTTTTCTATCTTTTTGTTTAATAAAATGATCTATGTTCTTTGTATTTAAAACAATCATACATTCCATCGACCATATTCTACTAAATCCCATGAGATTAACTTGATTACAAAGCTCAGATTTCAATTCTTTTTTTTTTCTTTTCTTTCTATTTTTATTTTATTACAAGCAATTTCTACAACGTAAACATAACAATATATCTTTTTTACCTTTCTTTACGCTGAAAGAAATAATAGTATATTATATCTCACGTCGTGTATAGGGTAGTATAATTGATATAACAAATTCACATACACACGCACAAATATATATATATATATGCTCCCCCATGGGGGTTGAGCTCTCTGGCGAAGGAATTGACAGCCGACGGTAGCGTAATGCAAAGCTCTTCGAAAGAATTGAGCACTCTGGTAGCCGATAGGGTATGAAAAAAATGTAAACAAAGGCTGCTGCTGTTTCTAAAAATAAAAATACCTTAAAATTCCCTTAGCCAACGTGGCCCGCTTGGTGGACGAGTGGTCTGAAACACAGTCTAACGTAAAGTTGGACGGGTTCGATCCCGGCTTCGAGCGTCCTGCGTGTCTAGCCACACTGAAGAGTTCTGATAGAACGAAACAGTCTGTCTGTGGATGACTATATATATATATATATATATATATATATATATATAGAATTAACTTAAATCGCTAGTCGAAAATCTTCTACTCAAGTTTCACCTTAACGGATCATCAGGAAGTTTCGCCTAAACCATTCTAAGGAGAAATTGCCTTTATTCACCAAAAACCTCCACCTATCCTAAAATTTGCATAAAAAAAAAATTAAAAAAAAAAAAAAATAAAATAAAAAAATAAAATAAAATAAATAAAAAAAAACCTATAACATTTCCTAATTATATAGTAACCACGCCCTTTTGTGTTTACAACTATTCAACACCTCCGATCTTTTGTTTAGCATATTCTTACTTTTACAATCTGCTATTATCAATTTTTCCTCCATACAAAGATTACAGGTTCTATTACCTGCCCTATATTTGCGGCATTTCTTTATTACTTCCCAGATATTTTTATTTTTATCTCTTGTTCCTGGCCAGGGTTTTTTTGTTTTTTTCTGGTACCGTGAATACTGGTAGATAATTGATTAGTAAATATATATATATATATATATATATATATATATATATATACATTATGAAATAATTATCAAGAGACTAGTTTCGATATATAATTATTAATATATGAATATTTCTAAACATACATGAAAAGTTCATCGAGTGCAAATACATCCGTAATATTGATAAAAAGAAAACTCAATGGATTCTCATTATACTACTAAACAGCTTGCAGCATCATATAGCCTTGCGGGTTCAATCCCATGTTAAGTCATACCAAAGACTCAAAAATGGTACTTGATGCCTCCTTTCTTTATACTAAGAACTATAAGGTAAAAATCAAGGGTGAAGTGGAGCAATCGAAGGAAAAGAGTAGCGCCTTTACTAAACCTGATATTGATAAGGGATCCTTCGACTACAATCATCAACGTTATATATATATATATATATATATATATATATATATATATATATATATATATGATAAATATGGAAGAAAAGCAAATAATAATAGTTTTTCTTATAAACATCCCTCAGATTTCTTATAGCAGACCAGATATAAACCTTTAACTTTTAGAACTATCGAATCAACAGGAACTATATTCCTGTTTCATGGGTTTTCTACAATCTTCAAACGATTTTGTGGTAACAGTGGACTGTCTAGCGTAAATTTGGAGAAAGAATTAATGACATTATATCATGAGACGTTTACACGACCGGGCTACGGGAGTAGTTGTTATTACACGTGATATTCAATTTGTATATATATATATATTTCCTTTTCTTTACTGCCTAATGACTGTTGTTTTGCAAAAAAACTGTATGAAACCCAGGCGTCGCAGTCTAACTTCTGTGAATTAAATATAAACGAGGTGCATACGATAAGATTCCAGACTTATTTTCTATGCGCATTTAAAATAGTCGTAGACTCTTAAAAATTCAGTATGTTTTTGCTATACAGCTGATGAGATGACTGACAATTTTTTTTAATGATTTCAGGTTCAAATGAACAGCTACAGCAGCAATTGGAATACACCCTACTAAAGACTGATTGTCACAGCTGGTGAATTTCAAAAATGCAATCTGACACTTTAGAAGAACGTTATGCCATAAAATTCTAGTTGAAACTTGAAAAAAATTACACAGAAACGTATGGAATGCTTCAGTCTGCATTAGAGCATCTTGCATGAATAGAGCATCAGTATTTGAGTAGCATAAGAGATTCAAGGAAGGCAAGGAGTCTGTGAGGGATGTTGAGTGGTGTGGAAGGAATAAGGAAATCAATACACCGCAGTTGATAGGCCAAAGGGTTAGGGTTAGGGTTACTATGTTGAGGTTTTAAGGGAGTTCAGGAAGAGATTCCGTCGGAAGAGGCCAGCACTCTTCAAATCGGCTCAGTGGCATTTCCACCAGGACAATACACCAGTCCACAACTCCATTCTTGTCACAGACTATTTGACCAAGATGGGCATCAAGACAGTTCCTCACCCTCCCTCTAGTCCAGACCTTGCTCCCTGTGACATTTGGTTTTTTCCTAAGCTCAGAGGCTGTCATTATGAGACAATTGAGGAGACGAAAGAGGCTGTGACGAAGGTGATTGATACGCTTACACAAGAGGACTTCGATGGGTTCTTCCATAACTTGTTGAAACGGTAGAACAAGTGCATTGCAGCCGGAGGAGATTACTTCGAAGGAGACAAGGGTTTCATGCGTGTACTATCAATAAAAGTGCCCATACCAAAAAAATCTGTAAACTTATCGTATACACCTCCTATATATATATATATATATATATATATATATATATATATATATATATATTATAAAGACATACTAAATTTAAACGTGAAAATTACTGAATGTTAGATTTTTTTACCCAAAAGAAGTAAAGCCGAAGGTTTTATCTAGATTTACAAATTTAATCCATTAATCTACTGAATATTCATCTACTCTATTGCTTATTTTAAGCCGGGGATGAGATAAAAAAGAAAGCTATTCACCGTCGAAAACCTTTTAAGTTTCCACTTTATTTGTTGGGTTTGTCAACGTTCTTTTAAAGTCCAATATTATTTCAATAGTATTGTTTGATTCCTAAGTAACGGATGTCTGAGGTTAATCAATCTTTCTTACTAGTTCCATGAGGATATACCTATGAATACTTTCTTTTTAAATTTACTTTCACTGGGTAAAAATATTTGCTTGGTATATTTTCGGAATTACACCTTCAAGCCCGGGCGTCGAGGCTGACGGTATTAATTTGCGGCTGGCTTTGACACTAGGAGGCACTGTCCAACAAAGGCAGACTTGAGGTCGAAAGGCCCTCGATTTCGGCTGGGCAAACCCTCGGGTGGGTGGCTGCATCAACGACACCTCTTTCATCCTTGTATAGCACTGGACCTTGCTGTCCAGTTTAAGCTATAATCAGGCATACGTGCCAGGACCCAGATTTAGGTCCATGACTAGATAGGCTCATCAGGTCCACATTGCACAAAGTGGGCTGGTGGCCAGCATATTAAAGCAGGGCTTGAGCCTCAGCTCGTGGCCGAACTTCCCCCTAATTCCCCACTATAATCGACCTTTGGGTCAAGTCCTGTCTAGTGGGAGGCAGAGACAAATATACCTCCAAGCCATAGGGCACTCCTTTTTATTTCTACAATTACTAAGTAATATATGTCTTTTCTTATCATCCACATGTGATTTATCTGTTATTTTCCTCTTTTGGTTATTTAGAGTGTTCGCCAATGGCCCGGGAGACCTGGGTTCAATCCCAGATCGAGCCATACCAAAGACTCAAAAATGGTACTTGATGCTACCTTGCTTAGTACTCAGTATTATAAGGTAAGGATCAAGGGTAAAGTAAAGCTCACCTATTTTACTTACTTATAATTTTAGTACATTATTAGCACAGGAGTAACTAATTTTTACGGTATATCGACTGAAAAAAATGTGTAAAGAGCGACGTTTTCTGTGAAAAGAAATTTTAATATTTGAAATGAAAAGAAAGGAGGTATAACAAACAAATTATTAAATTCTTGGTGAAAAAACAGCGAAAATCTAATATAAATTTTTAATGAATAAATTGATGTGTCTGACCACAGCTATTTCTGAATTTTCTTCTTCAAGTATTAGACCAGTATATGCAGTCTGAAAGTTAGGATGCAAAAATTCACTTTCTACTCGTTAAAGACTGGGAAATCTAGATAAAACATTTGTAAAACTGAGAACTGAAAAGTCTTGTTAATACTTTTGAAATTAATGCACCGTGAACAATCAGTTCTCAGCCACGAAGCTTACCTCTTAACCCTCGAGACCATTAAGTTAATGGACTAGAAAGCGTTTTTAGTTTTCGTTTTCAAAATGGATACATTCGGTCAAACAGATAAAAACCAGATGATGAGAAGTGTGTAGTTTATTTAAATAATGAAATCAGAAAACAGCATGAATTTACTGAGGTTAATATCCCGACAGGCAAATTGCCAAATATCTTACATAGCACATGAGGATCGAACTCACGTATTCCTAAAAGATAGTATTAGTAGTGGCTTACGTGATCGACTACAACATCATTATAACTTAGTAAATTGTCCCCGTGGGGTAGTAGTTAAAGCACTGGACTGTGGAATCGTATTAGTGAGTTCGAACTCCAGTCCCGCTATTACATTCACTTTGGGACAAATACCATTGGGAAAGATATGAACCCCCTGATCCTCCCATCTATGAGTTAAACAGTCCCACTGCCGTCCTTCTAAAAGGACAGATTTGGCATTAAGTAACCCCAGAAAGTTGATTGGCGATTAAATAAGAAACAAAAATAGTTACGTTCACTTTCGGGCTAATAACCGTAAATTGGACTAGCGGTTTGCGTGTTCACCAATGACCCGGGAGAGCTGGTTTCAATTCCAGGTCGAGTCATACCAAAGACTCAAAAAATGGTACTTGATGCCTCTTTGCTTAACACTCAGCATTATAAGGTGTGTTTCAAGGGTAAAGTAGAGCAATCCAGGGAAAGGAATAGCGCCCTCCCCTACGCCTTGGTGCAGTAGCTATCGAAAAGGGAGCCTTCCAGTCACTTTAGACTATAGTCACCAAGTAACAACCCTTGGTAATGGTATGAACCCCTTATCCTCCCATCTATGTGTTAAATAGTACCACAACTGTCCTCCTACATGGATGGATTTGGCATTGAATAACCTGAGAAGATTTATATGCCATTAAATTAGAAATAAAAAAAAAACAGTCACGCTAGTACGTTCACTTTCGGGCTATTACCAATAGGAAAGGCATGAACCTCTTTATCCCAACCTCCATTATGGGTTAAATAGTACTGTTGTATACTCCAATACAAATACACGTATACACATATGGAGGTGCCCGTGGTGTAATGGTTATCGTCACAGGAAGTGGACACGGCAACACGAGTTCAAATCCTGGATAAGATTGATTGCATTTCACATAGCACTAATACCCTTGGGAAAGGTATGAATCCAATTATTCTCCCTCCAGCTATGGGTAAATAGTAGGGCAGACAAGGTTCTTAAGCCTTGGCGAGGCAACTAGTCTAGGAGAAGGAAAACTCTGAACTCAAACCTGGTAAACTCCGCTTAAAAATTGACCTTGTCTCATATCCTGCCCGAGCAGAGGGGTTGGGTAAATATAGTATACATATACAAATATATATCTACAGTAATGACGAAATTCAATGAACGAACGAACACTCTTCTTCATAAAAATATATCTGGTTGTGTGTGAGAGGTGAGTTGGAGACGGGGACAGACTGCTACATATTTACCCAAGTTCTTCTGACCATAGCAGCACTTCTTTCTCATTTTGGCTGGGGTTGCTCCACCGTGGGTCACTGAAGGTCCAAAGCTCTTTGTGTGCCACTTGGCTCTCAATTCGGCATCTTGTTCCCAACTGACTCCAACTGACTCGAGCCGTCTGTCCCCTGGTTATATTATTGTTTAACGTCCACCTTTTTCCACTGGTATTCCGCTTTTTTACACTGGTGCGTCTCTTGATTGACAGTTAGGTCGAGGGTCAATATGTTACAATACCACTTTACTGTTCATAATCTCCAAAGCTTTGGCGTTAAATAACCCATGAAGGTTAATGCGCTATTAAGCAAAAAAAACCAAAGAAACTTATAACCTACTGCCTCCGCCTTTCTCCCTATCCCTCTGTTTATATAAACCTAACTTTGCATCAATCTATCTATACTTGAAGAAGATAGATAGATTCATATTTATTAATGCAGAAAGTTTAGTTCAATTCATATATACAAGGTGCATATGATAAGCGGGCCAGATCTCTTTTGCTTACGATAACTTAAATATTTTAAAACATTGCTCTGTGTTTTTGTTTCAAGAACAGTAAATAGAAAGTTATAGTTGATCCATAGCTGGGAGAGATACATACAATCATTATGTGTTAGAGGGTACTGGTTAGCAAATTTAATATAGGGAAACTGTAATATATCACATTGATCTGCTATGAACCCGATGGATGTTGTCGATAGATACATCTACCGTAGATAAAATCAATAAAGATATTACCGGAAAACAAGCAATGCGTAGGTGTAAGCCGTGACCAATGAAAAAAAAAAAGCAATACCTAGATGTAAGCTGTGATCAATGAAATATAAGCATTGCGTGTGGGTTGCGTGGGAATTTTAAGATTATTTGAAGACTAGAATTTTGGCTTAAGTCTATTTCCTCCAGCAGTTCTGACTCACGATATCTCACTGTGTGCAAACTCTCTCCGATAGCTCTTCTGCTCCCCACAAGTGTCACCGTCGAAGAATAAAAATATAAGATTTTATTTTTATATATGCTTGTTCGTCGTTGTTTGTCAAGACACAGCGGTAGTTTACTAAAAAAAACTCAAAGCTCCAGAATGATCACAGACTGGAGGTTCACAATCTGAGGGTTTTGTCATATCACACGTAAAGAGATGGAGTGGTAAAAATAGGAGCTTTTAAAATCTTTGTAAAATCACTTCTATAGAGTCCTATAGTTCATAAATATAAACAAACTATTGGGTACTCACATGAGAATCCATAACACACAGAGACAGAGAGACAGAGACAGAGAGACAGAGGCAACGAGAGAGAGAGAGAGAGAGAGATACATACACACAGACTCATATATATATATATATATATATATATATATATATATAAGTTGGTGTCTATAAACATCAACTCAAATTTCTTGAGGGTTTCCATCAACGGTGCCTGAGGCAGATACTTCATATCAAATGGCAGTCCCATATTTCAGATACAGAAGTATTAGGGAAAGCAGGGCTACTATGCATCCAGTCGGTGGTAATGAAAAGTTGTCTCCTATGTGTTGGTCACATTGGGCGTATGGATGACGGCCGTCTGCCAAGGCAATTATTCTATGGTGAAATGTGGGAAGGAAAGAGAAGAGCATTAAAACCGAAAAAAAGATTTAAGGACACAATAAAATATTATCTGAAACAATCTGGACTACCTGTAGACCAAGGGGGAAAAATGGCTTCAGATAGAAGTGACGGAAACTGATGGACGAAAGCGCAGAATCCTTTGAGAATAGCCATATGCAGTACAGCGCGTACAAACGTCTGATTCACAAAAGCGAGGAGGGTCCAGCACCAGCTCCACAAAGTCACCACGCTAACTGTAACATATGTGGAAAATTGTGCCTATTTCTTGCTGATCTCAAAAGCCATCTGCATAAATGTGCAAAATCTATCTTGCACCCAAATTTTGTCACTGCAAGCAAAACTGAACGGTTGTGCCAATTCTGTGGTAAAATCAGTCGCAGCTTGGCTGGCCTGAAGAGTCACCGACGAACACATAGAATTTGGTGGGGAGTAGTGGAGGGAGGAGAGGACATGGGACAAAGGAGATGG
>OY757943.1:48107230-48214730 GCA_963585895.1 Sepioteuthis lessoniana | reverse complement strand
GGAAATGCCACTGACCGGATTTGAAAAGTACTGGCCTCTTCTATAGGAATCTCTTCCTGAACTTTTTTAAAACCTCAACATAGTAAGCCTAACCCTAGCCCTTTATCCAATAAATTCTGGTGTGTTGACCTCCTTACTCCTACCACACCTCTCATCAGCCCTCACAGACTCCTTGCCTTCCCTGAATCTCTTATGCCTATCAAAAACTGATGATCGATTCATGCAAGATGCTCCAAAAGCAGTCTGAAGCATTCCATATGTTTCTTTGTTTTTTTCTAAGTTTAAAATAGAAATTTATTGCATATTGTTCTTGTACCTATTTCAATGTATATATATATATATATATGCAAATTTCATTAAACATAATAGACATTTTATGTCTACATATTTTCTTCTGGATCCTTTCGAATTCCCGTATTACTTTTATCGTATTCGGGGGAATTGATTTAGGTATTGTCCATAGTTGTATGTATCCCTAGTACTTTCTGCCTGACTTTGGGCCATCCTCAGGGAAGGATCTATTACAAAAATGATGTAACTTTTGTTTCAGCATATTACTACTGTGTAAGGGCGTCTTTACCGTTGAAGATTATGGCGTTTGCATTTAAATGGGTTTCTATAATTAGTGCCTGTAGCTAAAGACATTTAGCTACCTTAGCACTGGTTTGAAAATTAATTCTTATAAGTGTTGGTTGCATGTTTCTAATATATAGTGCTTCGAGGATCTGAAGTTTTTGTTTATTATTATGATGTTCTAATAATGTTGTGCTGTCGGTGAGAATTTTCCGTAATTGTGTTGTTGGGCATGAATGTTTTTTTTTAAATGCTAATTATGGAAACCCATTTAAAAGCAAACGCCATAATCTTCAACGGTAAAGACGCCCTTACACAGTAGTAATATGCTAAAACGAATGTTACCTCACTTTTGTAATAGATCCTCCCCTGATGATGGCCCAAAGTCGGGCAGAAAGTACTAGGGATACATACAACTATGGACAATACATAAATTAATTCCCCCGAATACGATAAAAGTAATACAGGAATTCGAACGGATCCAGGGATAATATGTAGACATAAAATGTCTATTATGTTTAATGAAATTTACATTAAGGAAGAAATGCTGCCAATATATATATATATATATATATATATATATATACATGTATATATGTAGTTATATATCTTGTATACGTGGTGTTAGAAGTGCCAGCTTGGTGTCTGATTCTTTTAACCTAACTTCATAGGCGGATAAGTTACTCTTTTTTTTTTACCTCTCTGCGTGATTGGTAAGTGAAATTAAAAGTCATCTTTTTAATATTTTGCACCAATTTGCTATTGTTATTTATAAAGATTATTTTTTCGCCTCAACGGCTAAATTCATTAAAAAGAAATCAATAGTATGGGTAATATAACTTTTCAGGTAAAACGCAATACTTTCACAAACAATCTGACCTATCTATCTATCTATCTATCTTTTATTATATCAATAGATCCTATAAAAGTAAGTTAGCGACTGTAGTTGAGGGGGACCCGAAGGCTCCCTTTTCAACAGCTACTACACTGATGAGTTGGTGAGGGCGCCTCTCCTTTCCCTGGATTGTTCCACTTTACCCTTGATACGTACCTTATAATCCTGAGTGTTAAACAAGGAGGTATCAAGTACCATTTTTAAGTCTTTGGTATGACTCGACCTGGGATTGAAGTCCGGTCTCCCAGATCATTGGTTAACACTCCACCCACTAGGATGGATTGAATGTTCGATGTAAAGTTTATAATATATGTAAACAAATATTAATAATATTTTGTAAAACAAAATATTAAGAAACAAGAAAATCAATCAGTATATTCCATTATGAATTTATTTCAGCCGTTATGGATGAATTCTTCAGATGGATTTGAAAAAATCCTCTTCTTTTTGCTGTTAATTCCGGGGAATATTCTTATCTTACGTATAGATTCACGTATCATAATTCAAATATTTATAAAAGAATGAAAATTTGTTTTAAATCTCCGTTAAGAAAATCCTCCAATGCCCAAGAAATAAAATGTCCGACAGGAAATAAGTGATATCATTGTATCTTCATTTCCGCCCATTCTTCGGTATTGATATTTTCATTTTATCTTTATTTCTTATTATCAATAAAAAATATATGCTGTTTCATAGTTTTCTTTTTAATAGAACTAAAAGAAATTAGAATATAATTTAAAGAATTTTGTAAAATATCTTGATTCTAATTTAATCCTACACAATATATATATATACCTCTGTGTGTGTGTGTATTCTTTTATTGTATGGTATTACTGTATGATATATATATATATATATATATATATATATATATATATATATATATATGTATGTATATATGGGGGAGCGTGTGTGTATCTTTACCGAAACTCTCAAAATCGGCCGAGTGGAATGTATGGTCAATTTTAAGTGTAATTAAGCTCATTTTAATTTCAGAGTTTCCTTCTCCTAGATGTGTTGGAAAAAGAAGAATAAAGAAACCAGTTAACCCTACTATAGACCCATACTTGGGGTAAGAATTAGGAGACTGCTCATGCCTTCTTAAGGGCATGAGTCTCGAAGAAAGAAACAATCAGCTTCGTCTAGGATTTGAACTCAGGTCGGTTATTCCATTCTAAACGCTAAAATACATGTAAATATTTAACTGTGAATGTGTGTGTGTATGTGTATTTGTGTGATAGAAATACTTAAAGTGGATGTTAACTCATGAATAAAATATTTTAAAAAAGTTATTGAATTTTTTTTTTTTGCCATTTATTCAATTTGAAAATTTGGTTGCGAATAATACAATATTCTATTGCGAAAAAAAATCCTTGGAAAAAATTCATCTGAACGAATTGAAACTATTGTTGATCCAGCAAAATAATATCGGTTTGAAAGAATTGGAAATATTTCTTTTGTACTTTGGCGCCAAATATTCTGCGACGTATTTTCCGAAAACTGAAAACAGATACCCATCCAAGTCTTAAAAAATAAAAGAAAAAAACTGTTGATAAGAAATCTCCATCGAATTAAATAAAGCAAAAATACTAATATTTTTCAACGAAAAGGGAAACTTTCTTGAAAAAGAATTTCTCAATACTCAATTATTTATTTACAATAAAATTAAAAAAAAATAGAAAATAAAACAGATTTAACAATTTAAAAACGAAAAAAAAATCTCTAAGTAAATCCTAAGTAATAATTTTATAAAATTATTACTTAAGGGATTTATTTTCGTTTTAAATATAATTTCCTTGCAAAATTCAAATCAAAAAGACTACAATGAGCATTTGTTTTCAAATGAGGTGAGCCAGCAATTATTGACTGCTATTAATTAATAAATAACTCAAGCTAATGGTTTACGTGATGATACTGTCAGAGAGACATAAGTTTGAGTTGAATGAATTTCTGAGACGAAGCTTGATGATTTTTATCATTAAGGGTTTTTGGACAATTGTCTTCATCTTTATTGTTATTTCCACAACGTTTTGGCCGATATGTCCTCCGGCCTTCTTCAGTTCCTTCACGGAACTTAAAGGACGTAGTTTAAAGTTTCGTGTAGGTTCCCGAGTTTGAAAAACACCTGAAGAAGGCCGGAGGGCATTTTGGCCGAAACGTTGTGGAAATAACAATAAAGATGAAGAGAAACACTTTATGATATGAAAGAATTATATTACTGGTTTATTAACAAATGTAAATAGATTTTACAAACAAGTTTAGTTGGTTTCTTTGTTTAATGGCATATAAACCTTTGTAGGTTATTTAATGCAAAAGCCATTCTCCTAGAAGAACAGTAGTGGTACTATTTAACCCATAGCTGGGAGGATAAGGGGGTTCATACCTTTCCTAAGCGTATTTGCCTGTCAGTGACCGTAATAGCGCAACTGGAGTACGAACTCGCTTACTACGATTCCGTAGTCCATCGCTTTAACCATTAAACCACGAGGACACCCCCTAGTAGTGGTACTATTTAACCCATAGATGGGAGGATAAGGGGGTTCATACCTTTCCTAAGGGTATTTGCCTGAAAGTGAACGTAATAGCGCGACTGGAGTACGAACTCGCTTACTACGATTCCGCAGTCCATCGCTTTAACCATTACACCACGAGGACACCCCCTACAAACAAGTTTATCTGGCGTAGTTCGGAAATGCTGTATTGTGACATCCTAGTAAGCGGGTTCGAACGCAAGGCGAACAATTACGTTTACCTTCAGACTTATAATCTTGATAAAGACATGAACCTTCTTATCCCCTTCAGGTTAAATCGATATTTGTCTCTGCCTCCCACCAGACAGGACTTGACACAAGGTCAATGACCCAAAAGCCGATTATTGTGGGGGTTTAGGGGAAAGGAAGGTCGGGTACGAACCGAGGACTGAGCCCTGCTTGACTATGCTGGTCATCGACCCACTTAGTGCAATGTGGGCCTGATGAGCCTAGCTGGACGTATGCCTGATTATGGCTTTAACTTGATAGGTTAAATCGTACCACTATTTTTCTTTTACAAAGATGGCATTGATATTAAATCAACTACAAAGGTTGATATACTATTAAATAAAGAAACCACACAATATATTCAAGTTGTCGAGAAAAGAAAATCATTATTGGCGGTAAATGAAAAACGACTAGAATTCGTGTTATATAATTAAGGAATGATTCTTAATAATAATCATGTTTCATTCAGTCTAGTTTCGCTTTGAACTTTTCGGGTTAACAGTTTCATTGCATACTCAATTGGTACTGTTTTACGCTCGCGCGCTAAGGATATGACAATCACCATTGTCATAACAAACCCCAGATAGGAAATGAGGCTGGAGTGTGGGTGACGTCATGTCCGGAAGAGATGGTCTTGAGAATTTGAGGATTTTGAAAAACAGTCAGTTGAGATTTGGATTTGGGTCATTGAAGATGTTGTTGGGTTTTTCGGATCTCTACCGACAGAGATCTTAAACACCACAAGATGCGCCGAACGTAGGGGATAGTCAGGATAATATGGTCAGCATAGAAAGAATTGTGTCTCTTTCCTCGTGTCGAAGAACCGAAGTCAGAAACTAATAAACTGTTCGTACCTGAACAACAGAGTCTTCCTGTTTTCGCCTGTTTTGTATTTGCATTTGTATACATACAGTTGTGATTGATTTTGATTATGGCTACACAAGATTCGTATCCCCAGGCCCTCTGTATTTCCTTGCCCTTAGCAGCAATAGCTGTCGATCAACAGACCCTCTCATTCCTCTGTCGATATGTCTTGTTATGATCAAAAGATACTCAACATAACGAAGTGAAAAAAAGCGTTCAAAAAGCTTGCTGGTAGTTTTCGATGACGTTTGTATTTCGCTTTACTATTCATCTGAAAACAAGGTCACCTTGCCATCTCCTCAAAAGGACAAGATATAACTGTCATCTGCTTCATGACATATTTTTTTCAACTTAGCTTGTTAAGCGCCAAATGACGTTAATTCAACCTGAAAAGCATCAGAACAGCCGTAGAAAAAATACTTCAAATACTTTTGATGATTTGATGTGGACGCTATCAAGCAAACAGTAATGAAAAAACGAAAACAAAGAAAAGAGTACAACAAATCTTATAGAAGCCAAGCTCTGCAGCAGAAATCTAACAGAGATATTGTTTACCTGTGCAGTCTCTTGTGTAAGATGCTCTAGACTTTTGCCAAAATAGGCCAGAAAGCAACATAGACGCATGGGCAAAAGAATACAGAAATTAATTATCATACGCAAGACCTTATATTCAAAGAAAGACATAGACAAACTCTTTCCGTAAAAAGAGAATGAAGAAAAAGGATTGCATATATAAAATAATTCACAGACTCTAGAATATACAAAAAGGTTTTGTCTGATTTGGTTTAGTTTTATGTCATATCAAACCTTGTTGGTTATTGTTATGGGGACATATCCTATCATACCCCAAAGATGGACTCGTTCAAACATATTCGCCAAGCTTAGCTCGCTCGGAGAAGACAACTTCTCGTTTCTTCCGAGACATTTGACAGACAGACTGCAAGCCGAGAACGGCTAGTACTTCTTTTGTATGACTTCCTTTTTTTCAATAACGTTCACCTATCACCCCTTGTTTGAGTTGTTCTCCCACCGGTCTTTTCTGAAGACCACAACAGTTATTTAATGCCAAATGCTGTGTATACATGTATGTAAGATATATGAATTGTAAACTCATGTTGTCGATAACATTTTAAAACGAGTCAGATTTTTTTTGTACACAGTTAAATCATTTAATTAATTTCTAACTCGAATAATTGTGTAATGTAATGGCCGAGGGATTTCGTTTTATATATCTTGCCTTTCAGTTTAGTTAGGCTGAGAACCTTTCGCTTTTGTGCATGGGTTAGTTAGGTGCAACATAAGCGCATGTGTTCACTCGCGCGCGGGGAGAATGTGTCATTCAGAGATGTCAAAATAAATATCCCAGATAGCAAATGTGACCGGGGATGTGAATGACATCATGCACCAGAAGCGTGCGCGGAGGATTTGGGGGATTTGAGGAAAGTCAGAGAGTGGAGATTCTGCCTCAGAAGAAGAAGGTTGACTTTCGGAGCTCGCCGACGCCTTGCGGCGGGTGCCGCACGTGATTTGGGGCAGATGGAAAAGTCGTCATAGAAAGATTGTGCCTCTCTCTTCGTTATGTCGAAAAACCTTTAAATTCAAAGGTAGTAAAATGTTTCGTACCTGAACTAAGAAGTCGTTAGTGTTTTCCGTGTTTCGGGATTCCTATGTTATCTATATATGTGCCTTATGGACATTTTGAACGTTTTGCGCACCGGTATGAAAATGTCTATTTCACATATTCATGTTGGGCTATGAAACAATTCTACCCACTATTAAACATATTTTTCACTCAGATAAATTGTTTCAAGTATTCTCAAGTAACTCTAACAATTCAATTCAACATCAGTCATTCGTTTTCACTCAGAAAAATGGTTATGCGTAATTCATTTGTAAGTCAAGAGTGGGTCAGTGATCTCATTTTAAAACCTCTCGAAGCTAATTTAATGGAACAATAGTATTACTATCATGTGCACCAGTTAAATTGTTCCGTGTATTGCTATGTTATATAAATAATTAAATTTAGGCACACAGTTTAAGAGTTTTAAATGTGGCAATTTAACACTAATAATTCTATTCAACATTACTATTTCGTTTGCTCACAGTAAAATGGTTCTAAGCGCTGTTATGTATCACTAACAATTCTTCGACCGTAATTTGTTTACACACTTAAATGGTGAAAGAAACCCTGGCAGGTGCAATCACTCCTGGTCGGAATGGAACTGAGACCAGTAGCAATGAAGGGCTACTATACATTCCCTAAATCTCCAAGGCTTGAGCCTCGCCATCTAATTGTTAATTTCATATCCTGGACACTTTTTAGAAGTGGGTCTTACCTACTCCCTGCAGAAATGCAGTCGGTGTATTCTACAACTCTTGTCGGTTGCGCTTTATACAAAAAGATCAAGGAAGAAATTAATAATAGCTGCATAGTATCAGAATAAAAACAAAAACACATTAGAACAAATAAAAAACCGACGATGTGAAAAATCTAGAAAACAAGGATGTAAAAAGCAAAAAAACAAAACAAGAACAAACAAACGACTAAAAAAATATTACGTCATTCGGATTAATTACGTTAAACCAAAAATTGATAATACGCTGCATGATTGTAAGTTTATTTGATAGAGATTAAATAGTTAATCCCCTAATGCAGCAGATTGACACAAAACGGGTATAAGTTCTGGCATGAGTGTGTGAGAAAGGGTATTGATTGGAAATTGTGCGAGAGTTATAATGAGGCCATACTGCATTAAGATGCATAACATTTTCTGGGGGCTCGAATCACAAATGTATTACCGAATTAAAACAGAAATACATTAGAAAAAACAAGAAAGCGACAATAAGAAAAACATAGAAAACAAGAACGCAAAAAAAAGAAAAAAAAAACAAACAAACAAATATACAAACAAGCAAACAAACAATAAGAATATTATAAGTGATAAACCATGGAAGTTAGAGAGGAGAAGACCTGCAAATAGCTACGCAGAGGAAACTTAAAGAAAGAAACCAAATTTCTCCTCAAAGAACATAGTGTCGTTCGGACTTATGTTAAACCAAAAATGGATTATTCGCGGCTGAAGAGAAAGTTACTGGAAAGAAATTAAACTGTTGACCCCTTAATGAGCGAATGCAGCAGACTGACAAAAACCATTTTTAGACAATCTGAATATTTTAGTTGAAACTTGTAGATTACATTCTAGCCAAATTTCGCTAACCACATTGTTTTACCATTGTTACGCGGCTAACGAAGGCATGGACGGCTAGGTTTAATCAAACAGGCGACATTTCCACGCAAGAGGGAACCTCTCTGAAACTGGTGGAGAAATTCACCTACCTAGGAAGCAGTGCCTCATCAACCGAAAAACACATCGACACGCGGCTAACGAAGCCATGGACGGCTATCGATAAGCTATCGATCATATGGAAATCAGACCTGACCGATAAAATGAAACGCAGTTTCTTCCAGGCAGCGGTCATGTCGATACTGCTGTATGGATGCACCACTTGGATGCTAACAAAACGACTGGAGAAGCTAGACGGCAATTACACAAGAATATTGAGAGCAATATTGAATAAGTACTGGCGGCAACACCCCACAAGGCACCAACTATACGGCCACCTGCCTCCCATCACGAGATCTATCCAAGTTAGTCAGACCAGACACACAGGACACTGCTGGAGAAGCAGAGACCAGCTCATAAGTCATGTAGTCCTATGGATCCCCACATATGGCTGAGCAAAAGCAGGACGACCCCATCGAACATGCATACAGCAGCTATGTCAGGATACGGGATGTAGCCCTGAAGACCTGCCAGAGGCGATGAAATATAGGGAAAAGTGGCGAGAGAGGGTCAGGGATATCCGTGCTAGCAGCACGACATGTTGTTGATTATGATGATGATATATATATATATATACACACAAAAAGATATGTAATGAAAAACCACTCAGACTACAAACACTAGTAAATTAAAATCTCATTTAATACCCATTAACTAGACCTTATGCTAAACATGTTCTCAGACGAAAAAAAAACAAAACTCAAAACAGACACACACACACATCCACGGACACATGTATACATATACAAAAAAAAGGAAGAAAGATCTACCAGTAAATCCCACAAAACTCCCCATGATACAGACTTGGACACAAAAAAAGCCGTTAGTGAAACCCCAAATCACTTCAACGCCAACACACGGACACACATACACACACAACTGTAAGCATATTAAATATCAAAGACAAGTAAAGCAGACCAAAGTAAACACACTCCAGGAAAGAGGAACAACGACCCCTATATAAACCAGTTTGACCAAGCAATGGTCATTTATACTGGAAACATGAGTGAGTTTATGTCCCATCGAGCACCCTTGTTCATTGTGCCACACATATTCTCTGGCGAAAGCAACAAGCTGAAAACATACATATATATAACACATATGTAAAAACAATATTAATAACTTCAAAAAATACAAATCACTTCGTGGACCTTCCTATATTAAAATATATCCTTATTCTTTCTTCGGACCTACAATAACCATCTTTAAATATATATATATATATATATATATATGTGTGTGTGTGTGTGTCTGTTAGTCGTTCAAACGTTCTAAGCTTCACCCATAATAAAGAGGCTTAGCTGAAAACAATTAGAGGCAATGTACCATAGCCAGATACGGCCATGTGTGAAATGGACATATAATGTTCATATATATATAACATAGAACATAGGAATCTCGAAACACGAAAAACACTTACGACTTCTCAGTTCAGGTACGAAACTTTTTATTACCTTTGAATTTAAAGGTTTTTCGACATAAGGAGAGAGAGGCACAATCATTCTATTCTGGCTTTTTCATCTGCCCCCCATCTCGAGCAACACCTGCCTACGGCCTCCGTGAGCAAGCGAAAGCCAACCCTTCTCGTCCGGTGTCTAGTCTCAACTCTACAAACTTTCTTCAAATTCCCAAAAGCCCCCGCGCGCTTCCGGTGCGTGACGTCATTCGCACTCGCTAGCCCCATTTCCCATCTCGAGTTTCTATTGTGACATCTTTGAGTGACACGTCCGCTCCGCCCGCGCGCGTGCGTGAACGCCCGCGTTAATGTTGCACTTAAGTAACCCATGCACTGAGCCGAAAGGTTCTCAGCCTAACTAAACCTAAAGGCATGAAACGAAATCCCTGGGCCATTACAGTACAGCAACACCTAGCTACTTATTTTGTAATTAGAAAAATCTTAATTACTTTTTTTTAGTTTTATCTTAAGTGGTTGCGTGTTGAAGCTATGGTTCTTCCCACTGAGTTAGGCTTAGAATTTTTTGAACGACTTAGTTATAAAGAGGCTGGTACATAATTTTTGAAAATAAACAATCTGACATAAATCAAGGACAACAAAGGATAGACTTATTGAAATTATATTTAATAGAACGTAAAAAAATATACTAGTTTAGGATCATTAAACAAGTTTCCAGACTTTTTTCGTATGAGCATTTTGATTGATAGTACAAACATGAAACTCTAGTCCCCTTTGAAGTAATCTCCTTCGGCTGCAATGCACTTCTTATAACGTTCCAAAAACTTATTGAAGGCCCCATGGAAGTCCTCTTATGTGAACGTATCAATTACCTTCGTCACAGCCTCTTTCATCTCATCACTTGTCTCATAACGACAGCCTCTGAGCTTAGGGAATAACCAAAAGTCACAGGGAGCAACGTCTGGACTATACGGAGGCTGAGGAACTGTCCTGATGCCTATATTGCTCAAATAGTCTGTGACAAGGATGGAGTTGTGGACTGGTGCATTGTCCTGGTAGAAATGCCATTGACCCGATTTGAAGAGTTCTGGACTCTTCCGATGGCTCTCTTTCCTGAACTCCCTTACACATAGTAAACCTAACCCAATCCCTTTGGCCAATCAACTCTGGTCTATTGACTTCCTTACTCCCCTCACACCTCTCATCATCTCTCACAGACTCCCTGCTTTCCTTGAGTCTCTTATGCTACTCAAAAACTGGTGCTCGATTCATGCAAGATGCTCCAAAGGCAGCCTGAAGAATTCCATACGTTTCTGTGGCATTTGTTTCCAAGTTTACAACAAATGTATTGCATATCATTCTTCTTAAGTGTCCTCACGTCGAGATTGCATTTTTTAAATTCATCAGCTGTGACAATCAGGCTTTAGTAGGGTGTATTCCAATTCCTGCTGTAGCTGTTCATTTGAACGAGATATCATAAAAATGTGTCAGTCATCTCATAAGATGTATAGCAATAACATAGTGAATTTCCAAGTGTCTTTGACAATTTTAAATGCCTGTACGAAAAAAGTCTGGAAACTTATTGAATGCACAACATATATATATACATGCTTTTACTTTAATTCGAACGCGAACAAGAGAGCATACCCTGTCAGAAAAAAGGTTATATAAAACGAAGAAAAAGTAGGAATCAAAAATCTACGCTGATAAAGAAAAGATAAAATTGCCTCAGTTTACTGAAAAGAATGAAAAATAATAAAAAAAATTACATTTCGTATCAGAACAGACGGAATGAGAGAAGTTCTTATAGATTATTAACAAATGTTGTATTGAGAGATTGAATTGATAAAACCAAGTATAAAAGGAAAGAATTTACGGAAGGAAGAATGGAATATACGAACCAATTATCTTCGATTCTGACTTTATTTATTTATTTATTTTTTACTATTTCTTTTTGAGTCTTTTTATTAACTTATTCAATTTCCTTTCTCACCCATTTGTATTGAACCGATTGAAAGCCATGAGAATACTCTCTCACACACACACACAGATATATATTTATATATATAAAGAGAGAGAGAGATAGATAGAAAGAAAGAAAGGATAGAGAGAGACAGACAAGAATAGGGAGAGAGTAAAACCTGCTTTTATGTCTTGACAGGTACCATGACGATATATATATATATATATATATAGGTACCAATACTGTATAGATAGATAGATAGATAAATAGATACATATCTATTGAGTAGAGTGTTTTCCAATCGCCCGGAAGACCAGTGTTCAATTTCAGGTCAAGTCATAACAAAGACTCCAAAATATGGTACAAGATATCTCCTAGCTGAACACTCAGTATTATAAGGTACGTATCAAGGGTAAAGTTGAGCAATACAAGGAAAAGAGCAGCGCCCTTTCTAACACCTTGGTGTAGTAGATATTGAAAAGAAGCATTTGTGTCATCCTCGACTGTGGTCATCAATTTTACCTATATGTATATATATGTATACGCTTACATAGACACAGGCAGACAGGTACACATTCAACGCAGTCTATGATCAAAATCCGATAGACAGATGGATGAATGGATGAATCCTCCCCTTCCCTAAAAATGGTGACCTCAGATTGGCGAAGAACTACCAAGGTATAACATTTACATCCATAGCAGCCAAAATTTACCATGCCCTACTACAAAACCCTATAGAACCCAAAATTGAAAACATTCTTAGGAAAAACGAAAATGGCTTCCGAAGAAATCGATCAACGACCGCACAAATTTTGACCATCTGTAGAATCCTTGAAGGCATACGTGCAGAAAAACCTACAGGTGACATTACTATTTGTCGACTTTACCAACACCTGTGATTCCATTCACAGAAGGAAGATGGAACAAATCCTACTAGCATACAGCCTACCACAAGAGACCGTCGCAGCAATAACGATTCTCTATAGAAACACCAAAGTGAAAGTACGTTCACCGGATGGAAACACAGAATACTTCGACATTGTAGCAGGAGTACTACAAGGGGACGCGTTAGCCCCATACCTCTTTATCATCTGTCTAGACTACGTCTTTAGAATATCGATTGATAAAATCAAAGAAAACGGCTTCGAGCTCTCAAAGAAAAGGAGCAGAAGGTACGCCGCAAAAACAATTACCGACGCCGACTACGCTGATGACATAGCGATTATGGCAAATACACCCAACCAAGCCGAAACACTACTGCAGAGTTTGGAACAAGCCACCGCATGCATTGGCCTCCATGTCAATGAACACAAAACTGAATTTATGTGCTTTAATCAAACAGGTAACATTTCATCATTAGACGGAAGCTCTCTGAAACTGGTAGACAAGTTCACCTACCAAGGAAGCAGTGTCTCATCAACCAAAAAACACATCGACACGCGGCTAACGAAGGCATGGGCAGCTATCAATAGGCTATCGATCATATGGACATCACACCTGACTGATAAAATGAAACGCAGTTTCTTCCAGGCAGCAGTCATGTCGATACTGTTATATGGATGCACTACTTGGACGCTAACTAAACGGCTGGAGAAGAGGCTAGACGGCAACTACACAATAATGCTACGAGCAATACTGAACAAGTTCTGGAGGCAACACCCAACAAAAACCAACTATACGGCCACCCACCTCCCTTCACGAAAACTATCCAAGTAAGACGAACCAGACATGCAGGACACTGCTGGAGAAGCAGAGACCAGCTCATAAGTGATGTACTCCTATGGACCCCCACATATGGCCGAGCAAAAGCAGGATGACCAGCTCGAACATACATACATCAGGTCTGTTAGGATACGGGATGTATCCCTGAAGACCTGCCAGAGGCGATAAACGATAGGGAGAAGTGGTGAGAGAGGGTCAGGGATATCCCTGCAGGCGACAAGACATGATGATGACATATATATATATATATATAAGAGTGCACTACAAGTACACATACAGGAACACACAGATGGATACACACACACACACACACACACACACACACACACATATATATATATATATATATATATATATTGGCAGCATTTCTTCGTTAATACAAATTTCATTGAACATAAAAGATATTTTCTGTCAACATATTTTCTTCTGGATCCGTTCGTATTACGGTATTGCTTTAATCGTATTCGGCAGGAATTGATTATGTATTGTCCATAGTTATATTTTTCCCTAGTACTTTCTGCCCGACTTACATAGTAGTAATATGCAAAAACAAAAGTTACATCACTTTACATCCTCCCCTGATGATGGTCCAAAGTTGGGCAGAAAGTACTAGGGATACATACAACTATGGACAATACATAAATCAATTCCCGCCGAATACGATAAAAGTAATACGGGATTTCGAACGGATCCAGAAGAAAATATGTAGACAGAAAATATCTACTATGTTCAATGAAATTTGTATCTATATATATATATATATATGTATATACACGAGAGAATGAGAGATCGAATACATGTCCAGACAGAGACACAAATATATAAATACAGAGAGAGTGAGATTATATTGAGATGATATTTAAACAGAAGGATACATCATGATCACTCTATATATATATATTTATATATATATATAAATATATATATATATATATATATATATATATATATATATATATATTCATATGAATATGAGAGAAAGTGAATAACCGAATACATAGTCGGACACCGAAACAATAATGAATACACATACATACATACATACATACATACATACATTTATATAGAGAAAGAGGGGAGATAGAGAAAGATTGTGGTGGTGATATTTAGACATAAGCATGCATCATTATCCCCTACATATCTATATACATCTGTGTTTATATATATATATATATATATATATATATATATATATATTATCTTTAAGTAAGATTGATTTTTTTTACTTATATCACTCTGGTAGCCGATAGGGTATAAAAAATGTAAACAAAGGCTGCTGCTGCTGCTGCTGCTGCTAAAATGAATACCTTGAAATTCCCTTAACCAACGTGGTCCACTTGGTGGCCGAGAGGTCTAAAACCTAGTCTAACGTAAAGTTGGACGGGTTTCGATCCCGGCTTCTAGCGTCCTGCGTGTCTAGCCACAATGAAGAGTTTTGATAGAACGAAACACTCTGTCTGTGGATGACAATATATACGCTCCCCCATGGGGGTTGAGCACTCTGGCGAAGGAATGGTCGGCTGCCGCTAGAGTAATGCAAAGAATTGAGCACCCTGGTAGCTGATAAGGTATAAAAAAATGTAAACAATGGCTGCTGCTGCTGTTGCTAAAATAAATAGCTTAAAATTCCCTTAACCAACGGGTTTCGATCCCGGCTTCGAGCGCCCTGCGTGTCTAGCCACACTGAAGAGTTCTGATAGAACGAAACAGTCTGTCTGTGGATGACAATATATATATATATATATATATATATCAAGCATTATGTACAAAGTACAAATACAGATGAAATGTTGTTATCTATATATATATATAAAACAAGAAAATCCATTTTAATGTATGAACGTGCAGCTAATTTTATGTTTTCTTATATCTCTGTTTTCTATGTGCCTGTATATGACATGTAATATTCCTGCTTTTAGAAATATACCTATTTCCGTAATATTACTGTAAAATCTTTTACAAAAAGCTGAATAAAAATATCGGAAACAAAAAAATACTAATGCACTTGCAAAATTAATACTCTCTTCAAAATGTTAGTTACGTGGTAAATAAAAGGTTTTGGACCAAAGTTGGAATTTAACATGTGTGTTTGAATGTTATATTTTAGCATCTCACCATACCACCTTCAAATGAATCAAAATCTGGTGCAGAGACAAAAACTTTACAGAGCATGCGCAAAATGTTAAACAATATGATTTGAGGCTCCTGTTTTGAATTACTTGCGTGTGTAGAGTCTCGATGACGTTTATTCACGCCCAGATATCCACTAAAAAGAGTTGAACTGCTTGTTAGGGTCCCATGTACTTGCAGATATATGTACTTTTTTCGTTGCTACTTATTTAAAGTTTGTACACACACACACACACACACACACACACACACAAGAAAATAGAGCGTATGTTGGTCTTACCATAACAACTTTTTCCAGACGACTTTATAGCGGTTTTGAGGGAATTAATTAATTTCCCTAACACTATATATTTTATGGCAACAGAAATGAATTACGAGACTTTTCTTTAACAACACACAACAGCGAAAGTTTTTTATTTGCAGCTTTGAGGCGGTTTGTTCTTGGTGCTGCAAGACTCGTGGTGGTTAGGCTTGTTGGATGTTTGAGACGAAATGGTTTAGCAGGATGCTGGAAATGGCAGCGTGTCGTTGGACGTGTGAGGGAAGTATTCAAAGTCACAGTGTAGTTTTGTGTCGAGAGCGGAGTGGCGCTCGGATCGACATAGTAAATTTTTGTGGTGCTTGTGGAAGGCATGCTGAACGTATCTAATTCATATTCAACTGGGATTCCTTGGTCTAAAATATATTAGACGCAAAGAATCCATAAATTAGGAGGTTCCCTTGCTGAGTGTCCATGTTGCTGCTGCTAGTGTTAAAGCCACAGTGATATGTCCACACTGGGTGACTTGTTTAGCTATAGAGCATCGCTAAGCAGGGACGACCAGAGACACGTCCGTTCTGGTCGCCGTCTCAAGCCGAAGAGAGTGTGTTTTGCCGCTCACCCGTTTTGCTAGCTGGAAATGAAGGTCCGGGCTGAATAGGATATGTCATCCTGATTGGGTGAAATTCAGTGTTGAATTAAATAGCGCGCCAAAACAAAATACGAGATTTTCCTCTTCTCTACAACTTACAATGCACCTTAATGACTCCAGTTCTATAGACTTATATCTTAAGAACCATTCTATTCCTAAATCCAAGTTTCGAAAAATACTAGTGGAAAAAAAAACCCACTATAATTGCACACGAAATTGAAAAGCTACGACTACAAATCATCGAAGCCCTACTAATAACAAGAAAAACCCTGAAATCAACAGAAATAATTTTAAAGATAGCGACAATGTTTTGAAATGCTTTTTCGTATTCCTTGATAGTATTTTATTTCCGTTGATAGCGTTCCTTTTTAAATAGCGTTCCCTTTTTTAGATGCATCAGATACACTGTTTTTATCTAACTCTGCGTTCGCACATTGTTTTTATATTATAAAAAGCATTCAAAAACTTTCAAAACTCGTGTACACACACACACACACACACATATATATATATATTTTTTTTCTGGTTCCTTTCCATAATTTACTTATATATATATATACACATATATATATTGTCATCCAAATGGAACTGGTCAATTCGTTAGACGAACTTAACATTTCGCGAAGTGCAACCAGTTATGACTTTGGTTTGGTTTGGTCTGGTTTGGTTTGTTGGGTTTTATAGCATATCAACCTTTGCAGGTTATTTAAAGCCAAATCCATTTTTATGTCAAAAATCTGTTCTATTAAAAACAATTCAATTCAGCATAAGTACACAGTTTAATTGTCAAAAACATTTCTATTTCAATCTATTCAAGCACTTATATGTAACAATTCAGTTAAGAGTAAATATAGTTTTAATCTCGAAAAATAGTTCCATTTCAAAAATTCAGTTAAGCATAAGCACACAGTTTAAATGTAAGTACGGTTTAATTGTCAAAAACATTTCTATTTCAAGCTATTCAGTTTAGTCAAACAATTCATTTTAGCATAAGTATGTCATTAGTTCTATTTAACCCATAGATAGGGCTCTATCAGGTGCTACCACTCCGGGCCAGATTGGACCTGGGAGCGACGGCAATGATGGCGTGCTCCATATTCCCCAAAACTCCAGCATTGCTGGAAACTCACCATCAGATTGTTTAGTGACATATCTAGAACACTCGTTGGGTTGGGGTCTTACCCCTCTGCAGAGAAGCAGTCGGTGTATTATACAGCCACCGCCGACTGGGCAAGGTAATGCCTTCGCCAAAGTGCTTATTATATATATATATATATATATAATGACATCTTATGGAACAGTTTTGTAGGCAGCTTTATATTTAAACGAGTATTTAAATCTCTCGCGTCTATGCACTTAAATCTTTCAAGTATTCCAATCAAATACAAATAATGTTTGATTATTTGTTTTCACACTGTTAAATGATTTTAAGTACTGCCTCCACACATTCATAATTCTATTTTATATTAATTTTTTGGCACCAAGTTTCATGGTTACAAAAGACCTATTATGCTCTAATAATTCTATTTAATATTAAGCATTTGTTTGTATGTGGCTTGATAATGAGTATATATATATATATATATATATATATATATATATATAAATCTATGATTGTATATGTGCGGGGCTCTGTGTGTATTCGTGTGTGGGTGGCTAAAGAAGGGATCTAATGTTCGGCATTTTTTACCAGCATCAGAATGTCTACAGGGACCCCTTTGTCTATTTTGTCGAGAGGAACACTCAAAACCTGTGCCTATGTAAACCTGCAAGAACTGAAGAAAGGGTGAAGGACGTTCTCACTTAGGTGAGAGACTCCAGAATCGAGAATCATACATTCAGATCTCTGGACGTGGGGCAGGGCAGTCAAGCTCAGGATACGGGGCAGAGTGTCGAAGCTTGGATGCTGAGCCTAGCCATGAAGATTATACACGGGGCACTGAAGTCGAGCGGTGAAGACGATGACCAGAGGTGTCAGAATTTTTGGTAGCTGTTTATGATTTTTGTTAAGTTCTTGCGATAGCCATTCATACATATAAACATTCATAGAATACGTAAAATTGCCAAACTTTACCTTCCCACATTTTGCAGTTCTGAATCTGTGTTTGTCTTTTCTTCCTTCCACCCTCGTTTTTTTCTTTGTTCAACTTGTGAAATGTCCACTCGGCCTAGCGTGAGAGGAAAAAAAAACGGGGTCCACATTACAAGACGACCGGCCAAACCAACAAACCAGACCGGGTTGTTTCATATGCACACAGATAAATTGTTTCATGTAATCTTATATAACACAAATGATTACATCTCTTTATAATCATTTATTTGCGCATAGTTTTAAAAAAAATCTCAGATTTTGCTGTTTAATATTAAAAATTCTATTCATGAAGTAATTCGATTAATATAAATGATTTTGGCAATCTAGTTCTAAAGTTGTTCGACCGTAGTTGAGGGTGAACCGAAGGCTCCCTTTTCAATAGCTACTACATCGGAGGTGTAGGAAAGAGTGCTACTCCTTTCCTTGGATTGCTCAACTTTACCCTTGATATGTAAATGATAATCCTGAGTGTTAAGCAAGGAGTTTTTGGAGGCTTTGGTATGACTCGACCTGGGATTGAAACGCGGTCTCCGCTGCCATTGGGGAACCCTTTACCTACTGACCCAATAATTCTTATCAAATCATTAAATCGTTCTATTTGACCTTCTTGATGGGATCCTAACCCGAACAGATACAAATAGATGTGTATGGGATCCTGTTTAAAATGTTCTTTTAAAAAAAAAATCCTGCTTTGAAAGCCATGGCATTACAATTAATCATGAATTTTTATGCATTTTAAAATAATTACAAATTTAATTAGTAATAGTGTTTCGAAAAAACACACAGAAATAGTGAGGTATTCCGATGGTAACACCGATATTTTTGACACTGTCACAGGAATCTTAAAAGGAGAAACATTAAGAACATATGTATTAATAATCTACTTGTACGAACGTCAAAAGAAAACGGTTTCACATTTAAGAAAAATAATAAAAACGATAAGTAGCTGTTGATATCCCAGTTTGGTTTGGTTTGGTTTTATGGTATATCGACCATTAGAGTTCATTTAATGCTAAATTCGTTTTATGCATATATATTAAATATATGATTTCTAAACACATTTTGTAGATAACCTTTGTAAATGAACCCGACCAAACTTTTTGGACTCAGTTAAATGGTTTCCCTTATTTGTATCTAATAAGAATACACAGTTGAATGTAAATACAGTTCTATTTCAAACAATTCAATTTAGCATAACTACAGTTTGCTTTTTTACTCACAGTAAGTCATTTATTTAAATACAGTTTTTTTTTTGTACCATCCCAAAGAACTCATTTTAGCATAAGTACAGTTTAAATGTCAGGCAGTTCTATTTGACCCATAGATTGACCTGTATCAGGTGCTCCCACTCTTGATTAGAGTGGACATGGAAGCCATGGAAATGAAGGGGGAGTGTGCGTTCCCTAGAGCTACCACATTACTGGAGCTCCACTATTTGATTGTTTCGTGTCATATCCAGGACACTCGTTGTGGGGGTCTTATCCATATGCATAGAAGCAGTCGGTGTATTCTGCAGCTCCTGCCGATTGGGTCAGATATTTCGGAGAAACTATGACGCAAGCAGACTTCGTAGATTATCAAGTGCTTCTCACAAATAGATTTGTATGAACTAAATCCCGGTTGGATAGCCAAGATTAAGAAGTAAGAAGTATTGGCCTCTATAAGAGCACAGATAAAGCTGAATCCATGTGGATAAATCAAGAATGAACCATCTCCAATCTAAGTGAGAAGCCTCTTGAATTAGTTGAAAGGTTTATTCATCTCGGCAACAATATCACATCTACCGAAAAAAGATATCAACATAAATATATAGATACGCTTTAGCTAGGTTGTTTGTCATATGATAATCTGATCTCTGATAATATAAAATGGGATTTCTTTCAAGCTGTAGCCGTATCGGTACTATTATATGGATGCACCACCTGTACTTTACGGAAGTGATTAAAGAAAAAGCTAGACAGGAATTACGTGAGAATGCTACGTGCTTTTTGTAAGGTATCCTAGAAACAGCATCCAGCAGAGCAGCAGCTGTACTGCCACTTGCTTTCCATCAAAGAAATTAGCCAAGTAAAACCTACAAGACATGTATTGTGTAGCCATATAATGAATAAATGATGAAACTTGACATATTTTGGATATAAAGATTTAACCTATTCATTTCTCGTTAGGGTAGAAACTACTGTAAGTGTGAGAGAGACAGATACTAGGACATGGAGACGATTACAGACGGAGGATTCGGACTGCTATATGGACCACGTTGTGGTTTCATATTTATGACCTTACATCTTTGCTTCCTTGACGAAATGTTCCGTCGTGGGCCACTGCCCACGTTGGACGCCCACCGGCCAATCACTTTCGGCCTTCGGACCTCTGGTCTCTCCGAACATTACTCTGAGTCTGACTGTATCTGACGTAGCTACACGTGTAAATATATTTTCATAACTCCCAATCACTCTTCCAGTTGTCAACACACCTGATCTACTTCCGCTTATTTTCTCGTTCAACAGTGCCAAGCGACCTTTGACAGAGCCGTCAGTCAGGGATTTAAAAACAGGATGCTCTACCTGGGTAAACAAGTCATAAGCATCAATCTCTTATGGTCTCCAACACATAAAAACATCAATGTTTTCCAGCCATTGATAACATATATAAGATTTGTTCGGACACTGGGTCTACCTGGTGCCATGGCTGAAAGGAATGGATGGTGAGTAAATACTAGCCGAGGGAGCTTGTGCTATTAAAACGATGATGATGATTAAGTTAAATATTTACATAGAAAATTGGTCTAAAGAGCTTAACCTATTTAAAATAATTGTGAACTTTATTAATATGTTGGCTCTTAAAACATTGATATTGCAATAACCTTTGAAGTGTTTACAAATTTGAATTTTAGAAAATTGGTCTAAAGAGCTTACCAATCTAAAAGGCTTGTGAATTTTATTAATATGCTGGCTTGTAAAATATTGATATTGGGACTAATTGTGATGTTGTTACCAGTTTAAAATGATTGAAAAGTTAAATATTTGCCAAGTATATAATTGGAGGCCATTATTGTAAAACTGACTTTACAAAAAAACGAACAAACAATTTTACGATAGTTGATGTGTCGTAAAACTCATCAAGGAACCAGATACGAAAAGATTTTAACGGCCTTTAACGGTGTTAATATCAAAGAAAAAAAATTAAAAAGCAGATGTATCAAATATGCTGAAATTTCCTATCCCATAATTTTTTCAGAACATTTACAGCAAAATATTATTCCATTGCACTGAGTCCTGTAGCTCAATCTCACCATTAATCCATCATGGCTGGATCCCTATACACATATGATGTCTAAGCAAATTGTTTGTTGGTAATTTTACATTTAAGAGTTAGAACTAATTTGTTTGCTCCCAATTAATTAGTTTCATGTATTGCTAACACTGGTAGTTTTGTAATGGTTCATAGATAATAAATGCACACACACACACACATATATATATATATATATTTATTTATCAAGGACTTTTTGAAGAAATAAAATGGCGTCCGGAGAAATAGAACCACGACGTCACAAATTTTGACTATCCGTCGAATTCTTGAAGGTGTACGTGCAAAAAAACTACTGGCAACCATATTATTTGTCGACTTTACCAAGGCCTTTGACTCCATTCACAGAGGAAAGATTGAGCAAATTCTACTCGCCTACTGCCTACCAAAAGAAACTGTCGCAGTCATAATGATGCTCAATAGAAACACTAAAGTAAAAGTCCGTTCTACAAATGGAGACACAGACTACTTCGAGATATTAGCAGGTTTACTGCAAGAAGACACATTAGCACCGTTACTCTTTATCATCTGTGTAGACTACGTGTTTAAAACGTCTATCGATAAAATCAAAGAGAACAGTTTTAAACTAACAAAAGAAAGAATCAGAAGGTACCTGGCAAAAAACAATTACAGACGCCGACAACGCCGATGACAAAATGCTTCTGGCAAATGTAGCCAACCAAGCCGAAACCCTGCTAAATAGTCTGGAACGAGCTGCAGCAGGCATTGTCCGTCATGTCAATGCACACAAAAAGGAATATATGTGCTATAATCAAAGAGGTGACATTTCCACACTAAACGGTAGCTCTCTGCAACTAGTTGACAAGTTTACCTATCTAGGAAGCAATGTCTCATCAAGCGAGACAGATATAACACGCGACTAGCAAAGGCATGGCAAGCGATCGTTAGGCTATCGGACATATGGAAGTCAGAGCTGACTGATAAAATGAAACGCAGTTTCCTCCAAACAGCGGTCGTGTCGATACTGCTATATTGATGCACTACATGGACGCTAACTAAATGTATGTAGAAAAGACTTGACAGCAACTACACAAGAATGCTGCGAGCAATATTAAACAAGTCCTGGAGGCAGCACCCCACAAAACAGCAGCTGTACGGTCACCTACCACCCATCACGAAAACTATCAAAGTTAGACGAACCAGACATGTGGAACATTGTTGGATAAGTAGGGACGAGCTCATAAGTGATGTACTCTTGTGGACTCCTTCACATGGCCGAGCAAAGGCAGGACGACCAGCTTGAACATATATACAGCAGCTCGATAGTGAAGGGTAACGAGAGAAGGTCAGGGATATCCGTGCTGATGGCGGGACATAATGATGATGATGATGATCGAGTACTGATTTAACCAACGCTAACTCTGAATTTAAAAACCTTTTAGAGTCGACACGGGAGAAATCAAAGGTCGTGAAAGACCAATAAAACCACATGACGCGTAAGCCAGGTTGCTGAGTAAAAAAGACGCCGACTCACCCTCACCCTATCTGGCGAGGAAAGAGAATATGTATAGCTTTTCTTATTTACAGACTCCGTCTTGGGGATTTTGAAATGGTAACCTGGTGATGACGGTCAAGAGAAGACATTCTTAAAGAAAGAGACGATCGGGGAATATGTTGAAATATTTATTGCCAGCCTGAATTGTACAATAATAATAATAATAATAATATACGTGGTGCATTCAATAAGTTTCCAGACTTTTTTTGTACGGGCATCTACTATTGTCGTAGTCTCTTCAAAATTCAGTATGTTATTGCTATACATCTTATCAGATGACCGAACAATTTTTATGATTTCAGGTTTAAATGAACAGCTACAGCGGCAATTGGAATACACCCTACTGAAGCCTTATCGTCACAGCTGGTGGATTTCAAAAATACAATCTGGATGTGAGGAAGAATGATATGCAATAAAATTGTGTTTTAAACTTGGAAAAAATGCCACAGAAACGCATGGAATGCTTCAGACTACTTTTGGAGCATCTTGCATGAATCGAGCATCAGCTTTTGAGTGGCATAAGAGATTCAAGGAAAGCGGGGAGTCTGTGAGGGATGATGAGATGTGTGGGAGGAGTAAGGGAGTCAATACATCAGATTTAATTGGCCACAGGGTTAGGGTTAGGGTTACTACGTTGAGGTTTTAAGGGAGTTCCAGAAGAGGTTCCGTCGTAAGAGGCCAGCACTCTTCAAATCGGGTCAGAGGCATTTCGATCAGGACAATGAACGTGTCCACAACTCCATCCTTGTCACAGACTATTTGACCAAGATTGCCATCAAGACAGTTCCTAAGCCTCCATACAGTCCAGATCTTGCTCCCTGTGTCTTTTGGTTATTCCCTAAGCTCAGAGGCTGTCGTTCTGATAAAATTGAGGAGATGAAAGAGGCTGTGACGAATGTCATTGACACCCTCACACAAGAGGACTTCCATTGGGCCTTCCAGAAGTTGTTGAAACAGTACAACAAGTGCATTGCAACCGGAAGAGATGACTTCGAAGGGGGACTAGAGTTTCATGTGTGTACTATCAATTAAAGTGCCCATACGAAAAAACTCTGGAAATTTATTTACTGATCTTTGTATCTGAAAGACAAATTAATGTTGCACTTAAACTTCTTGTTTATCCCTTTGGCTATTATGTTTACTGCTGACTTTTCGTTTTACTTCAAAATTATTGTTCGCTACCTCCCAATACGAACCCGGGGGCATACATGCTGACAAACACAAGACTACCCCTTTAACAATTCTTTCCCATATAACAAGGCTAAGTTAAAACCAACCATACAACAGTTTTATTAGCACAGAGTTAAATAGTTTCCAGTATTAATAATCAATACTATTAATTCTTATTTTTTTGCAGAGACAGATGCTTTCAAGCATTGCTATTTTACTCTAATGATTCAATTAATCCTTTCCCAGTCGGCTGGAACTGTAAAATACACTGACTACATCTCTCTAGATGGGTAAGGCCCTCCCCTAAAGAGTGTCCTTGATTTGACACTAAATAATCAGATGGTAAGGTTCCAGTAATGCTGAAGCTTTGAAGAATGCGGAGTATTCAATTCATGTCCATTGTTCCCAGTGCTACCCTGTCCCTGAGTGGTAGCACCTGATTGGGTCTTTCTATAGGTGAAATAGAACTAAACTGTGTACTTATGCTAAACTGAATTGCTTGAAATAGAAATGTTTTGACATTTAGCAGCGTAATTATGCTGAACTGAACTCATCAATATAAAGTTTGTGGGTTTTCGATAGCTTCTACACCGACGTGTAGGGAAGGGTTCGACCCTATTCCTTGGATTGCTCCACTTTGCTCTTGATTCTCACCTTTTAATGCTGAGTGTTAAGCAAGGAGGCATCAAGTACCATTTTATGAGTCTTTGGTATGATTCGACTTGGGATTGAACCTCGGTCTTCCAGTGAACATGTAAATGATGGTACACAAAAAACATTTTTAATAATCTATTCACTTATGTTCAGTATATGAAGGATTTAGATGATATTACAAGAGAGAATATTCAGGTATTTCAAAACATTTTGGCTGCAGAAGGAGGATATTAAGATTTTCCCTGAGAATGAAAGTGAACAAGAAACAAGAAAACTCACCAATATTTTGAGATTAACGGCAACCAGATATCTCGGAGAAACTAGAATATTCGTTGCAGACACCGAGACCCCTCGCAGAGACACCACACGAGATAATCGATTTAAAAACAATATAAAAAGTAAAACTGTACCCTCTCCACTCCAAACAGTTCTGGTGATGAATGTTTTGAAATGGATAAGTCGGTCATTCCTCCAAACCGATAATTATGCCATTTGATTAAATAAAAACAGTATATCAAGTAAATTATAACCAACTATCACATGGCACCTAGAGTTATAAAAATCAGAAAACAGCATTTGGACTGGCAATATGTGTGTCGGTTTTATGTTAGCCAATTGAAATGTTGGAATCATTCACTGAGTAGTGCTTATGTAAATAAGTTAAAGCTTTCTCTAAGCTAACTGTTGTTGGATAGGTGAGAGTGCACGGACTTTCCCTATACGACCGGATGAGTGTGGCAGATGGGTCCAGGCGCATGGCCGTTGCCTAGACATGCTTGACGAGCACAAAAAATTCTTTGGGGCCCATCGACATTCCCAAAAAAAAGAGAACCTCCACGCTATTACGTTCACTTTCGGGCAAATACCCTTGGGAAAGGTATGAACCCCCTTATTCTCCCTCCAGCTATGGGTAAATAGTAGGACGGACTAGGTTCTTCAGCCTTGGTGAGGCAACTAGTCTAGGAGAAGGAAAACTCTGAATCCAAACCTGTTAAACTCCGCTTAAAAATTGACCTTGTGTCATATCCTGCCCGAGCGGAGGGGTTGGTAAATAGTACCTCCGGTGCCAGGCAATAAACCCAGCCCCTCCAAAGAAGGTTACAGACTGGAGCAGAGCCCACTAAGGCTCGAGGATGCCAGTCTTGGTTCGCCCGACCTGAATGCCAACTTCCCGGAATCCATGCAACTCGGTTTCGACACTTTTCCACCGGAAACAGAACACACCCGACCAGATCTGTGTACCGACGGACGGGGTCGACCGAAGTGTGACCCAGCCCAGTGACGCTCAGATATCGTGCATCTTACGTTTCTCTCAGTAATTTACTAAACTCATTCGTGAAGGTTTGCTAGTCTTGCTTGCTAACCATTACACTACCCGAGGAGACCAAAGATGTAGTAATTTACGAAGCTCTTTGCTTCGATGTGGCACATGGCTAAATGAATGGAGCACACAATCAGTTATTTGTTGATGTGTCCCGCCAGACAGGACTTGACATACGGTCAATGACCCGAAGGTCGATTATAGTGGGAATTTAGGGGAAGGTAAGTCGAGTAAGTGCTAAGGCTTGAGCCTAGCTGGTCTATGCTGGTCATCGGCCCACTTAGTGCAATGTGAGCACGATAAGCCTAGATGGTCTTTGACCCGACTCTGGGTCCAGACACGTCTGGCTAATTATAGCTTAAACTTGAAAGGAAGGTCCAGTGCTATACATAGGGAACAAAGGCGTCTCTGTTGCAACTCGCCGACCAGAAGTTAGCCCAGCTGAAGCCGATGGCTTTTCGGCCTCGAATCTGCCATTGGTTTCAATTCCCCATCTGGCACGAATGCCAGACAGCCCAGCTAAAGCCAGGCAAGAATGGGGCACTTAATGAGACTCAAACTCACTCGTGAATACGAGTCAATATGTTCCTTCCAGTCTCCAAACACCACCTAACTCGTGAGGTAAAAATCAGTTTATTATATGATCATTCCTTCAAAATACAAATCTATTCCCATGCAGCAAATTCCTGCCCAATCAACTAATGTTCAAATCAAGTTCAAAGGGTCATTTCCTTAATATTAACTAACTTAAAAAATATTCAAATATTATCTGGCTGTTGCCTCTAGCTAACTTCAAAATCCCAACACGGTTTGGCCTCCCGATATTCTGTGTCACACCTGGTCTTCTGAACATTCAACCTGTTCTCTGAAAAAAAAACTTCATAGATCTGGTTTTTCACATTTACCCAATCTAGAAAGCCGTAAAGATTAATAAGACAGCAATCTTCTCAGAAACAAATTAACCCTGTTACATTAAAATATCACATAACTCACTAATAAATAAAAAATCTTCGCGGATTTTTTACATCATTTTTAGGCAATTTCAAAAAAAGAAAAAAAAATTCAACAATCAGTGATTTTTTTTCTCCTTATGGCAGGTTAAGATTGACTTTACTCATCTGTATAAAGACAGCTGTCTACTTTGATTTTTGATCTAAAACAGCTGCTGTTATGCTATGTGTTGCTTCGAGGATTGGTTGAAAATGGCACTCGGCGCCCTTGTGTAGTTCCCATCTATTTTTTCTGTTTCGTTAGATTCCAATCGATGAAATCCTGCTGTAGTATTGAAACAGCAACAGGACAACGTGTCCCAACGTTTCAGTGTCGGAGGGGTTAGATAAATACAAATATTACATGATTTAATATGAATTCTAAAAGGAAAACATGCTCTAAATATTCTTACGTATGATCCAAGGAAACTCTTTTGCAAACTCATTTTTACATAATTAGAATACAGACTTAAATAAAGTCGGTTGAATTTTATATAAAATATATATTCAATAGAATATCTGGTTTGGTTTGGTTTGGTTTGGTTGTTTAAATATGGATGCACTACATGGACGCTAACAAAACGGCTGGAGAAGAAACTAGATGGCAATTACACAAGAATGCTGCGTGCAATCCTGAACAAGTCCTGGCAGCAACACCCCACAAGACACCAACTGTACGGCCACCTGCCCCCTATCACGAAAACTATTCAAGTTAGACGAACCAGACATGCAGGACACTGCTGGAGAAGCAGAGATGAACTCATAAGAGATGTACTCTTATGGATCCCCACACATGACCGCGCAAAAGCAGGACGACCAGCTCGAACGTACATTCAGCAGCTATGTGAGGATACAGGTTGTTGTCCTGAAGACCTACCTAAGGCGATGAACGATAGGGAGGAGTGGCGAGAGAGGGTCAGGGATATCCGTGCTGCCAGCACGATATGATAATGATGATGAATGCCAAAGCCATTCTCCTAGAAGAACAGTAGTGGTACAATTTAACCCATAGCTGGGAGGATAAGGGGTTTCATACCTTTCCCAAGGGTATTTGCCCGAAAGTGAACGTAATAGCGCGACTGGAGTACGAACTCGTGTACTACGATGCCGCAGTCCATCTCTTTAACCATTACACCACGAGGACATCCCCTTTCTTATGCTTACAGCATCTGGTATTCTCAGGCGGTCACCCATCCCAGTACTGACCAGGCTCGACGCTGCTTAATTTCGGTGATCAGATGAGAACCGGTATATTTAGCGTGATATGGCCGTAAGCATACAATATCTGAGAGTATCAAAATAACTAAATGAATGAAAAACAAAAGAATCGTAACGTTTTAAAAAAATAAACTGATGATTCCATAAATAGGTAATACATAATATGATGAGCAAAAATTGATATGAAACGAAAAAAAAATGATTTAGAAAGGTATCTTCCTATTATAACAAAATCAATTGATTAATAATTTTTAGGAGGTGCCCGTGTTGTAATAGTTATTTTCGTAAGAAATGGACAAGGCGACACGAGTTCAAATCCTCGACGAGACTGGTTGCATTTCACATAGCACTATACCCTTGGGAAAGGTATGAATCCAATTGTTCTCCCTCCAGCTATGGGTAAATAGTACGACAGACTGGGTGTTATATTTTGACCTTCGACCCAGCCCAAAAATACTATTCCAAGGTGATACACCGGAAGGAAGTGACACATTCCAATGGCCAGTAATCGAAAGAGATCGCGTGGGCGGATTAAGGCTTATGATATGGGACAAGGTGAAGGTCCCATTGTGCCACTACAGTCATGCACCGGAAGAGAGTAACCTCTGAACTGCATGACAGTTATTTCCGCTTGATGACGATTAAACATCCGATTCAAAGATCCAGAAGGCGATCGTGTGGGCGTTGAGTTATTATTTAACTCAGTTGAGTTTGGTTCCCAGGGCAGTTGCCAGTAGAATTCCAGACAGCTAGAGACGAGATGTGGTAGGGAAAGCCACACCCGACCGAGGGGGCACTCGGAAAATCCCCGATGGAGTGGACCCCAACATCAGGAGAACAAGAAAGACACAACGTGACGGTCATAACAGTGGGGTCAAAATATGAAGTTTATGTTCGGTCTCTAGCACCCTCTCACATGCAAACATTGAACAACCCTTTCGAACCCTTGCAATAAAGTGAGAGGTGAATATTTTTCTAAAGAAGTCTTCCTGCTTCCTTTCTTCATGCGTCTTTCTGTGTGCGTCTGTCTTTACTATTATTGAGTCGTTATGATACGGCAAATGAGTATATAACATGGGTACTTCAGCTTGGTGAGGCAACTAGTCTAGGAGAAGGAATACTCTGAATTCAAACCTGTTATATTCCGCTTAAAAATTGACCTTGTCTCATATACTGCCCGAGCGGAGGGTTTGGTAAATATGATAAAGTCGGTTGGATTTTATATGAAATATATATTCAATAGAATATCTGAGAGTATCAAAACAACTAAATGAATGAAAAACAAAAGAATTGTTATGTTTAAAACATATGAACTGATGATTCAAGTAATAGGTAATACATAATATGATGAACAAAAATTAATATGAAACGAAAAAAAAAAAGACTTAGAACGGTCTTTTCCTATTATAACAAAATTAATTGATTAATAAATTTGGGGAGGTGCCCGTGTTGTAATATTTCAAATCCTCGACGAGACTGATTGCATTTAACATAGCACTAATACCCTTGGGAAAGTTATGAATCCAATTATCCTCCTTCCAGCTATGGGTAAATAGTAGGACAGACTGATTTCTTCAGCTTTGGTGAGGCCTAGGAGAAAGAAAACTCTGAATTCAAACCTGTTATACTCCGTGTCATATCCTGCCCGAGCGGGGGGGTTGGTAAATATGAATAACTTTCACGAAACTCCAAGTGGTGAGACAGTGATATTTAACATTTTCATCATCATCATCTTGTCATGCCACCAGCAAGGATATCCCTAACCCTCTATCGCCACCCCTCCTTATTGTTCATTGCTTCCGGTAGGTCTTCAGGGCAACACCCGTATCCTCAGTGAGCTGCTGTATGTAGGATCGAACTGATCACCCTTCTTTTGCCCGGCCATGTGAAGGGGTGTATATATAAATATATATGTGTGTGTGTGTGTGTGTGTGTGTATGTGTTTGTGTCACATAGCACTAATACCTTTGGGAAAGGTATGAATCCAATTATTCTCCCTCCAGCTATGAGTAAATAGTAGGGCAGACCAGGTTCTTCAGCTTTGTTGCGGCAACTAGTCTAGGAGAAGGAAAACTCTGAATTCAAACCTGTTAAACTCCGCTTAAAAATTGACCTTGTGCCATATCCTGCCCGAGCGGAGGGGTTGGTAAATATGATAACAAATTTAATTCAGGAATTTTTTCTACTAAATAAATATGAAATTCCTTTTTATGTCGAATATTTTCCAATTTGGGAAATATTTGTTCACCTCACACACAAAATCTTTTTAAAGAACATTAAAAAGATTGTTTTCATAATTTTTAAAATCATTCCGTTGACAAGTCGTTCCTTATTTTACTTTCTTTTGGTGTCTTTTTCGACGCTGGGAAACGACAAATCACTCAATTTCATCGATTTTTCTTTCTTTTTTCCTTTCGTTTATTTCTTTTTTCAAGATGTCGAAAATACAAGCAAATACACCAGACATCTCACTTTTTTTCTTTCTTTTCTTCTTTCTTTCTTTCTTTCTTTTAGTTCTTAACTCAGCCTATCATTACGACTGCTTACTTGTCTGCTTTCCTTTCTTTTTTCTTTCGATGTGTCCCGCTACGAAACACAGGATTCGTTCTTTCTTTCCTTTTTACTTAAATTTTTTCTTTGTTTCAAAATTACAATAAAAAACGTCAGAGATATCACATTCTTTTCTTTGTTTCTTTGTTTCTTTCTTTCTTAACTCAGCCTATCATTATGACTGCTTACTTGGCTGCTTTCCTTTCTTTTCTCTGTTCTTTCTTTCGTTCTTTCTTTCTTTGTTAACTCAGCCTATCATTACGACTGCTTACTTGTCTGCTTTCCTTTCTTTTCTCTGTTCTTTCTTTCTTTCTTTTCTCTGTTCTTTCTTTCTTTCTTTCTTTCTTTCTTAACTCAGCCTATCATTACGACTGCTTACTTGTCTGCTTTCCTTTCTTTTCTCTGTTCTTTTTTCTTTCTTTCTTTCTTAACTCAGCCTATCATTACGACTGCTTACTTGTCTGCTTTCCTTTCTTTCTCTGTTCTTTCCTTCTTTCTTTCTTTCTTTCTTAACTCAGCCTATCATTACGACTGCAAACTTGTCTGCTTTCCTTTCTTTTCTCTGTTCTTTCTTTCTTTCTTTCTTTCTTTCTTTCTTTGTTAACTCAGCCTATCATTACGACTGCTTACTTGTCTGCTTTCCTTTCTTTTCTCTGTTTTCTCTGTTCTTTCTTTCTTTCTTTCTTTCTTTCTTTCTTTCTTTGTTAACTCAGCCTATCATTACGACTGCTAACTTGTCTGCTTTCCTTTCTTTTCTCTGTTCTTTCTTTCTTTCTATCTTTCTTTCTTTCTTTCTTTCTTAACTCAGCCTATCATTACGACTGCTAACTTGTCTGCTTTCCTTTCTTTTCTCTGTTCTTTCTTTCTTTCTTTCTTTCTTTCTTTCTTTCTTAACTCAGCCTATCATTACGACTGGTTACTTGTCTGCTTTCCTTTCTTTTCTCTGTTTTCTCTGTTCTTTCTTTCTTTTTTTTCTTTCTTTCTTTCTTTGTTAACTCAGCCTATCATTACGACTGCTTACTTGTCTGCTTTCCTTTCTTTTCTCTGTTTTCTCTGTTCTTTCTTTTTTTCTTTCTTTCTTTCTTTCTTTCTTTCTTTGTTAACTCAGCCTATCATTACGACTGCTTATTTGTCGGCTTTCCTTTCTTTTCTCTGTTCTTTCTTTCTTTCTTTCTTTCTTTCTTTCTTTGTTAACTCAGCCTATCATTACGACTGCAAACTTGTCTGCTTTCCTTTCTTTTCTCTGTTCTTTCTTTCTTTCTTTCTTTCTTTCTTTCTTTCTTTTTTGTTAATTATTATGTATACAGACAGATGTAAATACAAAATACTACACTTAAGACTTGCATTTATTGAAGATATCCATGTTTGAGTACTGTTAAAACAGATATGAAAATCTGATTAAATACTTATATTTTAGTTAATTTGATGAATACTGTGGTGGTATGTTTTTTAAATGCAAAGAAAGTCAACGACTATGACAGAAATATTTACAACATGTCAATATAAGCAAAATTAATTTATATATCAACAAGCAAAAAGGAGACATTCCAAACCAGTATGAATATCCGAATATACTTTTTTTAAATATTCGTTTGTGTACCTGTAACTAACACGAATGTTATGGTTAATGAGTATTTTTTGCTTGAAACTAAGGTAAGAATGTAAGAATCCTTACTTACATTCATGAGCTCGTAAGTAGGTGTATGCAGGAGAATAAACTATTAAAACGTGTCCTCTGCGACTTTAATTGTGGGTTGACTTAATATTCCACGCGAAGTACAAATACATATGAGACTGGTAATGTATTTGTGTTTTCTCCCACGTTGGTCGTTGGTCTCTATCGGGATGAGACGATTGATATTAAGCCGAGTGCATGCGTGAGATTGGAACACGTCGAGCCGAAAAGGAGAACGAGAGAGGAAAAAAAACACAGATTATATACGAATCCGTGTTACGTGTTATGAGCTATGTGTCACTTGGAGGGAAAGAGAAGAATGAGAGAGGGAGCTATCGAAAGGGTAGAGTATATAGGTAACCATGTCACGTGACCGGCTCCAAACTAGCGATTTTTTTTTGGTGCGGGATTAAAGGCACTTGATTTCGATGTCCAATAGCTTCCCGAAACTAATAAATTTTCTAACGTCAACCACCTTTTGTTTTAGGTACAAGCGAGTCATGGATCCCATTCTTCTAAAATTTCTGGGCCCCACGTGGCCGTTGACGGTCATTTAAAAATGTAGAAATATAAAGCCTATAATACTTAGCATAAACAAAATTTATATCAATATCAATAGTATTAAAAGTTAAATGACTATTTCAGTGAGTTTGCTGTCATTTTATGATTTTCTATATAATGAAGTGATTATAATTGAAAAAATGCGTTCATATGAGCTTAATAAAATTTTCTGTCAGCGTTGGCAACATAAAAAACAGAAAGTAAAAATAAAAATGACAAAAAAAGTCAAAATTTTTCCAGACTGACCTGGTCATATGAATAATCTTTAAATTTCAGATTAATCTGCTGGTTGGTTGATTGGTTTTGTTTTACGGCTTATCAATCCTTATCGATCATTTACAGACAATTCACCTTAAAATATATGATTTGTAAACAAATATTTCATCGGTAACAATCTTTAAACGAGCCTGAGCTCATTTGTTTGCGCACAGTTAAATAGTTTCAAGTATTGCTATTTAACAATTATAGTTTTACCAGCTTACGGTTAAATGGTTCTAAGTCTTGCTATCTAACACTTATAGTCTTATTTGCACACAGTTAAAGGGTTTTAAGTATTACTATCTAACCCTACTAGTTTAATTCGCACACAGTAAAATGGTTTCAAGTGTTGTTATCTAGCAGAAATAGTTTTATCAAATGGTTTCAAGTTTGCTAATATTACTAAAAAGTAAAGTTGGTGACCTTAGACGAGGGTTACCCGAAGGCTCCCTTTTCAATAGCTTCTACACCGTGTAGTAGGGAGGGTGCTACTCCTTTCACTGGATTTCTCCACTTTACCCTTGATCCTTACCTTATAACGCTAAGTGTTAAGCAAGGCGGGATCAAGAACCACTTTTTGATTCTTTGGTATGACTCGACCTGGAATTGAACCACAGTCTGCCGGACCATTAACAGACACTCTAAGCATTAAGCCAATAACAGTAATAATTGAATCATTAGCTTTTGCTAATGGTGAAATATCTTCAAATATAGCAAAGAATTAAACTTCTATTTTATCCACCTTTGGGATCTAAACAGCTTTTATTACTACAGTTCAGACTGGAACTGGGAATAATGGCAATGAAGGCATAACCCATAAGCTTTATGATGAAAGCCACACCTTTAAATGCAGTTTAAAATCTAATTCAGAATACTCGTTGGGAGTCTTACCCCTCTGCACATAAATAACGTTGGCGACTTAGGTTGAGGGTGACCCGAAGGCTCCTTTTCAATAGCTACAATAGCATGGTGTAAGGGAGGACGCTACACCAGTCACTGAATTGCTCTACTTTACCCTTGATCCTTACCTTATAACGCTGAGTGTTAAGCAGGGCGCCATCAACTACCATTTCTTGAGTCTTTGGTATGACGCAACCGGGCATTGAACTCCGGTCTTCCGGATCTTTGGTGAACACTCTACTCATAAGACCAATGGCCCGGATAAAGTAATCGGCGAATTTTGGCAGTCCCAGCCTTTTGGGCTGCTTACATCTCAGTCAAGGTTGAAAGGTATTGAACACTGATAAGATGTAGATATTTGTTTAATTACGTTTAAGCCAATAGAATTGATGTTCTTTATTGTGATAGTAATTATTTCCCTCTCCGAGAAGATGGCTTAGAAATCGGCAAAATAATTACTCCATATTTTTATTCTCAGTATTAAATAAATTGCCTCTTTTTCTATATTAATAGTAAAGCGTATGTTTGAGATAATTTTAAGTTTTCTTGCTTCTGCTGTAAATAACAAGGAGAACTTGGAGATTTCTCCGCCAATGGGTGGACTTTGCGTTCGGCAGTGTATGTGTATAAAACGAGAGAGTGGGTAAGGGGTGCGGTGAATGGCGGTTGGGTTTGTCGGTGGTGCTGGTGGTAGCTGGTAGTCTTTGCCGCTGGAATATCGTGTGGTCTTTGGAAGCATTTTCATTGTTTGATGCGGGTTTATCTTTTTCAAATTGTGAAGAGCGTTAGATGCAAGAGGAAGAAATGGTAAGAAACCACGTTGAAAACGTTTTGCACAGATAATGAGGGTAAATGATAGACTTTATTGTATTTGAATTGTTGAGGGAAAATCAAATAATGATAAGGTGGTCTCGTTTGTTTGTCAAGGAACCGAAAACAACTCTCTCTCTTTCTTTCTCTCTCTCTCTCTCTCTATATATATATATATATATGAATAAAAATATGAGAATATATATATATATATATAAATATATATATATATTTATTTAATGATGCTGAGAAAATATATTTTCCTAGAAGTACAGCTACATATCGAAAACTGTCTTCTAATATATCAAAACCAATCAGCAAACCTACGAACTACACAACACACATTCACACACACGCACACACACACACATATATATGTATATATACACCCCTTCACATGGCCGAATAAAAGCAGAGTGATCAGATTGATCCTACATACTGCAGCTCTGTGAGATACAGGATATAGTCCTGAGGACCTACCAGAAGCGAGGAACAATAAGGAGGGGTGGCGATAGAGGGTCAGGGATATCCTTGCTGATGGCATGACAAGATGATGATGATGAAAATGTTAAATGTCACTGTCTCACCACTTGGAGCTTCGTGAAAGTTATCCATATTTACCAACCCCTCCGGTCGGGCAAGATATGACACAAGGTCAAATTTTAAGTGGAGTTTAACAGGTTTGAATTCAGAGTTTCCCTTATCCTAGAATAGTTACCGTAACAAGGCCGAAGAACCCAGTCTGTCCTACTATTTACTCATAGCTGGAGGGAGAATATTTGGATTCATACCTTTCCCAAAGGTATTAGTACTATGTGAAATGCAATCAGTCTCGTCCAGGATATGAACTCGAGTCGCCGTGTCCATTTCCCTACGACGATAACCATTACACCACGGGTACCTCCAAACTTTCGTGAAAGTTATCATCAGCTGAGGATAATAGAAACACCACAATTAAATACAAAAAAATAAATAGAATAAACGATACTTTATAAGTTACATGATGTTAATTTAGAATAGTGGCAGATGAAAAAGTAATTTTTTTACCTTCATTGCAGTGCTTTCCAAGGATGTTTAAAAGGTTCTAAGACACGCCTAGATTTCAGATTTGTCTCACAGCTGTCAACTCAGGACTTACCTTCACCGATACCAGAAAAGGAATATCTTTTGTCATATGAAATGGTAATATGTTTCTACAAATATATTCAGCTATTGATTATTCTTCTCGTTGCGGTTTAGGACTTTTTCAAAACCCCTCCTTTCTATCTATTAACATGTTCAGTATCGTTACATCAAGTTACCTTATTTTGTTCATATATATATATATATATATATATATATATATATATATACATGCTCTCCTCTCGGGGGTTGAGCTTTCTGGGTAAGGAATTAATGGTTGCCTCACACGTAATGCAAAACTCTTCTAACCAAATGAACACTCTGGTATCCAGTAACGCAAAAAATATAAACAAAAATGCGTTATAATTTCCAAGTTGACGTAGTTCACCTGAGGCTGAGAGGTAAGATACTCAGTCTAACGTACAATTGGTCGGGTTTCGATCACAGCTTGATACGTTCCGCGTGTCAAGCCATACTGAAGTGTTGGGATATAACTTTCTGTGGATGACATTATATATTCATATATATATATATATATATATATATATATATATATATATATATATATATACGAATGCAACAACCACTATGCACGAGCAGGATGAAACAAATGGTCAATATTTAAAAGGGGAGAGTTTACCGGGCTTTAATTCAGAGCTGTACTTCTGAACAGGTCGCCATCATCATCATCATCATCATTATCATCTCAGGACGGATATCCCTGATCTTTTCCCGCCATCCTTCTCAATTGTCCATTTCTTCCGGCAGGTCTTTAGGGCTACATCCCTTATTAGCACAGAGCTGCTGAATGTAGGTTCTAGTTGGTAGTCCGTCCTTTGTTCGTCCTTGTGAAGGAATCCACAGGGGTACATCACTCATGAGCTCGTTCCTACTTCCTCAGCAGTGTCTAGCATGTCTGGTTCGTCTAACTTGAATAGTTTTCGTGATGGATGGTAAGTGGCCATACAGCTGCTGCTTTGTGAGGTGCTGCCTCCAGTACTTGTTCAATATTGCTCGCAACATACATGTGTAGTTGCCGTCAAGCTTTTTTCCCTATATGTTTACTTAGTGTCTGTTGTGCTGCTAAAAAAAAAGACACGGAGAACACAAAAAGGTTGATAGAAAAACATATATATTCAAGTAACAGAAACAAGACACCAGTGAACCTGGTTAAACAGTAGTTAGTTGATAGGAAGCAGAGAGTCCAGGGGGTAGTGACTATCTGTCCACTACGCAGACCGTATCACACGAGATACTATTTACCAACCCCTCCGCCCGGGCAGGATATGACACAAGGTCAATTTTTTAGCGGAGTTTAACAGGTTTGAATTCAGAGTTTTCCTTCTCCTAGACTAGTTGCCTAACCAAGGCTGAAGAACATAGTCTGTCCTACTGTTTACCCATAGCTGGAGTGAGAATAATTGGATTCATACCTTTTCGAAGGGTATTAGTCCTATGTGAAATGCAGTCTCGTCCAGGATTTGAACTGGTGTCGCCGTGTCCATTTCCTACGACGATAACGACTACACCACGGGAACCTCACACGAGATTGTGACACGCTAATTAGGTAGATTACGTCTAACGCCCTAGTTGACGTGTATTTATGGAGGAGGGCGAATCCATTATGTAGGGAGTACAGTAGCGTCCACGTAGCGTATCCATATAGCAGTATCGACAGGACCGATGCTTTGAAGAAACTGCGTTTCATTTTATCGGTCTGGTCTGACTTCCACATGACCGAATGCCTATCGTTAGCTGACCATGCTTTTTCTAGTTGCGTGTTGATATCTGTCTCAGTTGATACCAAGTCTAAAAAGCCCACTGTTTTCTTACTATTTTATCCATAGCTGAAGGGAGAATTGCGAATCGTACCGTTTGCTTTTATATCTATTACACACGTCTCAAATTTGAATGGGCTCAATCTTAATTATTTTATTTAGTTTTATAAGAAGACATACGGAGTTACCAGACCAAAATTATCAGGGATAGCTTTATATATATATATATATATATACTTTCTTTAAAGAAAAAACCAAAGACCGGTTATTTTAGGATTATAAATTTATTTCCATCCTGTTTTTCGTTTCTGGTGTGAACCAAAAACACGAAGAAAAATATAACAGGACTTCTTCAGATCCAATGGATAAATAAAACAGAATAGACACGAGGGGAGGGGAAGAAAGAGAGTTGAAGAGTTACCTCCTCGTTTTACTGAGTTTCCGTTTTTTTATTTACCTATTTATTTTATTTTCAAAATTCTTCCGTCAGTTATAATTAAGGTAATTTAACTTTTTTATTTATTTTATTTTATTTATCTTCTTTTCTTGTTAAGTTCGATAAATAACTTTTATGTTCTATGTTTTTTTCTTTAAAGAAAGTATCGCTCTGTAAAATTAATTACATTGAACTCTCTACCAGGAAAATTAAATGTTCAGCTCTTGAATGATTTTCTTGTCCTGAAGGAATTACTCACAACTCTGGTTTAACTGGACCGAATAATACACACACACACACACACACACACACACACACACACACACACACACACACACATATATATATATATATATATATATATATATAATACTTATTTGTATAACACTGGCGGTGTGAAAAAAAAAGAAAACAGGTGGTGCAGTTTATTGATGATTTATAATTTATCTTGGAACTAAAAGACAATATATATATATATATGTATATATATACTCACTAATTTACTCTCTACCAGCATTCACGGTGACAAAGAAAAAGAAAGAAAAACCGCCAGTATTCAGAGATAACAAATTTCGAATCACTGCCTGGGGAAAAAAGAAAAATATTATCGAGAGAAAAAAAAAGAAAAGGCCGACTTCGTCACATCCGTTGAAAAAAAATCAAGAGATATGCAATCAGTTGGTCAAAAGAATAAAAACCCACCGCAAAATGCTACAATGCTACAATTACAAAAAGTGCTCAATACTAAATAGAGCCAATCACAAAAATTAAGTCGGTGCTAGATACCCTGAGGAGCCGTTTTTGGCAAAACTGTAGTAGGATAGTGCCGACTCGCGATTTAATTTTTGTTAATTTATATATATATATATATATATATATATAACATTGAGTCAAATTGAATATTCAGTATTTTGCGAATAACTTTCCTATTTCTCCTTTAAATTTGTAGACATTTTAAAAAGTTACTCTTAACAATTTATCAATTCGTGATATTTTACAGACAAACCAGGTTCTGTTACAAATACGACATTTTTGAAATTCGAAGATTGTTTTATCTTGGAAGTAAAAGACAATATTGGCTGATTTTTTAAAATCCTGACTGCAGGCGAGTAACAAAAGGATTGTCCAGCAGGATACATAGCGTAACGGTTATAGTAGATAATCATCTGGAGGTTGCAGGTTCAATCCTGACTGCAGGTAAGTAACAATACAGGGATACTTCACGCTTGTACTCTGTTAGGGCTAACAGAATCAGAACAGGCGATTCCCAGGAATTCAATAATAAAGGACGTAGTTCGAAGTTCCGTGTAGGTTCCCGAGTTCGACAAACACCTGAAGAAGACCGGAAGACATATCGGCCGAAACGTTGTAGAAATAGCAATAAAGATGAAGACAATAGTCCGAAACCACTTAATGATAAAAATCGGTATCCTGCTGATATACTCAAGCTGATAGAGTGTCTGGAGGGTTTAACCATTTACACTATTGCCATTCAAGGTTTGGGAAATTTCAACAAAACTGACAAAGCAAATTGAAATAAGAATCTCATTAGGGTGACATTCATCTCCTGCTTTTGTCTTGGATTTGGAACCACAATTAGATTATCTAAATAAGTTCATCATCTAATCTTCGAGAAAACAGACTGAGAGCATCCCACATCAAGAGCTATCTCGTTTTGAATCTTTCCAGCTTTTCACAATGCAAGAATAAAAGGTTTTTGTGGCCTCAACAGATCTTTCAATCTTGCTATTCATGATTAAGGACAATACTATGATTCACACTGTCGAATTAACACTTTTTACCAATACTTCGACTTTTAAATTACATTGGAAATTAATTAATACGTAACAAATTAAAGTTTAAATCATCAGGGAAGAAATACCAGATAATTTACTGCCATATAAGAATTGACTAAGAAACTGGCGATTAAGCACCAATCAGCGGTGGACGGAAATGGTGGGTCTATAGATAATCTAAATAGAGATTCCGTGCTGATTTATCATGGGACGTAATCGGTGTAATCGGTGCATAATAGTCGGATGGACTTCAACGAGAATACTTTTCAGCTATATCTTGGCCGACAGTGTACGGATAGTAACTATCATTTTTTTTTTTCTTATTTTCAGTTAATGTTTTATTTCAGTTGAATTGAATATTTATAGCTTTGTTGAGTTGTTTGCCAATTTTTTTTTTCATTTTATGCACATTTAAGCGTTCCCAAATTTACACATGAAGAATTAATATATTTTGAAGTATGAATTCTCTTATTTTAAATAAATTCAAGCGAGATATGTTAACGACTTTAGCCAGAGAGAAAAAAAAAAGAATTTCCTATTTCAATGAATTAATGTAATATATATATATAGATAGATAGATAGAAACAAGGAAATTAGAAATATCAACATTCAATTATATATATATATATATATAATTGAATGTTGACATTTACTGGCAAAATTAACGCTGTTTCGATGTATAAATTTATACTGTGTCTTGTTACCAGTAAATTTCAGCTGCTTTGCCATTTTTCTTATATCTCCTTTTCACAGAAAATCTTGGTTGAGATGGGATTTATGGCTTATCAACCATTGGTTGTTATATAACACCAGATCAACATTTTTGCACATATATTAAATATGATTTGTAAACACCTTTTATATATACACACAGTTAAATGATCAAAAAGTTCTGTTTCTAACAATTCTTTTTAACATTAATCATTTGTTTGCAATCTTTTTCAATGTCAAAGAGTTCTATTTGACCTATTGTTAGGACTCTATATAGCTATACCACTCGAGACAACGACAAGGGTAAGTGTTGCATAGCCATAAAAGAAGATGTGAAATAGACATACCCATACCGGTACGCAAAACGTTCATAATTTCCATAACGCACATATAGATAACATAGGAATCCTGAAACACGAAAAACACTTACGACTTCTTAGTTCAGGTACGAAATTTTTATTACCTTTGAGTTTAAAGGTTTTTCGACATAAGGAGAGGATACCATCTTTCTATGCTGACTTTTCCATCTGCCTCAAACCACGTGCGGCACCCGCGAGGCCCGAAAGTTAACTTTCTTCTTCCGAGGCAGGAACTCAACTCACAGACTTTTCTCAAATCCCCCAAATTCTCCGCGCACGCTTCCGGTGTATGACGTCATTCACATCCCCCGGCATCTGGGATTTTTATTAATTTTTTTATTCATATCCCCGGTCACATTTGCTATCTGGGATATTTATTTTGACACCTCTGAATGACACAACCTCCCCGCGCACGCGTGAACACCTGCGCCCCATGTTGCACCTAACTAACCCATGCACTAAGCGAAAGGTTCTCAGCCTAAGTAAACCGAAAGGCAAGATATACAAAACGAAATCCCTTGGCCATTATATTACATTAGTAATAAAGAAGGCCGACTCAAATCAATAATATTCTTACCCTCAGATACTATTGAATTTTTTTTTATCCTTATTCAAGAACTGCTTAATTTTTGGAATGATTTTCATGCATCACCGTGGTGTCTCGTGAATTTAATTTGTCGGGTATGTACTTCAGAAAATGCGTATAAACTAAAAGACATTACACAGCAAAACCACAACAGGCAACTTAACGGGTCTGTGGTAAATGAAAACCAATGTAGAATTGAAAAGGCAAAGAAAAATAATTGCAACTTGGATTTGTAAAACATTTTCTTTTAGATATAACAAAAACAAAAACAAATAAAGAAACACTAAAACATAACATAAATAGGCAAGGGGTTGTTCAGTGGCAGCTCATGATATTATTTCGTTGGTACGGTGCTTCAGAAAATGTATAATTATTAAATGACAGTACTCTCTTAACATATAACAAATATAATACAGTATTCTCTTCGTTTATGACAAATATATAAAAAAATAAATTATTATAAAACAAATCAGGGAGACCCGTGCTGGCTGCGTGATATGAAGACTACCTTAATATATGATAATTACATTAGCATACTCTCCAAATGTATTGAAATATAATGGTCGAGGGATTTCGTTTTATATATCTTGCCTTTGGGTTTAGTTAGGCTGAGAACCTTTCGGCTCAGCACGTTGGTTAGTTAGGTGCAAACTTGAGCGCAGGTGTTAACGCGCACGCGGGGAGGATGTGTCGTTCACAGATGTCAAAATAAAAATCCCAGATAGAAAATTGTGACTATGAGATGTGAATGACGTCATGCACCAGAAGAGCGCACGGAGGATTTTGAAGAAAGTCAGTTAGTTGAGTCTTGCCGTCCGAAGTAGAAGGGTGACTTCCGTTTGCTCGCCGAGCCCTTGTGGTGGGTGCCACACATGTTTGGTGGGCGGTAGATGGAAAAGCCAGCACAGAAAGATTGTGCCTCTCTCCTTATGTCGAAAAACCTTTAAAATCAAAGGTAATAAAAAAGTTTCGTGCCTGAACTAAGAAGTCGTAGTGTTTTTCGTGTTTTGGGATTCCTATGTTCAATGTATATATGTTATGAACATTCTATGTACGTTTCAAATATCCGTATCATGGGTATGGTACAATATAACAAATATATTATTGTACTCTCCAAAAAAAAAATGATAAAATGAATAAAACAGAAACAAATAATTCATGAGTGCACTCTATAAAAATAAATCAAATATATATCACAATTCTCTCCCAATATAAAATCAATATATAACAAGTATGTAATTATGTAAGTAAAAGAAACTAAGTAAGTTGTAGGAGGAGTGAATGAATTTTTGCTATTTATTTATTTATTTATGGTCCCTGACTATTTAACGTTGATTTTATGTATATTGAATAAGGTTTTAATATTTAGTATTTAGCGTTTCCCCACATGTTTAATGTTTTCCCACACGTTTATGTAGAAGTTTGGTATATAGAATACTTAGACTAAAAGGTTGAATAGGCATATTATAAGCACATGGATAAAGTATTAAATGAAGGAAGCCTATGAAACAAATGAGTAAAAGATATGAAACGAATGAAACGAGAAAAGTTGTAAAACGGCGTGGACAAAAAGAACAGTTAAAACAAGGCGTCGAACAAAAACAAATTTATATTCTACAACAATAAAACTTATATCGATACATAAAAAATATTACTAACTCTACTAACAAAATAATAGTGTGTGTATATGTGTGAGTTTGAGTGTGTGTGAGTGTGTCTAACTCAACTAAGCTATAAAAAAATTACATGTCCTTTTTTTATGATTAGAAACGGGCAGTTTCTCAGAGACTGGAAAGCGTTTCATAGTCATTGTATATGAATGTCTGCGAGGCCCATTCATGGTGTTTCTTATCTCTCCTCTTGATTCACACTGAAGGGAGTGTGTCGCTGCTGCGGAGAAATTTGGTCAAAGAGAACAAGGGTGTTTGAAGACGACGTATTTATAGAAAATACGCGTCTTGTAGGTGGCTCAAAAACGCAGGACTTGAATTTACGCGCGGACCTAGTTTTAAACATGTCACGTGGTCCTCCTGGCCAATGGTTTCCCGAGACTGAATATGTGAGCGTGGAAAAAAGTGGCATACCGCCCAAAATAATTTATAGGAGTGTAAAGTCCTATAAAGTTAAGTTGGCGACCTTAGTCGAGGGTGACCCGAAGGCTCCCTTTTCGATAGCTTCTGCACCAAGGTGTACGGCAGGGCCCTACTCCTTTTCCTGCATTGCTCTACTTTACCCTGATCCTTACCTTATAATGCTGTGTGTTAAGCATGTCGTCATCAAGTACCATTTTTTAAATCATTGGTATGACTCGATCTGGGATTGAACCCCGGTCTCCCGGACGATTGGCGAACACTCAATTCATTAGGCTTGTACTCTCTTCATCATCATCATCATCATCATCATATCGCGCTGGTAGCACGGATATCCCTGACCCTCTCTCGCCACTCCTCCCTATCGTTCATCGCCCTGGGTAGGTCTTCAGGACAACATCCTGTATCCTCACATAGCTGCTGAATGTACGTTCGAGCTGGTCGTCCTGCTTTTGCGCGGCCATGTGTGGGGATCCATAAGAGTACATCTCTTATGAGCTCGTCCCTGCTTCTCCAGCAGTGTCCTGCATGTCTGGTTCGTCTAAATTGAATAGTTTTCGTGATGGGGGGCAGGTGGCCGTACAGTTGGTGTCTTCAGCCTCCAAAAACTATCGAAAAAACCCAACAAACACAAACGCCTTAAAACTAAAAACGGCACAATATCAAATAGCAGGCATATGTACTCTCCTTATACATAATAATTATATACCAGTATTCTCCCAACAAATACCAAATATGCTACGGTACTCTTCTAACATGAAACAAATATATGACTATACTCTCTTTATACAAAATAGATATATACATTATTTTTCTACCATATAACAATTACGTTGCTGTATTCTACGAATAGGAAGCAATTATATGACAGTACTATTCATAAATAAAACAAATATATTACATCATCATCATCATCATCATCATGTCGTGCTGGTAGCACGGATATCCCTGACCCTCTCTTGCCACTTTTCCCTATCGTTCATCGCCTCAGGCAGGTCTTCAGGACAACATCCTGTATCCTCATATAGTTGCTGAATGTATGTTCGTTCTGGTCGTCCTGCTTTTGCACGGCCATGTGTGGGGGTCCATAAGAGTACACCACGTATGAGTTCGTCCCTGCTTCTCCAGCTGTGTCCTGCATGTCTGGTTCGTCTAACTTGAATAGTTTTCGTGATAGGAGGCAGGTGGCCGTACAGTTGGTGTCTTGTGGGGTGCTGCCGCCAGGACTTGTTCAAGATTGCTCGCAGCATTCTTGTGTAGTTGCCGTCTAGCTTCTTCTCCAGCCGTTTTTTAGAGTTTATGTAGTGCATCCATATAGCAGTATCGATGTGACCGCTGCCTGGAAGAAACTGCGTTTCATTTTATCGGTTAGGTCTGATTTCCATATAATCGATAGCCTATTGATAGCTGTCCATGCTTTAGTTAACCTCGCGTCGATGTCCTTTTCGGTTGATGCGACGCTGCTTCCTATGTAAAAAAGTGTAGTATAAAACCTATATATGGCAGTACTGGCTTATTAGAAACCTTTTACGTTACAGTTCTGTCCAAATCTATTACGATTATGTGGCCCTTCTTACCTAATATAAACCAAATATATTACAGTATCCTCCTAAAATAAAAGAACTACGTGGGTCTTTCAATAAGTTTCCAGACGTTTTTTTTTTTTGTAGTCATTTAAAATTGTTGTAGACTCTTGAGAATTCAGTTATTGTAATACATCTTATGAGATGACTGACTAATTTTTATGATTTCAGGTTCAAATGAACAGCTACAGCAGCAATTGGAATACACCCTACGAAAGCCTGATTGTCACAGCTGGTGAATTTCAAAAATGCAATCTGGACGTGAGGACATTTGAGAAGAACGATATGCAATAAAATTATGTTTTAAACTTGGAAAAAATGCCACAGAAACTTATGGAATGCTTCAGACTGCTTTTGGAGCATCTTGCATGAATCGAGTCGTTCTAAAATGTTCCCGTTCAGACTAATACCTTAGGGAAAGGCATGAAACTCCTTATTTCTCAAACTGTAGGTTAAATAGTAATATTGCTCTTGTTATATAAAGACGAGGTCGGCATTTAATAATCCCCGAAAGTTGATATGCTATTAAAAGATAAAAAATATGCCTACATAAAAATTATAAAACCGTTCTCTCCAAATATGTAAAAAATATATACAGTACTCTCCTAATATCCGAAAAGTATTTGGAAGTACAGTTATTATCTGAAAAAAGAGAAAGAAATATCCTTATATGTAAAAAAATATATGGCAATACTCTTTTGTGTTAGTTGATTAATGGATATAAACGCTATGTCAAACTGTCTGGAGATCCTATTTACCAACCCCTGCGCCCGGTGCGGGTGTCCTCGTGGTGTAATGGTTAAAGCGATGGACTGCGGAATCGTAGTACGCGAGTTCGTACTCCAGTCGCGCTATTACGTTCACTTTCGGACAAATACCCTTGGGAAAGGTATGAACCCCCTTATCCTCCCAGCTATGGGTTAAACAGTACCACTACCGTTCTTCTAGGAGAATAGCTTTGGCATTAAATAACCTAAAAAGAGTTGATATGCCATTAAACAAAGAAACCAACCAACCAACCAACCAACTCTCCGCTCGGGCAGGATATGACACAAGGTCAATATATAAGCGTAGTTTAACAGGTTTGAATTAAGAGTTTTCCTTCTCCTAGACTAGTTGCCTCACCAAGACTGAAAAACCTCGTCTGTCCTACTATGTACGCATTGCTGGAGGGAGAATAATTGGATTCATACCTTTCCCAAGGGTATTAGTGCTATGAGAAAAGCAGTCAGCTTCGTCCAGGATTTGAACTCGTGTCGCCGTCTCCATTTCCTACGACGATAACCATTACACCACGGACTCCTCCAAAGCTGTCTGGAAATAGTTTATGCCAAGATAAGATAAAAGCAGACGATAAGCTCCAGATGCATTGCTTAATCGATTCTTTCTTTCTTTCTTTTGGTTTGAAGGGCAGGGTGTTAATTTTCTTCACTTTCTTTCCTCACAATCTAAACGGAACAGTCGATAATTAATGCGGGGTGAGGACTGGATATATCATTCAAATACATGAGTTCATGCCTTTTTAGTTTAATATTAAGAATGTTCTTTTGGGTGCTCTCTCTGTCTCTCTCTCTCTTTTCCAATTTTTCTCTGTGTCTTATTCTCTCTCTCTCCCTCTCGTTCTCTCTCTAAATCTATGTGCCTGTCTCTGTTTCTCTTTCTTTCTCTCGTGTCTGTCTGCCTGTCTTCGTCCCACTTTCATTCTCTCTCCCCCCCTCTCTCTCTCTCTCTAAATCTATGTGTCTGTCTCTGTTTCTCTTGCTTTCTCTCGTTTCTGTCTGTCTGTTTTCGTCCCACCCTCCCAGCCTCTCTCTCAATTTTCCGACATTTGTCATAAAAAGTTACCAACAATGCATTTTGAGTTTCGGTCATTTCGTTTGATATAACTAAATAATTTCAAAGCACATACAGGAAATTCTACTTGCATGTTATTTTATCTGGATAACCTTACCAATTCAGCCAATTCTTCCCACCTACAGAGGGAGCTACATTGAATGTCTACATAAAGAATGCACTGAGCGAAGACATCTCTATGTTCACAGAAGAGGAAAAATAGTGAAAAAAAAAAAGAAAGACAATGTGGTTTACAATGTCAAGCCCTTTATTTTGGCGAAATAATTCTCTGTCCTATTCCATTTCCCCTTTGCAAGACACCTGATAGCCTATATTTTATTTGAATAAAACATGCCTTGTGTAAGCCGATCGTAGTTTGAGCTGATCTGCTGGTGTCAAATAAAATTAGAAGCACCACATATGTTCTTCCGCGATACACTTGCCGCCCTCTGAGAAGGAAACACATCGTTAAATCACCAAAAATTCCCGGTCATATTTTTCTAAATCAAATGGCAACTGATGAATATTAGAAACTTTATCAAATCGGATCAGTATCTTGACATAAGAAAAAAAATCATAGCAGGCATTTTTTTTTTTTTTCAGTTTTGTACAGAAGAAGCTTGTTGGATCGTATGAAAATGGTCAGTGGCGAGAATAAATAAGTTAACACTTCTCCCCAAAAGCCAAATACCGAAAGGAAGACGAGTTGAAAAGGTTCAACGTCTCTTCCAGTGCCCAACGTATAAGGAGATGTGTATGATGTCGCTACTATTAGCGTTCTTGCCAAGGTTCCAATTAAAGGGTAAACGTCTGAGGTGGAAATAGAAATAGGGTGTTTTGTGAATCCAAATATATATATATATATATATATATATATATATATATATATATATATATGTATCCTGGCGGCAACAACCCACAAGACACCAACTATAAGGCCACCTGTCTCTCATCAAGAAAACTATCCAAGTTAGATGAACCAGACATGCAAGACTCTGCTGGAGAAGCAAGGACGTGCTCGTAAGTGATGTACTCCTATGAACCCCCACATGTGGCCGGGCAAAAGCAGGACGACCAGCTCGAACATACATTCAGCAGCTATGTGAGGATACGGGATGTAGCCCTGAAGACCTGCCAGAGGCGATGAACGATAGGGAGAAGTGGCGAGAGAGGGTCTGGGATATCCGTGATAGTGGCACGACATGATGATCATGATATTATATATTATTCGGTCCAGTTAAACTGGAGTTGGGAGTAATTCCATCAGGACAGAAAAAAACATTCAACCGTTAACATTAATCGGCACTAAAATAAAATTTGAAATTAAAAATTTTAATTTTAAATTTTGAATTTAATTTAATATAAGTATTTCTGTATCCTTACGTAAAGTTATTAAAGAAAGTTGTATTTATCTAAATTAGTATTAAATCTGGAGTTTTAAGTCGAAATGTATTTAGATTTAAAAAAATAAAGATATAAAAAAATAATTTACTACAATTCCAACCGGCAATAAATTTAAAAAAATTGAAGTGGGCTAAATGAGAAGAAAACCCTTCACCCTTCTTCTATCCTCTCCCACCCTTCTTTCCTGTGTCTATTCAAAATTATTTTATCCATAAGATCGGAAGGAGTCCTGCTAGGTCTTTTTTGGTGTTTTTGATTTATATCAAAATCCATAACAGGATGGAAATAAATTTATAATCCTAATGAGACCGGTTTTTCTTTTTTCTTAAAGAATATATATACAGAGAGACAGAGAGAGCGAGAGAGAGAAAGAGAGAGAGAGAGATGTTAAGATATATGATTAGATATAACAGACTGTTCATATCTGCCGACTTTGATTTTGATCTGTTCAAGTCTACGTATCAGACGTTTGACTTGTTGATCGAATGAATTTAGGAAGGCACCGTATTTTTCTGAATATTTTTAGCCCCAAATGTTGCCATCTTCAGGGATATGAATAATAAAATGACTAAAACAATGATGAGTCGTATATTTAGTTATAAAAAGTAGAAAGAACACCTTAGAGCAAGATTTGGGGGTATCCTCGTGGTGTAATGGTTAAAGCGATGCACTGCGGAATCATAGTACGCGAGTTCGTACTCCAGTCGCGCTATTACGTTCACTTTCGGGCAAATACCCTTGGGAAAGGTATGAACCCCCTTATTCTCCCTCCAGCTATGGGTAAATAGTAGGACGGACTAGGTTCTTCAGCCTTGGTGAGGCAACTAGTCTAGGAGAAGGAAAACTCTGAATTCAAACCTGTTAAACTCCGCTTAAAAATTGACCTTGTGTCATATCCTGCCCGAGCGGAGGGGTTGGTAAATAGTACCTTAGAGCAAGATTAACAAAAAGCGAAAACTTTACCAGAGCTAAAAGAAAGATTTGATGGGGAAAATGCTGCTATATTTGACGGTGATTTCGGTTTAGGATAGTTTATATATATAGATATATATATCTTCAAGAATTAAGATTTTTTCTTTTGCTTTTTCTTCTTTGTATGATAGGGTGCTGTTTTCAGTTAGAATTTTTCCGTATTTAGAGAAAGAGGAATGAATGTGTTTTGCGCCGTTGAGAAATAGAACTATTGTCGGAAAAGTGCTTCTCGAGAGACATTTAGCAATGAATGTTTTGCGAATATATTTCACAGTGAATGTTTTCAAAAAAGAAATGCTGCTTAGCGCTACTGGCCAATACACCCAACCAAGCCGAAACACTGATGCATAGTTTGGAACGAGCCGCTGCAGGCATTGGACTCCATGTCAAAGCACACAAAACGGAATTTATGTGCTTTAATCAGAAAGGCGACATCTCCACACTTGACGGAACCTCCCTGAAACTGGTTGATAAATTCACCTACCAAGGAAGCAGCGTCTTATCAACCGAAAAAGACATCGACACACGGCTAACGAAGGCATGGACAGCTATCGATAGGCTTTCGATCATATGGAAATCAAACCTGACCGATAAAATGAAACGCAGTTTCTTCCAGGCTGCGGTCGTGTTGATACTGCTGTATGGATGCACTACTTGGACGCTTACAAAACGGTTGGAGAAGAAGCTCGACGGCAATTATACAAGAATGTTGCGAGCAATAACCAAAAGTCATAGGGAGCAAGTTCTGGATTATAGGGAGGATGAGGAACTGTCTTGGTACCCATCTTGGTCAAATAGTCTGTGACAAGGATGGAGTTGTAGACTGGTGCATTGTCCTGCTGGAAATGCCACTGAGACGATTTAAAGAGTGTTGGTCTCTTCCTTAGGAATCTCTTCCTGAACTCCCTTAAAACCTCAACATAGTAACCCACACCCTAACCCTCTGGCTAATCAACTCTGGTGCTCTGACTTTCTTACTCCTCCCATACCTCTCATCATCCCTCACTGACTCGCTGCCTTCCGTGAATCTCTTATGTCACTCAAAAACTGATTGTCGATTCATGCCAGATGGTCGAAAAGCAGTCTGAAGCATTCCATGCGTTTCTGTGACATTTTATTTTTAAAATTATTCCCCACGCTCAGAGGCTGTCGTTATGAAACAATTGAGGAGATGAAAGAGGCTGTGACGAAGGTCATTGACACGCTCACACAAGAGGACTTTCATTGGGGCCTTCCAGAAGTTGTTAAAAGAGTACAACAAGTACACTGCAGCCGCAGGTGATTGTTTCGGAGGGGGCTAGAGTTCATGTATGTACTATTAATAAAAGTGCCTATTAGAGAAATGTCTGGAAACGTATTTAATGTATTTCACATCTTAAAATTTATTAATGGGTTCGACAGCTGAGTTATATCGAGTACTTTCGTGTTATATCGAGTACTTTTGTGTTATATCGAGTACATTTTGTGTTATATCGAGTACTTTCGGTTCCTATATATGTCTGTGTGTCTGTGTAAAAGATTCGTGATTAGCTCTTGTGTTCTTTTTTGGTGGCTTGGGTTCGAAGATAAAAACAAAAACACAAGAACAAACTTTTCCGAAAATTAACAAGAAAGCTAGGCTATTGATGGGGTTTGTTGATCTATTCTGTTTTCACGACTAAAGAGATCGACAAGGGAGAAGGAAGTACCTCGAAAGCTCGCCTGTTGATGGGGTTTGTTGAACATTTCTAACTGTTTTCACTGTATTACAATGTTTTTTCCTGTCCTAGCCGACTCTTAGACAAAATCGACATAGCAGTTGTTGGTGACCATGCTACACTTTCTTAAAAATCAGTTTTGAATGTGAATGTAATTCGTTATTAGGTATTTTAGATTCTAAAAAACATATTAAGAAGATTCCCCGCTCACTAAAGGCCAATATTAGCATTATCATATCCGTTATTTAGATTGTCTTCGAGGTGGTATGTGGCTATACAGCTGCTCCGTGCAATTGCTTTCAAGCTTTTTCTCAATACACTTAACGTCCAATTGGTGCATCCATACATTAGTATGGACATGACCGTTGCATTGAAAAATGCATTTTATTTTATCGGATAGGTCTGATGTAGACTGGAAGACCTGTCGGAAACAATGGATGATCGAGACGGATAGCGAGAGAGTTAAGGAAATATGTGCTCATAGCACGACAGTATCATTGTGACAATGTCTGTAATATAGAAATTCTGAACCAATGGAAGAAAAATCACATTTGAGCATACAAGAACGTAGAAAATTTGGTTTGATTTTCTTTTGTTGAGTTGCAAAGCTTATCAATCTTTGTGGGTCATTAAATGCCAGAATCAGTACGTATACACACACACACACACACACTCATATATATATATATATATATATATATATATATATATATATATATGTATATATATATCATTTGTAAGTGATTAGTTCGTAGGGAACATCTTTACAGGACAGAACCTAATTATTTGCACACTGTTGGGTGGATTAGTTTAGCTCCAAAATATGCATCTTTACACTAGTAATGTTCGTCACAGCAGTGAGATGAGGACATTCCTCGTGTTGAAACCTCCACATAACTGTTTGGCTACGATTAATTCTCAATTTCTTTTTTTTTTTACTTTATACTGTCGTTGCGACTAGATTTAATAAATGGAGAATATTACATGATCCATAATTTCTTTTTTTTTAGTTATAAAAGTTCTATAAATGGAAACTAGTCAATACAAAACCCAGAAAACCTTTTATTCTCCCGGCAAAATTCCATTTATTCCCAGGTGTCTCAATGAACCAATTTAAAAGACCCTGTGCTAGGTGAATGATATTTGGCTGCTAGTCTACACGATCCATTATTTTTTGTTCTTCTGTAATAAACAGATTTATGAATAGATACTAATAATCTACCACTGATAAAACTTTATTTTCCCTGCAAAATTTCATTAATCCACATTGGTATATACCGACCACGTTGAAAGACACTGTGCTTGGTGGACGATATCTGACTGCTAGTCTACGTGATCGAACAGTATTGTTTTCTTATGAAGGTTTTATAAACGGAAACAAATAAATTCACAACCCCTGAAGAACCTTTATTCCATTTCTGCCCATTGGTCTATATGGAACAATTTGAAAGACTACGTGCTTGGTGGAGATTATCTGGAAGTTAGTCTTCACGATCCAACATTTTTGTTCTCTCAGAAAGAGATTTATAAAGAGAAACTAGAAAATTCACTATCTTTGAAGTCCCTTTATTCTCCTTGTAATATTTTATTCATTTCCACGGGTCTATAGGGACTAATTTAAAAGGCCCTGTTTTCGCTGGTCAACATTTTCTGTTCTTTTTGTTTCTTTGTTTTAATGTCATATCAACCTTTGTGGGTTATTTAATGCCAAAGGCATCCTTCTAGAAGTGCAGCAAGGGAAGATAAGAGGCTTCATACATTTCCCAAGGGCATTCTTCCGAAAGTGAACGTAATAGCGCGACTGGAGTTCAAACTCACTTACTACGATTCCGCAGTCCAGCGCTTTAACCATTGTACCACGAGGACAACCCCACTTTTTGTCCTCTAATAACAGGATTTATAAATGGAAACTAATAAATTCACTAACTCTGAAGATCCCTAAGCTTTTATTCACCCAGCCAAAATTTTATTCCACCCAGAGTTCTATATAGACCACTTTGAGAAGGTTTGTTCTTCTTGAAGCGCTTTTCAGATTATCGATATTTAATCGCATCGGAGCGCCGACGGAGTATCAAATTCTCTACCCTTGCAAATTATTTGCTAGACTAGGTAGTTGCACACCACTAATCATCATCACCATCATTATGTTGTGCTATCAGCACGGATATTTCTGAACCTCTCTCGCCACCCCTCCCTATTATCCATTGCTTTTGGTAGGTCATCAGGGCTACATCCAGTATCGGCACAGATCTGCTGTACATACGTTCGATCTAGACGTCGTGTTTTTGCTCGTCCATGTGAAGGGATCCACGGGAGTACATCACGTACGAGATCGTCCCTACTTCTCCAGCAGTGTCTGGTTCGTCTGATTATGATGGTTTTCGGGATGTGTGGTAGGTGGCCGCACAGCTGCGATTTTGTCGAGTGCTGTCTCCAGGTCTAATTCAATATTGCTCGTAGCATTCTTGTGTAAATACCGTCAATTTTTTTCTCCTTACGTTTGTTTAGCGTCAATGTGATGCTTCAATATAGCAGTATCCATACGACCGCTGCTTGCAAGAAATTGCGCTTCATGTTATCGGTCAGGTCTGACTTCCATACGACTGATAGCTGTTCATGCCATTGCTAGACGCGTGTCGATGTCTTTCTCTGTTGATGAGACACTGCTCCCTCGGTTGGTGAACTTGTCAACTAGTTTCAGAGCGTTTACGGTCTAGTGTGTATACGTCGCCTGTTTGATTGAAGCACATATATTCCGTTTTGTGTGCAAGGAGATGGAGGCCGATGCCTGCAGCGGCTAGTTCCAAACTATGTAGCTGGGCCTCAGCTTGGGCAGGTGCATTTGCCAGAAGCGTTTACCGACGCACTAAATCAAGCATATATTTTTGTTACAATATTGAATCTTTTTACAACAGCTTTGCCATTTAATATTTATATAATTTGCTTTTTTTTTCACAAAGAGTTATCTCCCTTATGTTCTCCTGTTTAAACAACTTTTAGACATTTACAGGTTTCAGTTATTTGACATAAGTTTCTATTTGTTCACCTGCAGAAAAAAAATTTCTATCATACCGAATTTACACGTTTCGAAAAGATGTCAATGATGGCCTGCATAATTGTTATATAATTGCGGAAGGATTTTTTTTTTATATTATCATTTTTCTTTGGTTATATCTTATCTTTCGGTTTGTTTAGGCTTAGAACTGTTCGGCTTAGTGCACGGGTAGGTGCAAACATTAACGCAGGTGTTCACGCACGTGCGTAGAGGATGTGACAATCACAAATGTCATAATAAAAACCCCGGATAGGAATTCTGCCTGGGGATGTGAATGACGTCATGCCTGGAAGCGATGGGCTGAGGATTTTGGGTGATTTTTGAATAAAAGCAGTTAGTTGAGATTTGAACCTAGACGAGGCGAGTTGATTTTTTGAGCTGGGCGAGGCCAGGCCAGTTGGGTCTACGAGATGCGCCGAGTGTGGTGAGGTCAGATTGAACTGCCAGCATAGTAAAAATTGTGTCTCTCTCTCTCCTCGTGTTGAAAACCTAAAAGTCAAGAAGGTAATAAAAGTTTCGTACCTGAACTAAAGAAAGTCGTCAGTGTTTCGGGATTGCTATGCATGTGAACGTTTCACGTATCCGTATATTGTACGTATCGTTATTATGGCTGTATTACGAAATGACTAACCAGACAAGTTACAGAACCCAATTCTCCCACCCACAACTGCGTTTTAAATATACCAGGAGTCCAATATTGGTTACGTTGTCCACTAATAATGGATATTCAGTGTAACAACCAGTAAAAAGGTTAATGACTCCAGTTGAAAGAAGAGATGGTAAAAAATTCCTACTTATAATTCAATACAGAGTAGCCCAAAAAATACTTATAGTTTTTTTTCAAATTCATAATTTTTAATTTACGTTTTTATAATCGCATTTCAGAGACTATGGATAACCCTAAGAATTTGAAAATATCGAGTTACAGTGTAAGAATAAAATAAAAAATTTCTATTCAACTTAGAAGTCTATGATCTCAACAAAAAAAAAAAAGTACTGTGCCCAGTTTAATGTGAAGAAGTGAATACAAAGAGTTTGATCAATTGATTTGACACACATGACACATTGTATTGTATATTGACCTCCGACCCGGCCAAACATGCTATTCCAAAGACGGCGGAAGAGCATATTCCATTGGCGTGGGCGAGCTTGGCTGACAATATGGGACGAGGTAAAAATCTCACCGTGCCGTCACAAAGTGATGCACCGGAAGAGAGCGACCTGTGAACTGCATGACAGTTATTTCCGCTCGATGACGATCACACATGCTATTCCAAAGACGGTGGAAGTGACACATTCCGATGGCCATTATGGGAAGAAATCGCAGTGGGGTGGAGGCGTGTCCGTATCTCCGCGTGGTTGTTTGATGGTAATATAAGACCGACGAATTGAACGGAAGACTCTGAAAAATTCCGCTGTTCACGAAATCTTGTTCCGTCGTTGCCCCGTGTGCGTTCCCTCGGCCATCGTCTACTTGCACTGAAGATTCCAAGCCTCATAGACGAACAATTCTAACTCCTCTCCTGATTGCTCCAACTTCACACAAGCGTCCGTCGAGAAAATAAATATATATTGTTATATATATTACGTGTTGTCGTTTGTTTGGCCAGAGCGGAACGTAACAACTGGCAGACGTGTATAAACAGAGGCAGCAGTATATTGATTCGTTGCATATCAAACCTCGTAGGTTATTTAATGCTGAATCCTGTTTATAAATAATGATTTGCACACAAATAGTTTGTAGGTAACGATTTTTAAATGAGCCAGAGCTCATTTGTTTACACACAGTAAATGCTTTCAATCATTGCTATTTAACACTAGTCACCATCATCATGTCGTGCTGCTAGCACGGATATCCCTGACCCTCTCTCGCCACTTCTCCCTATTATTCATCATATTTGGCCGGTCTTCTGGGCTACATCCCGTATCCTCACATAGCTGCTGTATGTATGTTCGAACTGGTCGTCCTGCTTTTGCTTGGCCATATACTAGTAATTACAGTTAAATGATTCCAAGTATTACTATATAATATTAATAATTCAATTTAACAATTGTTTGCTAGCACACTTTTAAATGATTTTAAATATAGAAAGTGATTAAATATTTCTATTTGGCTCAAAGACGGAATCCTAACAGCCACTACTACTCGAGTAGAGGTGCCTTTGGTGGTGTAATGGTTAGCAAGCTGGACTAGTAAACCTACACGAGTGAGTTCGAGTCTCATTGGATGCCCCTTTCATATGGCCTTGTGCCACATCTAAGCAAAAAGCTTAGTAAATTACCACTACTACTCAAGTAATGAGTGGACCGGGGAGTAATGTCAATGAAAGGGTACTCCACATTTTCCAAAGCTCCCTGGATCATATTTCGGTGATTAGATTTTCTAGCATATCAACCTTTGCAAGTTATTTCGGTTTGGTTTGGTTTGGTTTATAGGGTGTTATGGCATATCAACCGTTGCGGGTTATTTAACGCCAAATCAATTTTAATGTAAATAATCTGTTCTATTTAAGATAATTCAGTTTAGCATAAGTACACAGTTTAATTGTCAAAAACATTTCTATTTCAAACTATTCAAGCAGTTATATGTAACAATTCAGTTAAGTGTAAATACAGTTTTAAAGTTGAAAAACAGTTCTATTTCAAATAATTCAGTTAAGCATAAGCACGCAGTTTTAATATAAGTACGGTTTAATTGTCAAAAATATTTCTATTTCAAGCTATTCAGTTTACTCAATTCAGTTTAGCATAAGTATGCTGTTAGTTCTATTTAACCCATAGATAGGGCCCTATCAGGTGCAACCACTCCGGGCCAGAGTGGACCTGGGAGCGATGGCAATGAAGGGGTACTCCGCGTTCGCCAAAGCTCCAGCACTGCTGAAACTTCACCATCAGATTGTTTAGTGTCATATCCAGGACACTTATTGGGGGGGGGGTCTTACCCCTCTGCAAAGAAGCAGTTGATGTATTCTACAGCCCTAGCCGACTGGGCAAGCAAGTTATTTCGTGCTGATTCCTGTTTATATATATATATATATATAAACAGGAATCAGCACAAAGTGTGTGTGTATGTGTGTGTGTGTGTGTGTGTGTGTGATTTGTAAACGAATACATTGTTGATAGCTAATGGATTTTTACGGCAGGTTAAATCGTCTGGGGCCACCTAACGTTCAAAGATTAGTGAGATGTCCCAATAATATGTTAGCATCCTCGAAATTGTGTACACGTGGTCTTCATCATGTTCATTGGTATAACTCTGCCTCTATCATGTATGACACAACGTCATCAAGGTTGACGGTCTCGAACATATTACTCACTATTTTTGGTGAAAAATCGATTTTGGGTTAGATCGAAATCCTTTCATTCCGTGAGAACCTCTTTAACGGTAAAGGATCGAACATTTGATATACATTAACTATATTCAGAACTTGCTTTTCTTTTCCATATATATATATATATATATATATATATATATATATATATTCCGTTTGAATGTGTATAAACACTTCAAGCAAATAAATTTGAGAACCAAATTAAAGGAAAAAGAAAAAAAAAAAAAATTTCCCTTGAAGGTGCTAAATCGATATGATTGAAAGCGCTTGCGAGTAGAACTTAGGGTGACTTCTCAATCAAATGGACCCTGATACATAAAGATTAGCGCGAATTCTTGAGAAAAAACATAAGATCATGAGAAAGCTAATTTTTATGAACACATAATATTATATATATATATATAATGAAAATGCAAAATAATAATGCTTGATACCGACAGATACACACACACACACACATATTCACACACACACACACACACATATATATATATATATATATCAACCAGTATTATTTTGCTTTTCGTTTACTTTAGTAAGTCTCTTGGACATTATCTTTATATTTTTCATTTCCCTCTCTCTGTATGTGTCTATTTCTCTCTCTCTCTCTCTCTCTCTCTCTCTCTCTCTCTCTCTCTCTCCTTTCAGTCACGATTTTTATTTCTCATACTCAGTTTTACAACACATTCACCTAGTCGCTATACTCACGCAATTCACATGGTTTATAGGACTTGAGGGACGAAGAAGTGAGGCATATGGGTTCGGTCCCGTTTAACGTCAATACAGGCCGAATTGACACTGCTGAGACTTGACGAATACCCTGATCTCATCAAGCACATCTAACCAATGACTACTGGCTGGACATAAACATTCATGTCAATCAGACCTATTGATCCCTCGTGTCTCCAGATGGCGTCTCTATTCTTCCATCTTGGAATGTTTCGAAGAAGAAGCCGGTGATAAAATATCAGCGATTTTGCTGGCGATTTGCGAAAAAGAATTATAATAAAGAATGATAATATGTATAAGAAAGAAGCATAGTTTTCTGGTGTCAAGTTTAATTTTAAATTGAACAAACTACGTTGAAAGGGAGCGATTAAGAATATTTGAAAGTGAGAAGGAAAATATCTAGAAGGAAATGAAGAAATTAGAATGCGAAAAGAAAGGAAAGTTGGTATATCTTGATTTTTAGACCATTACTATTCAATTAAGATCCGACATAAACTATTAAAGACGCAGACTACGCAGATGACCTAGCGCATTTTGTAAATACACCTTCTCAAGTCGAATCTTAGTTACATACGAGGGTTGGCTGAAAAGTTCTTACACTGACCAAAATACTCTCTTGCCCAGTCGGCTGGGGCTGTAGAATACACCGACTGCTTCTCTGCAGAGAGGTAAGATCCCACCAACGAGTGTCCCGGATATGAAACTAAACAATCTGAGGGTGACGTTCCAGTAATGCTGAAGCTTTGGGGAATTCGGAGTACCCCTTCATTGCCATCGCTCCCCGCTCCCCGCTGGCCGGGAGTAGTAGCACCTGATAAGATTCTTTCTATGGGTCAAATAGAACTAAATTGCGTATTTATGCAAGGCGAACTGCTTGAAATAGAACTGTTTTGGTATTTGAACTGCGTATTTTAGTAAACTGAAATAGAAATGTTCTGACATTTAACTGAGTGTAAACAAAAACTACGAACTAATACTAAACTAAATTGACAAAAGAAAAAAAGAAAAAAAATTGTCCTTGAAACTATATTTACGCTAAACTGAATTGTTTGAAATAGAACAGTTTTGACATGAACTGTGTGTAGACAAAATACTTACTTATACAAAAATGAATCGGTTAAATTAGAACTGCTTGACTAAACTGAATAGCTTGAAATAGAAAGTTTCTAAACTACGTGCACATACTAAACTGAATTGTTTGAAATAGAATTCTTCATTTGTATAAAAATGGATTTGGCATTGAATAACCTACAAAGGTTGATATGCCATAAAACTCAAAATATTTGAAATATTTGAATTTGAAAATAATTACCGATTTTGTATTTTTAAAGGGATACCACCACACAAGATCGTACTAGAGTGGAAAGGAACAATCAGCATGTTCGTAGAATAAAGAATTGCTTTTATTGCCAGAGAGATACAATAGGACTGACAAGGAGTAGTGAAGCAAGCTATAAACCTCCGAAGCAAGGACAATATTTTTCTCTGCCTCCAACAAGACAGGACTTGACACAAGATCAAATGACACGAAGGTTGGATTATAGTGGGAATTCGGGGAGGGGAAAGTGGGACCCCAGCTTTTTCTCGAACCCGGTTGGTCTATCCTGGTCATCAGCTAACTTGGCGCCTGGGGAGCCAATGAGCGAACAGGCCATGGACCCAAACTTGAGTCCAGGCACGAATACCAGATTATAGCCAAAGTTAGACCCAGGGGTCTAGAGCTATACGAAGGTGTCAATAATGCAGCTCGCACACCCAAAGGTGGACCAGCCGAAGCTGGAGGCCTCCCGGCATCGAGTCTGTCTTAGATAGACAATACCCCACTGACACGAATCCCTGACCACCGGGCTAAAACTTAAAAGCCCAAGGGGCAAAGCCAACAGCAAATTATTGCAGTCAGCCTTATCCAGAGAGCACGACATATTTGTCTCTGCCACCAACAAGACAGAACTTGACACAAAGTCAAAACCCGAAGGTTGGATTATAGAAGGGGTTAGGGGAGGGAAGGTTGGACTAGAGGAAAGGCTCGAACCGTGTTGGTCTACGCTGGTCATCGGCTCAGTTAGTGCAATGAGAGCCAAACATGGGTCAAGGAACGGATGCCAAATTATAGCTTAAACTGGATGACCGGGTTCAGTGCAACACAAAGGTGTCAAAGGTGTCAATAATGTGGCTCGCCCATCCATGGTGGCCCAGGCGAAGCAGAGGGCCTTTCGGCCTCAAGTCTGCCTTTGATCGACAATGACCTGTCCGACACGAATGCCAGACACTCCGGCTAAAAAGCCAGCTAGGGTCAAAGCCAACGGTACATTAATGCCGTCGGCCTTATCCCCGGTGTGCAGACAGTTATAATGCGGGGCTTAGTCACGCCACCTGACTGAGATGGGGTTTGGTATTTTCCATTATTACGCATTTGTTAGACGCAGTATGTTTACTTTCATAACACAGATGAGTTTAATATGTGGGAGATATTTCTGTTACACTCTCAGCAAGAACGTCGTTATCTGAAGTATATTTCTACGTAAATTTCAGAAATCTTTTTTTTTTCTTTATTGAGAAAGACAAGAAAATAAGGAAACAGCTCAAATGTTTAGTCTACCTGTTATTGAGTGACGTCAGAATCTTCTTCCACAGAAAGTAATGATTGCTCAGATTTGATATAATATGGAAAGATGGAAAATGTCGCGTTGTTATTACACAGCTGGACTTGTAATTATAGGATTTGTTCCGGAAGGTAGCAGGAAAAAAAATGATGGATCCAAAATGTAATCCCAGGAGGAAAGGAGATCAATTCGATTTGCCGTGACAGAACAAACGATCATCTGAGAGATCTGTTATTTCCCTCTGTAAACCTCTCTCTCTCTCTCTCTCTCTCTCTCTCTCTCTCTCTCTCTCTCTCGCTTGTGTATCTTATGAAAAACTGCCGCAACATTTATATCTTTCCATTCAATAATATATATATATATATATATGTTATATACTTTTCTGTCTGTCATTCTTATTTTCTTTTTCCTAGTCTATATATATTCGATTTACATTTGTGTGTATATATATATATATATATATATATATATATATACTTACACACAGACACACATGCATATACATGCCACATACACCATTTACTTTTCTATCTATCTTTCTATCTATAAAAATTCTGTCTGGCTGGATGGTTATTTTGAAAGTTGATTTATTTTCTGTTTTTTTTTGTGTTAAAACGTGATAAAAAAGATAATGTCAGAATCCCTGTAACAATCATTGTAACGGAATTATAATTTAAAATTATTCTGGTCTGGTTTTATGGCATATCAACCACTATAGATTATTTAATGCCAAATACTGTATATACATATATATTAAATATATATGATTTGGTTTGGTTTGGTTTTATGGCATATCAAACATTGTTTTTTATTTGATGCTAAATACTGTATATATATACGGTATTTGATACATATATATCAAATACACACACACACACACATATATATATATATATATATAGTCATCCACAGATAGACTGTTTCGTTCTATCAGAACTCTTCAGTGTGGCTAGACATGCAGGACGCTCGAAGCCGGAATCGAAACCCGTCCAACTTTACGATAGACTAAGGCTTCAGACCACATGGCTACAAGCGGACTACGTTGGCTAAGGGAATTTTTAGGTATTTTATATTTAGCAAACAGCAGCAGCAGCCTTTGTTTACATTTTTTCATACCCTACCTGCTACCAGAGAGCTCAATTCTTTCGAAGAGCCTTGCATATATATATATATATATATATATATATATATATATACGGTATTTGATACATATACGGTATTTGATACATATATATCAAATACATACGATTTGAATATATTTTCTTGAAATTTTTAACGAGCTTGAGCATTTTTAAAATGGTTTTCAAGATTTGTTATCGAATATAAATAATCTTATTTACTATTATACTTTGTTTAGACACAATTAAATGTTTTCAAGTATTGTTATTTAACAGTATCAATTTAACATCAGTCATTCATTTGTGCACATTTAAATAGATATTATGTCGGTAATTTAATTTTTTAGTGAGTTAGAATTAATTTGTCTACACACTGGTATTGCTATTGTTTCTACCGAGTCAAATGGTTTCATTTAATTCTATTGAACATTATTTATTTGCTTGCACACTGTTAAATGATTCCAAGTTTTGCTATGTATAACTAACAGTTCAGTAATACATCTGTTATTTCTTTGTGACAACACCCCTGGCCGACATCCCGCTATATCAGCTTCTTTAAACCAAACTACTCATGGCCAGGGATTCATCCAGTGGTTTCCGACCAGGGGTATTACACATTTCTTTACAGATACGCAAAACACAACAGAGAGGGTGGATGAAAAGAACAAACGAACAAATACGGACTTGGGTCATCTCCAAGCGCAAGAGAAGGGAGTATATGTGACGCTGTGCAGCTCTCCGTGCATTTGTAGACTATTGCAGACGTGTATTTTGCGTGAAACTTCTACAAAGCCACTAATAATGCTGACATCTTCTCGCGTTGGTTAACTTGGCCTCTGTGGGTCAACAGGTCTTAGCATTCCCCTTTCTGACTTCTGATGACTCTTCTCTGTCCTACGTCCATCTTCTCACGGCGTCCTTCTGCTGGCTGTGTCATTCTCTGGACAGCTATCTCAAGTCGACTGTTCTCTTCTGTCCTGCTTTGTCAACTGCTCTCCCTGTCTTCTCTCGGGCCTTACTTCCCTCCTCCACATCCAGTTTCACGGGGAATCTCGTCTTCAAGCCCTTTGTGTAGGTTTCGCACAAAAACAGACAAAAACATTGTCTAAGTGGCGCCAATCCAAACGAAAACGAATTGCTACGCATCCTGTCACATCTTTATACACATTTAAATGATCAAACCGTTCTATCTCGAACAATTCAGCTTTGCTTAAGTCATTTGATTGCACTTAGTTTAAAATACCAAACAATTCTGACCCATAGATAAGACCCTATAAAATGTTACCATTTTGGGCCAGAGTGGGCCTAGGAGGGATGGAACTAAAGGGGTACTCCTAATTCTCCCAAGCTCCAGCATTACTGTATCCTCACTATCAGATTGTTTAGTTATATATCCAGGACACTCGTTGTAAGGGTGTATTAACCCCCTGCGGAGATTCAGTCGGTGCATTCTATTGCTTAAACCGACTTGGCTCGACAATCTGGGGTTCAACATCATATCTTCACAATCATTTTAAACAGATAAACAAATCTTTATCTCAAAGTTCTATATCAACGAATGATGAAATTTTAGACGGCGTTAATACATTGGGTCAGTGTGGACTTGTAAACGAATGTGCAACTTAACACTCCTTAACGCTCCAGAACCGGAGCCTCACAACCCGACGTATTTTAGTGTTTCATCAAGAACTTACCTTTTAGAGGGGGTGAATTATTTGTTAGTAGAGGAAGCAGATATTTTCAATGTTCTGTCGACAGCTTTCTTTTAATGGTAGGAGAGAGCAGATTAGTTTTAGAAAAAAAAACTGTTTCTTTTTTAAATAAAAAAATATGAACAACAGGTCCCGCCACTCGTTCGCACCGGGTGGCTGTAAATAATTTTAATCCCCTGATTGCATGAAGCTGTTCCCTCAAGCTATACCTGCTTTGGCAAAGCTAAGCTTATTGTTTGACACCTGAGGTGCCTCAACAGAGTAATGCTGATGGCATGAAACATTTTTCCACTTCCTGCGTAGGCGTCGAGATTCGTGCCCGGCATCTATATAAAAATGATCAAGTGTCATATCTTACTTGGTTGGAGGTTGGATATATATCAACATGAACAAGGATCTATACAGGTGTACTGGTTTATCCTATTTACCAACCCCTCCGCTCGGGCAGGATATGACACAAGGTCAATTTTTAAGCGAAGTTTAACAGGTTTGAGTTCAGAGTTTTTTTTTTCCCTAGACTAGTTGCCTTACCAAGGCTGAAGAACCCAGTCTGCTCTACTATTTACCCATAGCTGGAGGGAGAATAATTAGATTCATACCTTTTCCAAGAGTATTAGTGCTATGTGAAATGCAATCAGTCTCGTGCAGGATTTGAACTCGTGTCGCCGTGTCCATTTTCTACGACGATAACCATTACTCCACTACACCAGGTGTACTGGTTTATGGTCGAGATTGTAATGCCATAAATACACCTTCCTTATATATCATTTTCCAATGACAGATATGCCACAGAAAGAATTTCCATCATTTAGCTTCGTCTTCCTTAGCTTCGACAAAGATTTACAGCGCTTAGTCGATGTCCATGTATCTCTCGACATTTTCCTATCACAAACCCTACTCATTTGTTACTTCATAAGGAAACCTAGTTTTCTCTAACCTTAGAACCCCCCAAAAGCATCTAATCCCCTTGCGCCAGATCAAAGACAAACCTTACAATGAAATTCACTCCCATTTTTTTTTTTTTTTGCTTCTTCACTTTAGGGTGTTTCAAGTGCAGTCCCGAGAAAAGGATCTTTTTGATCTGAAAACCTTCAGGAATTCGTCGTGTGATATACTGAAAGCAAATGGTCACAGGTGAGATGATATTAGATATTTCTTGTTTTGAAGAGAGAATGATCTCTCGCTCCTTGGGGATGAATGTCCTTTTCTCTTTTCTTTTTTTCTTTTTTTTTTTTAATTTTCTCTGGTTGGCTAAGACGAAGGATAAGGATATAGTTATGCTTTGTTAGACGCCATAAGTTAATATTGGTGTTCGCGCGAGAAACTTTCATATTCAGTCGTCGAAGTAATGAAAGGAGAGAAATTCCAACGAAAGAAAAATAGATAAAGAAAGTCAATAATAATAATAATAATAAGAAGAAGAATATTTTAGATGACAATCTAGAAAGATGGTAGAATTAAGAAAAAAATGTTACTAGAAAAAAGATAAAATGAATAAGATACCAGCATACCACATCGCTCTCTCTTAGTAGGCCTCATGCCAGTTTAGTTTCATTATGTTTTTCTTTGCTTAGTTATCTATTTGCAAATGTATCGAGAATAGCATAGCTTACCAAAAATCCTCTATCGTTTCCAAATACCAACGGCTAATTGATAGGGCTAAGAAAACATTGACTCACTCTCCTGCAGAGACGTAAGCCCGAATCCTTTTAAAAATGGATTTCCTTGTCTTGGCACTAAACTCCCTGTTGCCGATGCTCCAGTCCGGGAGATGTGCGAAGTGTAGAGCATCTCTTCATAGCCATTACTCCCAGGTTCACTCTGATCTAGAGTCGTAGAACTTGTTTTATGCCCATCCATGATTCAAATAAATCTGTTTAAAAAACATTTATATTCAATAGGACCTTTAAAAAAATGAAACAACTTTTACAAAAATGCTGACATAAATGAACTATGAAAACGTTTTTCTAAACGCTTGGCTTAATTTAACCCAGATGGGTTGAAGTGCCGTCATAATTAATCAAGCAGTCAATCAGTCAAATACCTAAGTTTAATTAAACAAATAGATTCTGAACCTCTTGTATACGCAATGTCAGTAGATACTTCATTTTCTGCCTATTCAATTGATTCATTGATTGATCATATTTGTGGGGGAATGAGTGTCCAAATATTAGAGAGTTGCATAGATTTTACATTTATTCATTGACCAAAACTCTCTGTACCAGCAGGATGTGACACAAGGTCAATTCTAAACGGAGCGGGAAAAATGTGTCATCGGAGTTTTCCTTCTTCTAGACCACGTGTCACACTAAGGTTCAAGAAACCAGTTGCCCTACTATTTACCAATGGATAGAAGAATAATAGTTGGATTGCTATCTTCCCTCTTAGTATTCCAACTATCTGAATAACTAACAGACTTGTCCATGATTTGATTGGTTTGCTTGTGTTTTAAGGCATATCAATAATTATTGGTTATTTACTGCCAAATCCTCTTTTTTATGTATATATTAAATGTATGGTTAGTTAACATATTTTGTGGATACACACAGTTAAATGATCAAACAGTTCTATTTCTAACAATTCAATTGAGCATGTGTCAACAAATTTAATGGTTCCAAGAATTCCTAATTATCACAAATAGTTAAAGTAAATATAAGGCATTTGTTTACACATAGTTCAAGTTAGCATATGCCATTTGTTTGCACGCAATTTAAATGTCAAACGGTTCTATTTCAAACAATTCAATTTACTAGAAGTCATTTTTCTGCACTCTGGTTAAATGTCAAACAATTCTATTCGACTGATTAGTAGGACTCAATCAGCTGCTACCACTCCTGGTCAGAGTCGAACTGGGAGTGATGGTAATGAAGGAGTATTCCTTGTTCCACAAAGCTCCAGCATTACTGGAGCTTCAACATTATATTGTTAAATGTCATATCTAGGGCCCTCTTTAATGCAGTGATTTAATCAGCGATAATCTACTGGCTCTGTCGATTGGGCAACCAGGATTCGAACTTGGTCCCCCGTGTCCCTTTTCTACGACAGTAACCACTACTCAACGTCCAGTGTACGCTAATATTTATATTTTGTGGAGGTGCCCGTGATGTAATGGGTATCGTCGTAGGAAATGGACACGGTGACACGAATTCAAATCCTAGACGAGACTGATTGCATTTCACATAGCACTAATACTATTGGGAAAGGTATGAATCCAATTATTCTCCCTCCAGCTATGGGTAAATAGTAGGGCAGACTAGATTCTTCAGCCTTGGTGAGGCAACTAGTCTAGGAGAAGGAAAACTCTGAACTCAAACCTGGTAAACTCCTCTTAAAAATTGACCTTGTGTCATATCCTTCCCGAGCAGGGGTTGATAGATATGTATATTTATATGTTTGTGTAGTCTCTTAAAAGTATTTTTGTACATGGTTATAAAATATCAAGTAATCTAAAACCAATGATACCGAGTCAGCGTGGACGTGGATGTTATGGCAATGTAGAGGTACTGCATACTCCCCAGATCTCCAGTAGTTCTTTCTTTATTTACCTATTTCTTATTTTTGTCATCTCTTCTTATATTGAGTTGCATTCGTGATCGAATCGAACAACAAAATTACCATTCAGCAAAAGATGTCTATTCTTTTTCATACGATTCTCATACCATGGTTTTACATTCTCTCCATAGGTATACGCTTTTTACCCCATGAATTACACACAATATAAGATATTTACGATGAATGAGAATGGTGTATTTACAATGCTGTTGATTATAGGGTGAAGGAATAAAAGAAACATCCAATTGAAAAAAGAAAACGTATTATTCAGCATGGGTTTCAACCTTTCCTATTCTGAGTGTTGGGACGAACATATGATTAGAGCTCAAAGGTCGGAGAGAGTTTCAATGGAAAAAGAATAAAAATAAAGATTCACGAATATAGAGAAATATAAATAAAAAGAAAGAACAGAAAGAGGCACAAAAGAAAGAAAGAAAAAAAAAGAAAGAAAAAAAAAGAAAGAAAAAAAGAAAACTGAAAGAAAGAAAGAAATGAGATGAAAATAAAGAAAGAGAGAAATGATATGAAATGAAAGAATGAAAGAAAGAAAACGAGATAAAGAGAATGAAACAAGAAAGAAAGAAGGAAGATAAAAAGAAAGAAAGAAAGAAAGAAAATGAGATGAAGAGAACAAAACTAGAAAGAAAGAAAGAAAGAAAGAAAGAAAGAAAGATGAAAATGAGATGAAGAGAACAAAACTAGAAAGAAAGAAAGAAAGAAAATAAGATGAAGAGAACAAAACTAGAAAGAAAGAAAGAAAGAAAGAAAGAAAGAAAATTAGATGAACAGATCAAAGAAAGAAAGAAAGAAAGAAAGAAAGAAAGAAAATGAGATGAAAAGAAAGAAAGAAAGAAAGATTGATTGAAAGAAAGAAAATGAGATGAAGAGAACAAAACTAGAAAGAAAGAAAGAAAGGAAGAAAGAAAGAAAGTGAGATGAACAGATCAAAGAAAGAAAGAAGAAAAAAAGAAAGAAGGAAAATGAGATAAAGATTCGAAACAAGAAAGAAAGAAAGATGAAGAGAAAGAAAGAAAGAAAGAAAGAAAATAAGATGAACGAAACCAAGCAAGAAAGAAAAAAAGAAAGAATAAACAAGATTTAGAATGCATATAAAGCGAGAAAGCGTACAAAAAAAAAGAAATAATGGAATTATTGTGAAGAGAATGAAGTATTGAAAGAAAGAAAGAAAGAAAGAAAGAAAGAAAGAAAGAAAGAAAGAAAGAAAGTGCAAATTATGAAGTTTTAAAAGGAAACGAGATATATAAAATCTAAAAAGAAATTAAATTTGATAATAATGGCGAGAATGAGAAGGCGAACAAGAGAAAAAATCATGCTAGTTCCAAATTGGGGGAAACATTTTAAAGAGAAAAAAAAAAGTAAAAATTATGAAAAGAAAGACACGAAGTATGGATAACAATAATTCCACAAAGCTGGATAATACACGGTCTCAAAATGTACAAAATATCACATGAAGTCATAAACTTCATCGAAAAGACCATACAAACCTGGAGAATGGAGCTGACAGCAGGAGGAAGAAGCTTAGCAGAAACAAAGATCCAAAGAGGCATTTTCCAAGGAGATGAACTATCACCCTTACTATTCATAATATCTATGATGCCACTTAATCACATACTCAGGAAATGCACAGCCGGATACAAACTCAGCTGATCGCAAGAGAAGGTCACCTAATGTACATGTATGGCATTAAACTATTTGCAAAAAATGAAGAAAGAACTAGAAACTCTCATACACGCCGTTAGAATATACAGTCTGGACCTAGGAATGGAATTTGGCATACAAAAATGTGCCATGCTCGTCGTGAAAAGAGGCAAACGATATACGACTGACGGAATAGAACTACCGAATCACGACAAAATTAGAACGCTCGGAGAAGAGGAAACCGACAAATACTTGGGTATCTTGGAGGCTGACACCATCAAACAAGTGGAAATGAAAGATAAGATCCGGAAAGAATATCTCAGGAGAACTAGAAAACTACTCGCGACAAAACTCTCCAGCAGAAACCTCATCAAAAGAATAAATACCTGGGCTGTGCCCCTCGTTACATATTACAGGCCCTTCCTCAAGTGGACCAGAGATGAACTAAAACAAATGGATCAGAGAACAAGAAAACTAATGACCATGCACAAGGCATTACATCCCAGAGACGACGTCGACCGACTATATGTACATATGTATATGAGGAAGAGAACTCGCCAGCATAAAAGACAGCGTTGACGCATCGATTCAACGGCTTGAAGACTACATAGAAAAACACTGACGAGGACCAAATTACAGCCTTTAGAAACGACACCGACAACACGATAAACGATAAAATGGCAACAACTAGGATACAAAAATGGGGCGAAAAACAACTCTATAGCCGCTTTAAACGACTAATAAACAACACCTAACACGACAAAACCTGTATATGGCTAAGAAAAGGAAACCTTAAGAGAGAAACGGAATCTCTCCTAATAGCAGCACAGGACAACGCCATAAGAACCAATCATATCAAAGTGAGAATAGATAAGACACAACAAAACAGTAAATGTAGGCTATGCTGTGACAGAGACGAAATGATCAATCACATAATAAGCGAATGCAGCAAATTAGTACAGAAGGAGTACTAGGCGAGACACGACTGGGTTGGCAAAGAGATCCACTGGGAAATGCGCAAGAAATTTAAATTTGACCATACTAACAAATGGTGTATACACAACCCAGTACCTGTCCTAGAAAATGACACGTATAAACTCCTAACATACAAACGGATCACCTAATCTCGACCAGAAGACCAGACCTCATAATAATCAACAACAAAAAAAAAAAGAATTTGCAAAATTATTGACTTTGCTTTCCCAGCGGACCACAGAAAAAATCTGAAGGAATGTGAAAAGAAGGATCAGTACCTCGACCTTGCAAGAGAATTGAAAAAGCTGTGGAACATGAAAGAAACGATTGTGCCAATTGTGATTGGTGCTTTAGGTACAATAACTAAAAGAATAGTAAAAGGCCTGAAGGACTTGGAAGTTGGCGGACAGGTAGAGACTATCCTAATGACAGCATTACTGAGAACGGCCAGAATCATGAGGCGAGTCCTGGAGACTTGAGGAGACTTGCTGTCACTCAAACTCCAGTGAAAACTGTCAGCTAACACTGTTGTGAAAAACTCTAAAGGAATAAATAATAATAATAATAATAATAATAATAATAATAATAATAATAATAATAATAATAAGAAGAAGAAGAAGAAGAAGAAGAAGAAGAAGAAGAAAATAAGTAAACGATAAGAAAAAAGAAAGAAAGAAAAATTATTTGATTTTGAAAAAGGGAATTAAAGCATAAAACAACGAAAGAAGGAAAAAAGAAAGAATAAACCGAATGACATGCAAAGAAGAAAGAGAAGAAGAAAGAAAGAAATCAATCAATCAATCAACCAACCAATCTGTGAAGGAGAAAGCCAGAAAGAAAAAGAAGTGGGAGTATTGAAATAGCGGACTCTTATTGCGAATAGAATGAAACTGAATTACGAAGATAAAGAAAAAAAAAATATATATATATATATAAAAGTGAGAAATAGAAATTCAAATAACGAATCAAAATGAAAAAGAAAGAAAGAAACAAACAAACAAAAAAGCAAACAAACAACAAAAATACAATGATGAAGTGAATATTTACAGAACGAATAGCGAAGAAGAAAAGAAGGAAATTTTATAATTCGAGTGAACTTTGTAAAGAGAGAGATAATGAAAAAGTAAAGATGAAATATAACGAAAATGAAAAGGAAAGCAAGTGGGGAAAGAAAGAAAGAAAGAAAGAAAGAAAGGAAGGAAGGAAGGAAGGAAGAAAGAAAGAAAGAAAGAAAGAATTGAGGGATGGAGAGTATATATGCAGAACGAGAAAGTGAAAAAGAAAAAGAGTTAAGAAATGGATGAAATATTGAAAAAAAATGAAGCCCTTCAAAAAGAAAGGAAGAAGCATATGAAGATAAATGGTAGGAATAGAAAGAAAGAAAGAACGAATGAAAGAAAGAACGGAAGAAAGAAAGAAAGAAAGAAATTAGTGATGAAGAGTATGTATTCTGAACGAAAAAGTGAAAAAGAAAAAAATAATTAAGAAATGGAGGAAATATGGAAAACAATGAACCCCATAAAGAGATAGAAAAAATATAGACAAACGGAAAGAAAAAAAAAATAAATAAATAAATAAAGAAAGAAAGAAAGAAAGAAAGAAAGAAAGAAAGAAAATGTAAAAGTACGAAAAAGGTGAATGATAGAAAGGATATATGAAGAACGAGAAAGAAAGAAAGAAAGAAAGAAAGAAAGAAAGAAAGAAAGAAAGAAATCACGAGAAAACTGTAAGAAAAATGAAGCCTTAAAAGAGAGATGAAAAAAAAGATATCTGGAAAGAAGGAAGGAAACTGAAGAAAAAGAGGAAAAAAAGAACAAGCAAGTCATCAAACATACAAACAAACAAACAAACAAACAAATAAAGAAACACCATGCAACAGAAAAAAACGAATGAAATAAGATGAGAAAGAAAGAAAGAAGAATGAGAATAATGTGAACAGAAAGAAAGAAAGAAAGAAAGAAAGGAAGAAAGAAAGAAAGAAAGAATGATGAATGGTGGAGAGTATGTGTACAAACAAAGAAAAATATAGAAAAAAAGAAGGAAATATTATAAAGTGAGAGAAACCCAAAAAGGAAATAAAATAAAAAATATAACAAAAAAGGAAATAAAAAAGAAATAACGATACAAATAAAATAATAATTAATGAACAAAGAAAAAAAAAGAAAGAAAGAAAGAAAGAAAGAAAGAAAAAATAAATGAAATAATTTTCAAAAAAAGAAAAAAGAAGATTGATGGGTTCAAAGAGAGAAAGCGACGAAGAAAAAAAAAAGGGGGGATACTAAGAAATACGAAGAAAAAACGAATTTTATAAAGAGTGAGAAACAGGAAAAAAAAAAAAGGAAGGAAAAAGAAGAATATAGAGAGGTAAAAATGTAGAATAAAGTAAAGGAGAAAAAAATTAAAAAAATTGAAAATAGAAAGAGAAGAAAAAGAAAGAGAATCAATATAGACAAAAATATGGAAAGATAGAAGCAACTAAAAAGCAAAGCAAAGAGGAAGCAAAAAAAAACCATTTGTTTTGTTAGTTGGTTGGATGTCTATCTTATCTTTATAAAACCAAAGTAACTTAACATGTTATTTGGTTATTTTATTTTACGGGGTTTCAACCCTTGTCGGGTTATTTAACGCCGAATCTAAATTCGAACAATTCAGTTAAGCATAAATAGAGTTTTTGTTTACAAGCAGGTAAATGTCATAACAGTTCTATTTCAAACAAATCAGTTTAGCATAAATACATAGTTAATGCTATTTTACCCATAGATAGGACCCTATCAGGTATTACCACCCCGGGCCCGAATGAACCTGGGAGTGATGGCAATGAACAAGTACTCTGCATTCCCGAAAGCTCCAGCATTACTGGAACCCCAGCATTAGAATGTTCAGTGTTATATGCAGGACACTCGTTGCCGAGGGGATCTGACAGCTCAGCAGATGAGCAGTTGGTATATTCTCCAGCCCCAGCAGAATAGAAAAAGTTACTTTATATCTAATTCAATTATGGTCCCCAATAATAGACTGTATAATAATGTATATTCACAATCATTTTAAACACTTAAACCACTATATTACTGTATCAGATTGGTTGTTGGTTGGTTGTTCGGCTTTTATGGCATATCAACCTTTGTAGGTTATTTAACGCCAAATCCATTTTTATGAAAATAGTTCTATGTCAAACAATTCAGTTTAGCATAAGTATGCAGTTTAAATGTGAAAAACATTTCTATTTCAAGCAATTCACTTTAGTCAAGCAGTTCTACAGTTAAATGTCAAAACAGTTCTATATCAAACAATTCAGTTTAGTGTAAATACGGTTTCAATTAAAAAAATGTTCTTTTTAAAATAATTCAGTTTAGCATGAGCACACAGTTTAAATGTAAGTACGGTTTAATTGTCAAAAACATTTCTATTTCAAGCTATTCTGTTTAGTCAAACAATTTTTTTAGCATAAGTATGTCGTTAGTTCTATTTAACCCATAGATAGGGTGATAGATCAGGTGTTACCACTCCAGGCCAGAGTGGGCCTGTGAGCAATAGCAATTAAGGGGTGCTCTGCATTCCCCTAAGCCCCAGCATTATTGGAACCTCACCATCTAATTGTTTAATGTCATATCCAGAATACTCGTTTTTTTTTGGGGGGGGGGTCTTACCCCTCTGTAGAGGGGCAGTCACTGTATTCTCCAGCCCCAGCCGACTGTGCAAACAGTATCAGAGAATCAAGATCTACCACATTCGACTATTTCACGATCATTATACTCAGATTACTTTATTTAATGGTATATCAAGTAGTGGGTTACTTAAAACCAAATCCATCTTTGTAGAAAAATACTAGTTGAACGATTTAACCAATAGCTGAAGAGAAAAAAAGATATTCCTCTCTTTTATAAGAGTATTTGCCTCAAAGTGAAGATTATACAGGCACTGGAATTCGAAATCGCTTTAAAACGATGGACTACAGAATCGTATTAAGCGAGTTCGTACTCCAGTCACTTTCGGACAAATACCCTTGGGAAAGGTATGATCCCCCTTATCCTCCCAGCTATGGGTTAAATAGTACCACTGCTGTTCTTCTAAGAGAATGGCTTTGGCATTAAATGACCTACAAAGGTTGATATGCCATTAAACAAAGAAACCAAACTAATCGAAACCGCTTACAATGATTTCGCTGTGAAGTCCACCGGTACTCCGTCATACATTCTAATACACTTCATATTTAATTGCTATATCATTATTTTAAAAATTATTATATATTATATTTGTACATTTTCATTTTATTTCATATAGCAAAATGGAATATTGTAATCATCTCCGAGGCTTAGTTATACACAAAATTAGAAATACTTTTTTCGTATGGGCACTTTTATTGATAGTACACTCATGAAACTCTAGTACCGTTCGAAGTAATCTCCTCTCGCTGTAATGCACTGGTTGTACCGTTCCAACAACTTCTGGAAGGCCTCATAGAAGTCCTCTTGTGTGAGCGTGTCAATGACCTTCGTCACAGCCTCTTTCAATTCCTCAATTGTCTCATAACCACAGCCTCTGAGCGTAGGGAATAAGCAAAAGTCACAGGAAGCAAGGTCTGGACTATAGGGAGGCTGAGGAACTGTCTTGATACTATTTACCAACCCCTCCGCTCGGGCAGGATATGACACAAGGTCAGTTTTTAAGCGGAGTTTAACAGTTTGAATTCAGAGTTTTCCTTCTCCTAGACTAGTTGCCTAACCAAGGCTGAAGAACCTAGTCTGTCCTACTATTTACCCATAGCTGGAGGGAGAATAATTGGATTCATACCTTTCCCAAGGGTATTAGTGCTATGTGAAATGCAATCAGTCTCGTCCAGGAATTGAACTCGTGTCGCCGTGTCCAATTCCTACGACGATAACGACTACACCACAGGCACTGTCTTGATGCCCATCTTGGTCAAATAGTTTGTGACAAGGATGGAGTTGTGGACTGGTGCATTGTCCTGGTGGAAATGCCACTGACCCGTTTTGAAGAGTGCTGGACTCTTCCAACGGAATCTCTTCCTGAACTCCCTTAAAACCTCAACATAGTACTCCTTGTTGACTGTCTGTCCAGTGGGAACCCAGTGCAAGTAGATCATGTCAGTGCTGTCAAAAAGAGGGATCATCAAAAGTTTGTGGGTGGATTTGCTCTGTCTGGCCTTCTTAGGTCTGGGAGGGTCAGCATGCTTCCACTAGGAACCCTGCCTCTTGGTCTCTGGGTCATAGCAGTAGCTCCAGCTTTCATCGCATGGCATTTTTTCCAAGTTTAAAACCGAATTTTATTGCATATCGTTCTTCTAAAATACAGATTGCATTTTTAAAATTTTCCAGCTGTGACAATCAGGCTTTAGTAGGGTGTATTCCAATTGCTGCTGTAGCTGTTCATTTGAACCTGAAATCATAAAAATTGATCAGTCATCTCATAAGATGTCTGGCAATAACAAAGTGAATTTTCAAGAGTTTTCGACAATTTTAAATGCCTGTACAAAAAAAGTCTGGAAACTTATTGAAGGCACCACGTATATAGCCACTTCTAAAAAAGCGAGCTCGCGATCAACGATCTGAGAGTGCAACTCGTTTACCATTACTCCATGCGATTAAGGCAAGATATTTCTTTTATGGTTAACCTTCGTTCTTTGTTGACAACTAACAGACTCGAATAAAGGAAAGCAATCTTCCTTCGATAAGATCTCTTTGAAATGGTAATTCCATGACCAGCATTGCAATGTGATGGGTGAAACGCTGAGATGATTCCATTTAACCGAGAAAGGGACAAAAAGAGGGTGCGAGAAAAGGAAGAGAAGACTCGAGATTGTTCACTTCAACGAGAGCAAATTAAATAAATCCAACCCCTGATCAGTGAATATTAGTAAAACCCTTGCCACTTTAAAAAGCGAAAAAGGCACTGATGCAAAATCTAAAAGGGCTGCATTTGCCCACCCCATTACAATTTCCCTTTTATATTCTTTCAAATAGCCGGCATAAAACGAATCCATTTAATATTTATGCTAGGATTTTTCCTCCATAGGGCAGAGAACACTAATCTGCAGAAAGGTTTCTTAATCAACGCTCCCAGCTATTATGGAAATTTTTTTTAGTTTATCTAACAGGTTCAACACACATCCATTTGCCTCTATTGTATGGAAGAGAGAAAAATGAGGAAAAATAAAAGAATAAAAACTAATCTGCTTACCTATTCGAATGTGCACCTTGACTGGTGTTTTGTCTAGAAAGCCAAACCAGCAAGCTTTTCTTAGAAAGGTCTTATTGATTGTAAGTTCCTATGCTTCCACGTATAACTAGCCTTGTACCAAGCTTAGAAAATGACTGCATATATAAGAATTTACATTTTGACCTGTTGCTTCTTTTTGTTTAATGGTATTTCAACCTTAATGGATTATTCAATGCCTAATATATAAGAGTAAGATAGCATCTACGCTACAGGGACTCATCCGGTTTGATCTGGTTTACCTTCTTCGTATAAAGGCTTATCAAACTATGTGGTTCATTTAATGCCAATCCAACCTTTTACATGAAGAGTAGTTGTACTATAAAATCCATAACTGAAACGATAAGGAGGTTGATGCCTTTCCCATTTGTATTTGTTTGAAAATGAACTTGACTGGAGTTTAAGCTCGCATACTATCATATAATAGTGTAGCAAGTTCGCTACTGCGACCCAGGAACTCCCACTCCCTATTTATATGGAGCAGGTATACTTGATACCTGGGTGTAAATAACTGATTATATCAAGAAAGTATTTTTATATGTTGCAATAAAGTATTGAAAACGTACATAATCACGATTACAATCAAACATTTACAAATTACATTTTTGCATTATATAAACCCTACGGAATTGATATGCCAGTAGACGAAGAAAGCAAATCAAACTAAACCCTGGTAGCATTTCCTGTTCTTCAGGCACAAAGCTAAGTTCTGTTGTTTTCAATCGCGAAATATTGAAGACATGTCAGTGTCAGAAGGATATTTCCAGTACGTTTTCGTCTCTGAGTGGCTTCCCAAGAAAACTATTTAATCGGCAATAATGTCCACAGAAAATAGATTTTAAAGACAATTCCCTAAGATTTCAAATATTTTGTAAAGACTTGAGGTCAGCCCTCTCTGTAAAACTACTTGTGAACTCTACTGTCAAAATGTTGCAGGAAGAAATCTACGACAACGAGCAAAAATGATAAGACAAGAGAAATACGAGATATTGGTACAAAAAGGAAAAAGCAGCACAATTAAAAGAAAAGATACAACTAATAGAAATAAATCAGAAGGTACTGTCGAAAGAAGAGTAAAATGACTAAAAGGATCCCGAGACGGGGCCTAAAAATACAAACAAAACAAGACATTCCAAATCAACGAAAGAAAATTCAACCAGCAAGAACGGACAGAAAATTTAAAGACATAGCAGCAACCGTATCAGATGGAGGCCAAACGATTTTGGAAACGGTTTGGTCTGGTTTGATTTGGTTTGTTGGGTTTTATGACATATCAACCTTTATAGGTTATTTAACGCCAAATACATCTTTTATGTAAATAATCTGTTCTATTGAAAACAATTTAGTTTAGCATAAATTCAAGCAGTTATATGTAACGATTCAGTTAAGTGTAAATACAGTTTTAATGTCGAAAAACAGCTCTATTTCAAATAATTCAGTTAAGCATAAGCAAGCAGTTTAAATGTAAGTACGGTTTAATTGTCAAAGATATTTCTATTTCAAGCTATTCAGTTTACTGAAATAATTCAGTTCAGTTGCTCTTAGTTCTATTCAACCCATAGATAGGGCACTATCAGGTGCTACCTCTCCGGACCAGAGTAGACCTGGGAGCGATGGCAATAAAGGGGTACTCCTCATTCCCCAAAGCTTCAGCACTGCTGGAACCTCACTATCAGATTGTTTAATGTCATATCCAGGACACTCGTTGGGGGGGTCTTATGCAGTCAGTATATTCTGCAGCCTCAGGCGACTGGACAATTTGGAAACAGAGGGATCTTAACAAAGAAAGCGAATCGATAAGCAACACGGAAAAAAATTCTCGAGGGCCCAAACGCAAATATACACATTGAATTCACTCAGAACCACACTCAACAAATACCAAACTGGAAAACTCCATGCTTTGAATGGCATTCATATGATTCTTGTTTAAAAGTTCACTTCCATCCATGACACGTTTGCTATCAAAACGAACAGATGCAAAGAACCAAAAGACATACTTGAATGGATGACCGAAGGAAAGAGACCTCCGATCCAAAAAGACACCCAAAAAGGAACAGCCCCTGACAAAAACAGATCCATAACATGCCTATCGATGATTTTGAAAATACTTAAGGCACAAATTAGGGAGGGGATTTACTATTTGCTAATTTGGATTTACTATTTGCAACCCTGCCTCTTGGTCTCTGGGTCATAGCAGTAGATCCAGCTTTCATCGCATGGTATTTTTTCCAAGTTTAAAACCGCGACTGTTTCCTCTAAAACACTGTGCATGCCGCCAGGGAACAAGAACAGATCTTCTATACATTAATCAACACATCTTTAAGAAGACCAAAAAAAGGTAGGAAAAACTACCTATGTCTAGAACTGTTTAAAAAAGGCATAAGATATGATCCCGCAAAGCTGGGTAATTGCCTGTCTTAAAACATGCATGATACATTAAGTCATAAACGTTATCGAGAAAACCATGAAAATCTGTAGACTGGAATTGAAAACAAGAGGAAAAAGCGTAGTTGAGGTGAAAATCCACTGAGGAATCTTCCTGAAAGTTGCGCTGTCACCTTGAATATTTGTAATAACGATTATGCCACTATATCACATACTTAGGAAATGTACCGGTAGGTAAGAACTTCGTATATAGCAAGAAAAAATCAACCACCTACTGAACATAGACGAGATATACTTTTTGCAAAAACGGAAACAAGTGGAAACCCGAATACAGACCGTGGGGATATACACTGAAGATATAGGGGGAAATTTGGCATTGAAAAATGTACCATACTAATAATGAAGAGCGGAAAATGGCAAATGATATAAGGAATCATCATCATCATCATCATCATGTGCCGCTAACACGGATATATCTGACCCTCTCTTGCCACTTTTCCCTGCCGTTCATCGCCTCTGGCAGGTCTTCTGGGCTTCATCCCGTATCCTCACATAGCTGCTGTATGTATGTTCTAGCTGGTTGTCCTGCTTTAGCTCGTCCATATGTGGGGGTCAATATGAGTACATCACTTATGAGCTCGTCCCTGCTCTTCCAACAGTGTCCTGCGTGCATGGCTCGTCTAACTTGGATAATTTTCGTGATGGGAGGCAGGTGGCCGTATAGTTGGTGCCTTGTGGGGTGTTGCCGCCAGGACTTGTTTAATATTGCTTGCAACATTCTTGGGTAATTGCTGTCTAGCTTCTTCTCCAGCCGTTTTGTTAGCGTCCAAGTGGTGCATCCATACAGCAATATCGACATGACCGCTGCTTGGAAGAAACTGCGTTTCATTTTATCGGTCCAGTATGATTTCCATATGACCGATAGCTTATTGATAGCTATCCATGTCTTCGTTAGCCGCGTGTCGATGTCTTTTTCGCTTGATGAGACACTGCTCCACTGGTAGGTGAATTTGTCAACCAGTTTCAGAGAGGTTCCGTCTAGTGAGGAAATGTCGCCTGCTTGATTAAAGCACATGTACTCAGTTTTGTGTGCGTTGACATGGAGGCTAATTCCTGCGACGGCTCGTTCCAAACTATGCAGCAGTGTTTCGGCTTGGTTTGGTATATTTGCTAGTAACGCTATGTCATCGGCGTAGTCGGCGTCGGTAATTGTTTTTGCGGGATGCCTTCTGCTTCTTTTCTTTGTCAGCTCGAAGCCGTTTTCTCTGATTTTATCGATCGATGTCCTAAGCACGTAGTCTAGACATGATAAAGAGGTATGGGGCTAGCGTGTCCCCTTGTAGTATTCCTGCTACAATGTCGAAGTATTCTGTGTCTCCGTCTTTCACTTTGGTGTTTTTATAGAGAATCATTATTGCTGCTAGAGTTTATTTTGGTATGCCGTATGCTAGTAGGATTTGTTCCATCTTCCCTCTGTGAATTGAATCGAAGGCCTTGGGGAAAGGAATAAATCTACTAAATCAAGAAAAATCTGAACGCTCGGAGAAAAAGAAACTTTCAAATACTTATTAGAAGCGGGCATCATCAAACAAGCGGAGACGAAAGAAAAAAATAAAAGAATTCCTCGAGAGATCGAAAAAACTACTCGAAACCAAACTTTATCACAAAAATCTCATCGAAGAGATAAACACCTGTGCTGTCCTATTTGTAAAATACTCGGGTCCATTCTTAAGGTGAACGTGAGAAGAACTCCAACAAATGGACCAGAGAACAAGAATACTCATGAGGATGCATAAGAAGTTACCTCCAAGAGATTATATAGACAGACAATATGAAAAGAAAAGAAGGAGGAGGAGGAACCACCAGCATTCAAGAGAGCTTCGATACTTCGATGACGTCTCAGAGACTACATAAAAAAGCAAAGAAATACTGTTTACAGCGATGTAAACAACATAAGGACGAAATGAACAATAAGTAGAAAACAAACATGGATAGGAAAATAATTGTGTCGACATCTAAAGCGACAAACAGAGAGATCTTCGGATTCTCTCATAACTCCATGTATAGCATTAGACCTTGCTGTCTAGTTTAAGCTATAACGCGGCATACATGCCCGGACCTACATTTGGGTTCGTGAAACTGCATGCCTCATTAGACCCACATTGCACTTAGTGGGTCAATGAGCAGCACAGACCAGTAGGGTTAAAGCCTCGGCTCGTTCCCGACATTCCCCTCCCCTTTGTCCCCACTTTAATCGGCCTTCGGGCTTTTGACCTTGTGTCAAGCCTTGTCTGGGGGGAGAAATTGGCAAATAGTATCTTAAGCAACAAACAAGCAATAACTTACACAAAAAACACCTGGATATGTCTAAGAAAGGGAAACGTTAGCAGAGAAACTAAATCTGTTCAAATAACAGCACAAAACAACGCCATAACAACAAACTATCTTAAAACAAAAATAGATGAGTTGCAACGAAATAGCATCTGTAGGTTATTCAGCGATAGAGATGAAATGATCAAACATAAAAAGCAAATGCTGTAAATTTGTGCAAGACGAAAATAAGACTAGGTCCGACTGGGTGGGAACGATAGTCCTCTGGGCATTGTGCAAAACATTTTAAATTGAACAAACGAATAAGTGGTTCCTGCTCCACCCAGAAAATTCTTTGAGATTTTGAAATGCAAGCAGATCACCAAATCTTTGAAAGGGTTGTGTGTGAGAGGGAGTTGGAGACCGAACAGAACTGCAACATATTGACCCCCAGTCTATTGGCCATGACCGCGTTTCTTTCCCGTTCTCCTGGGCTGCTCAACCGGGGGCCTGGAGGGCCCAGTCTCTCTGGGTGCTGGTTATCTCTACCGCATCTTATCTCTAACTCGTCTGATCATCAACTGATTAATCGGGGGCCTGAGGGCTCCCTCTGCTGGGTGCCAGCTTTCTCTACCTCATCTTGTCTCCAACTGATTGAATTTCCTGTGCACTGAGTTATATAATAGTTCAACGTCCACCTTCTTCTTGTGGGCGTCACAAATTGCACTCATTCAACCCATCCACGGTCAAGGTTATACTCTGCTATTCCTCGACCGGATACACCTGTTATTTACACTGGTGCATTTCCTATTTTGACAGCCCAGCCGGGTCGTAGGTCAATGTACAACACATTGTGAATAAAGCAGAGTCCAATCGTTTTGACTTAATAGTTGGTGTGATTAAATATTGAACTCAGGTCGATCAGTATAATTTCTCAAGGAAAAAAATACGAAATATCGTTTACATTTTAACCCACCTTAGAAATCTTTTTTTTTTCAATTAATTATTTTAAACATTGATTCTTTGAAAAGCATGTGACGCGACGACGAGGCTAATGGCCCTTGATTTTAGATTTAAAAGACACTTCTCAGATTTCTCAAACATTTAAGATTGTTATGTTTGCAGATACGTCTCTTTTTATATTATAGAATACTTCTTGAAAACTGCGATAACGTTTTGTCAAGAAAAAGAAAGTGCAATTTAGTTATCAGTTCGACAATGCAATTTATCACGTTATACGATTAATATATTAGTTTCTTTAATCTAAGTAATAAATTCAAATAGAGTTTATTTTATTATATTTTTCTTTGATTATCCCATTTGCTGGCTGATAATCACTGACTCGTCGGGTTGTGCTGTTTCTTCATTAGTTCTTTCTCTTTGTTATTAATGATAAAGTAGAAATTTTCATGCGCTCAATGTAACAAGCATTTTGATGGGTTTCAGACGGTTATCAACGGCCTTTGTGGTACATTATTTCTTCTTTGATGTTCAAGATTCAAGAATCTTTGTCTTTCTCTATAGTTGGATACTGTAGATGTTCATTGTTTATATGAAAGAATCGAAAAGACTTGGATCATATAGAAGCGATTTTAATGATGTCACGTTGTGGGCTTTCCAACAAATTTCTAGAAACGAGTGATTTTTAGGGTTGTTTATTTATTTATATTTTTTTTTTTTTTTGCTTTTATTGGTTGGTTGTATGGCACGCCAAAACTTGCTGGCTTACTTAATGTTGAAAAATACTCTTTCTTAAAAAACAAAACAAAAAAAAAAAAAACAAAGAATTATATTGTTTCGCTTAACTAATTCTATTAATTGTATATTATTTTCTAATGAAGCGATAAAAAAAAAAGTAAGATCTTCAGGGTATAACGTAATGGCCGAGAGATTTCGGTTCATGCCTTTGAGTTTAGTTAGGCTGAGAACCTTTCGGCTCAGCGCATGGGTTAGTTAGGTGCAGACATTGATGCATGTGTTAACGCGGGCGCGCGCGGGCGGTTGAAGGTGTCACTCAGATGTCACAATAGTCCGAGACGAAATGGGTGACGGAGTGCGAGTGACGTCACGCACCGGAAGCGCGCAGAATTTTTTGGAGATTTAAAGAAATTTAGTTGAATACTAGACGCCAAACGAGGAGAATCGACTTTTGGAGCTCGCAGACGCTATGCGAACTTGCGTCCTATGGGGGCCGCTCGAGATGGGGGCCAAATGAATAAGACAGCATAGAAGATTGTGTCTCTCCTCCTTACGTCGAAACCTTTAACTCAAAGTTAATAAAAAGGTTTCGTACCTGAACAAGAAGTCGTTGCGTGTTTTCGAATTTCGAGATTCCTATGTTCTTTATGTGTTCTACGATATGTATATATGTAATGAACGTCCCGTGTACATTTCGCAAATTGCCGCATTTACCTATAGTAAAGAGGACTATTTCATTTGTAGAAATATTCGCCAATAAAAAAGTTTTAATTTTTATTTTTTCAATAGGGTGATAATAATCATTATCATCATCATCATGTTACGCTATCAGCACAGATCTTCCTTACCCTCTCCAACCATCTCTCTCTCTATCCTCCATCGCTTCTGGCAGGTCCTCAAGGTCACATTTCGTATCAGCACAGTGCTGTTGTATGTAGGTCCAAGCCGGACGTCCGTGTAAGGGAGTCCACAGCAGTACGTTCCTTATGAGTTCTTCCCTACTTCTCCAGCATTATTTCATAAGAGAACTCAGATAGCTGAAGACATGGAGTTGACGGTAATGCTAATTGTAATTAGAGCACTTGGAGTGGTCTCAAAATCTTAGAAAAAGAACTTGAAATGATGGAAATCGGATGACAAATCGTGACCATCTAGACCATCTTGTTAAGTTTGAACAGAAAACTGAGATATGGAGACCTATGCTAACTTCTTGTATTTCAGACTCCACTGAAAAACCTTCAGCTAGCTACAGATATTTGCATCTCGCTTGAGAGCTGAAAATGCTGCTGAGCATTACGGTGACAGTTATACCCATTGTAGCTGGAGCACTAGAAGTAAATAAGATTGTAAAGTTGGCCACTGTAGTAGAGCGCGACCCAAAGGCTCCCTTTTCGATAGCTACTACACCTATGTGTTGGGGAGGGCGCTACTCCTTTCCCCGGATTGCTCCACTTTAACCTTGATTCGTTCCTTATATTGCTAAGTGTTAAGCAAGGCAGTATCAAGTATCATTTTTAAAGTCTTTGTTATAACGTGACCTGGGAATGAACCTATTGGCGAACACTCTACCTACTTCGCCAATGAGCCTTAGAAACGGTCCCAAAATATTTGGAAAAAATCATAGGAAGAATAGATACCATCCAGACAATAGCACTGTTAAAATCAGCTTCAATATTTAGAATATTACTGGTAATCGGTGGAAACTTACTGTCACCATGATACTGGGTAACTATAACGTAATAGTTGTCTCTCGTTAGTTGTTTGGGTTTTATGCAAAAAATCAGTTCTATTTGAAAGAATTCAGTTTAGCATGAGTACACAGTCTGTAAGTAAAAAGTAGGCAACCGTAGTCGAGGGCAACCAGAAGGGTTGACTTTCAAGCTGCTACAGCGAGGTGTAGGGGCGCTACTTATTCCCCAGAATTACTCCGCTTTACCCTTGATACGCACCGTACATTGCTGAATGTTAAGCAAGGAGGCATCAAGTACCATTCTTAAAGTCTTTGGTATGACTCGACCTGGGAATGAACCCAGGCCTGACCGAACATTAACAAACACTCTACCCATTAGGCCAATGAGTAGACAGTTTAATTGTTAAAAACATTTCTATTTCAAGCTAATCAGTTTAGTCAAATGGTTCTAATCAAAACAATTCAGTTTAGTATGAGTATAGTTTTCGTCAGCCAGGCTATTGGCCTAATGAGTAGAATGTTCGCCAATGGTCTGGGAGAGCGGGTTTCAATCCCAAGTCGAATCATACCAAAGACTCAAAAAATAGTACATGGTGCTGCCTTGCTTAACACTCATCATTATAAGGTAAGGTTCAAGAATGAAATGAAGCAATCCAAGTAATGAAGTGGCGCACTCCCCTATACCTAGATGTAGTAGCAATTGAAAAAAGAAGCCTTTGGTTCACCCTCAACTAAGGTCGCCTACTTTACTTTAACTTTTGTCCACACATATTTAAATGTCAAAACATTTCTATTTCAAGGAATTCAGTTTAGCATAGTTATGCAGTTTAGTTAATTTAACCCGTAAATAGGACTCTATCAGATGCTATCATTCAGGGCAAGTGTAGACCTGGGAGCAATGCCGATGAAGGGGTACTCTAGATTCCCTAAAGCTCCTGCATTCCTGGAACTTTGCAATCAGATTGTTTAGTTTCATATAAATGTCACTCGTTGGGAGTGGTCTTACACCTCTGCAGAGAAGCAGTCGGTGTATTCTACAGTCCCAGCCGACTGGGAAAAGTTATCTTTTGTGATAGTGTTTCTGAATGAGGTGAGTATGAACGAAGACCTACCCATAGCAAAACAGTTGCTGGCAAATTGCTTTGGAAAGGAGTTTATTCTTTAAGCTAGAAGAATTTAATGCGTTACTGAAATTCACGCTACAGTTGTAATATAATGGACGAGGTATTTCGGTTTATGCCTTTGGGTTTAGTTAGGCTGAGAACCTTTCGGTTCAGCACATGGGTTAGTTAGGTGCAACATTAAAACAGGTGTTCACTAGCGCGCGGAGCGGACGTGTCACTGAGAGATGTCATAATAGCTCGAGATGGGAAACGGGGTTACACAGTGCGTGTGACGTCACGCACCGGAAGCGCGCAGAGGATTTTGGGAGATTTCGAAAAAGTCAGTGAGTTGAGAACTGGATACCAAACGAGTCGGTTGACTTTCGCTTGCTCGCTGAGACCTTTGTGGCGTGTGCCACACGTGTTGGGGCGGGGGGGGGAGATGAAAAATCCAGAATAGAAAGATTGTGCCTCTCTCCTTATGTTGAAGAGCCTTTGAACTCAAAGGTAATAAAAAGGTTCGTACCTGAACTTAGAAGTCGTTGAGTGTTTTTCGAATTTCAAGATCCAATGTTCTATGTATATATGTAATGAACGTCCCATGTACATTTCGCATATTCATGTATATGGCCATGGTACACAGTTTGTCATTTTTTTTTTGTATATCACACCAGAGAATATAATAGCTAATTACATTATCATTATAGCATTGTTTATTTCCAGGGCAGTGGTAAGAAGGCTGATTATACTTGTTGCATATTGGCCCCTGTGTGAACACTGTGAAATCATATATACATATGCCCATGTGAGATACGTCTGTCTTGCAGCGGTCAACAGAGTCTTGAAGTCGAGTCTTGGACGCTCAGAATTGCCGTTAGGAGCCGTAGCCCACAGGCATACTCGCCCCCCACCCACCACTGGGTGCTTCTCGTCAGGAAGAAAAGACGTAAAGCCTTGAAGATAATGCAGCCTGGTATGATCAAGAAAGGATGATGAAGTTATGGACCAATGTGTCTGTCTGTCTTCGCACCCCTCCACCATCTCCGCCTATCACACAACGCAGAAGATTTCAATCCAAGAAAGAATAAAGAAACGAATGTATTTTTTAACCATGTGTCAGTTTCTTTGTTTGTTGGGATTTTATGATATATAAGCTTTTGAAGGTCAATTAATGCCAAAAGCATTTTTACACAAATAAAGTGTTTCATTTCAAAAAATTCAATTTAACATCAGTACACTGTTTAATTGTCAAAGCATTTTTATTTCAGGCTATTCAGTTTAGTCAAACAGTTCTAATTCAAACAATTCAGTTTAGTATCAGTATAGTTTTTGTTTACACACAGTTAAATGTCAAAACAGTTCTTTTTCAAACAATGCAGGTAAGCAAACCAAACCAGTGCAATTTTAAGCAATTCAGTTTAGTATAAGTACGCTGATTAGTTCTATTTGACATATAGATACAACCCTATCAGGTGCTACCACTGCGGGACAAAGTGGACCTGGAAACTATGGCAATACAGAGGTACTCCGCATTTCCCAAAGCTCCACCATTACTGAAACCTCACCAAGTGATGGCTTAGTGTCAAAACGGATACTCGTTGGGGTAGTGTTACCCCTCTGCAGAGAAGCAGTCGGTGTTCTCTACAGCCCCACCCTCAGCCGACTTGGCAAAAGCAGGTTTTGTAGTTTCTATAATTGAGGTTTTTCGAATTATTGTCTTCATTTTTATTGTTATTTCCTCTATGTTTTGGCCGATATGTCCTCCGGCCTTCTTCAGGTGTTTGTCGAACTCGGGAACCTACACGGAACTACGAATTTATTGAATCCACAGGAGTCGCCTGTTTTGATTCCATTAGCCGTAACCGGGTACAAGTGTTAAGTATTCCTGTATTGTTACTCACCTGTAGTCAGGTTTGAACCTGAAAGCAAAAGTTGATTGTCTCCTTAGAAGCTTAGAGAATAAGAAACCTCCCAAACACCCATCAAACAAACCAACTAATCAACCAAGCAAAATTCCAACCACCCAATCAACCAGACACACTACCAACTGCCCAACAAACCAAATAACTAAACAACTAACGATCCGAACAGTCAACAAACCAACTTGCAACCCAACCAACAAACCAACCACTTAACTAACCAACCACCGACCCGATCAACTACTCACCAACCACCAACCACCAACCCGACTAACCAACCAAACAACCTACTAACCAACCAATGAACCAATAAACGAACGACCAACCACTGAACCACCCAACCAAACAACCACAAAGCAACACCTCGACCAATCAGCCAACCAACCAACTAACCAACCTACGATTCAACCAAGCATAAACCACCCACCCAGCCAACCAACCAGTCAACCGTCCCACTAAATAACCAACCAACCCCTCAACCAACCAGCAACAAATCACACATGTCACCAAACAATCAAACAACCAAACATCCCACCAACCAAACGTTCAACCAACCAACCAACCAAACCAGGCGCGAACAAACCAACCACCATCCAACCAACTTCTCACCCAGCTAACCAGCAAAGCATCCGAACACCAACCAACCAACCAACCATTTTGATAAAGATATTGCTATTATCGTATATTTTGCTGAGTCATCATCCATCCATCGAAAAGACGAATCATTATAAGAGACATTACGATGAAAACGTCAAAATCCCATAACCTGCGCGCAGATATAATTTAAAGTTATTTTGTCTATTTATTTCAATAATAAAAAGTTAAAAAAAAACGAATAATAAAGAGAGAGAGAGAGAGAGAGAGAGAGAGAGGAGAGAGAGAGAGAGAGAGAGCGAAGAAAAGAAAAGAAAAGAAAAGAAAAGAAAAGAAAAGCGATATTACGATTCATCCTGTTCAATGTTTATGAAATTATTTTACCTCGTGTTCAATAATCTTTCCAACTGAACCACCCAACCACCAGACTATTGATCAACTTCTTTGCTTTTTAACGCTTCTTTCGTGTTCGTTGAACAAACATGGCGCAGCAGAAAAGGGAAAAATGATTTTTTTTAAAAATCACATCGCGGAGGCGTTTGTTTGATTTTCTTTTCTTTTCCCTTTTTTTCGTTTAAAGAAATAAATAAACGATTCATTATTATCATTATTATTATTGTCATTATTATCATTATTATTAATATTATTATTATTAATTCATCATTCGTTAATTAATTAGTTTTGAAAAGGCAAATCGACTTTTAGATGTCATCAGAAATGCTGTTTGATGTCGCGATATGAAAAGAAATCAACGATAGATTAATAATTATATTAATGATAACATTAATATAGACGATATCTATAATAATAATAATAATGAAGACGAAAGAACAAGCTTGCATAAAGAAGGGTTTTGACGTTGAGTGGAAAAAGGGACGATGAAAAAACGGGATAGTAACAAGGGAAACCGATACATTCGTAATAATAATAAATCAAATTGCTGCAGATGTTAAATAGTAATAACATTAATAAAACAGGAAACTAAAAAAAAAGCTATGTAACATGAAGGTGACTGTGATACCAAGTATAATTGGCGCACTTGGAACACTCCCAACTGTTGGGTAATGGGGGTGTAAGAGCTGGAACTCAAGACCTGTACTGACTACAACATTGTCAAGATCGGCCAGAATACTGAGAAGAGTCTTGAAGCTTTGAGGAAATTTGATATCTCTCAGATTTCAGTGAAAGAACAACATCTTACGCTATTGTAAAAAACACGAAAGGAATAATAATAATAATAATAATAATAATAATAATAATAATAATAATAATAATAATAAAATTGGCACAGAAGGACTACAAGGCTAGAGATTATTGGGTGGGCAAGGTGATCCACTGGGAAATGTGCAAGAAATTTAAATTTGACCATGCCGACCAATAGTATATGCACAACCCAGCACCTGTCCTAGAAAATGACACACACAAACTCCGGTGGGACTTTGATATACAAACGGATCACCTAATCTCGGCTCGATGACCAGACCTTATAATAATCAACAAAAAAAAAAAAAAGAAAATCTGCAAAGTTGTCGACTTTGCTGTCCCGGCAGATCACAGAATAAAACTGAAAGAATCTGAAAAGAGAGATAAGTACGTTGACCTTGCTATGGAACATGGAGGTGATAATTATACCAATTGTGATTGGTGCTTTTGGCACGGTAACTAAAGGATTATTAAAGGACCTGGAAGATTTAGAAGTTGGCAACCGAGGGAGACCATCCAAACAACAGCATTCCTAAAAACCGCCAGAATACTGAGAAGAGTCCTGGAGATTTGAGGAGACTTGCTGTCACTAAATTTCCAGTGAAAACCATCAGCTTACGCTGATGTGAAAAACTCTAATGAGTAAGATAATAATAATAATAATAATTATAATAATCAAAGAGAACTTGCAGAATTGTGGATTTTGCTGTCCCGGCGGAGCATTGAATAAAACTGAAAGAAAATGAAAAGAAGGATAAGTCCCTGGACCTTGCTAAGGAATTGAAAAACTATGGAACATGAAGATGACAGTTATACCAATCGTGATTGGTGCTTATGATACAGTCACCAAATGATTATTAAATGGACTTGGAAATAAGAGGGCAAGTGGAGACCATCCAAACGACTACATTATTGAGAAAAGCCAGAATACTGAGAAGAGTCCTAAAAACTTGGAAACACTTGCTGTCACTCAAACACTAGTGAAAGACCATCAACTTAAACCGATGTGTAAAACACTCAAGGAGAAAATCATAATAACATTTTACCATACAACAAAATGGTATATGTACAAACAAGAATATGTCCAAGAGAATGAGACGCAAAACAATTTTCTGAGATTTTTTGATACCGTGGGATCACCGAATAATAATGATAACATATCACCATTTTACAAAATGGTATGTGTACAAACTAGAATCTCTTCTAGAGAATGACAAGTAAAAGAATTATCTGTGATTTTTAGATACCAACGAATCACCCAATAATAATAATAAGTAAAATTGTCGACTTTGCTGTCAAAAGAGAGATAAATACCTCGACTTTGCTAGGGGATTGAAAAAACTGTGGAAAACGCAGGTGACAATTATACCAATTGTAATTGGTGCGTTTGGAACAGTAGCTAAAGGATTACTAAAGGGACTGGAGGACTTGGAAGTTGGCGGACGGGTAGAGATCATCCAAACTTCTATATTATTGAGAACGGTCAGAATACTAAGAAGAGTCCTGGAGACCTGAGGTGACTTACTGTCGCTCAAACTCCAGTGAAAGACTATCAGCTAACGCTGATGTGAAAATCTCTAATGTGTAAACAATAATAATAACATGTTACCATACTACAAAATTGACATAATGACACAAGCTTGGAAAAAGGGAATGGGTGATTTAGTAATCAGAGAACGAACACAGACCATCTAGACAGTAGCATTTTAAAGTTTAGTTTGAATACTGAGAAGAGATTTGAGGAGGCTTGTTGTGTCTCAAAGTCCAGTGAAAGCAAGTGCTGGGGTGAAAATAACAATGGAAAAACCAGAATCCATCCTGGAGAAGGAGACGAATAAAATAATCTGTGATTTTGAGCTACAAACAGTGCCTCTAATCCCGGCCAGAAGAGACGACTTAATGAAAGTTAACAAAAATTACAAGAAAAGAAAAAAAACCTGCTGTTTAGCGGATTTTGCCTTCCCAGGGGACGAATCAAAGAAAACGAAAAGAGAGAGAAAATACTTGGACCTTACAAGAGAAAGAAAAATAATTGTGGAACACTGATACTAATTGTAATTGGCGCGCTTTTAGCGGTTGCTAGGGAGTTTGAAAGCTAACTGAAAGACATAGAAATCGGAGGACAAATCGAAACCGTCCAAACTGCAGAATCTTTATGATCGGTTAGATAACTAAGAAGAGTCTCAGTGACCTGAGGAGACTTGCTGGCACTCAAACCCCATTAAAAGACCATCAGCTAACACTGGTGTTTAAAACACGTGAAAGAAATAATAGTGTTAAAAAACAAGAAAAAAGAATGCGCAATTTTGTAGATTGTGCCGTTCCGATGAGCAACTTAGTGGAAATAAAAGAAAACTAAAGGCAAATAAATCCAAGGACCTTCCTCGGGAACGAATAAAACCCGTAAAACATGAGAGTTACTGGTGCATTTGCAACTGTTTGCTGAGGCTGGGTAAAAAAAGACTGAAGGTTGGTTGGTTGGTTGTTGGTTGTTTTTTTTTTGCACATCAACCGTTGTTGGTTATTTAACGCCAAATCCATTTTTATGCAAATTGTCAGCGCTAATTCAAACAATTCAGTATAGGATGAGTACACAGTTTAATGGTCAAAACAGTTCTAATTCAGCTAATTCAGTTTAGTATAAATGCAGATTTTGTTTACGCATAGTTAAATGTCAAAACTGTTCTATTATAATCAATTCAATTTAGTGTAAGTGCATTTTCAATGTCAAAAACAGTTCCATTTCAAACAATTCAGTTTAGTATAAACACGTTGTTTAAATGTAAGTGCAGTTGAATTGTCAAAAACATTTCTATTTCAAGCTATTCAGTTTACTCAAACGGTTATAATTCAAACAATTCAGTTTAGCATAAGTATGCAGTTTAGTTCTATCTAACCCATGGATAGGGCCCTATCCGGTGCTACCATTCCGGGCCAGAGTCGACTTGGGAGCAATGGCAATAAAGGGGTGTCCTGCATTCTCCAAAGCGCCTGCAACACTGGAACCTCACCATCAGATTGTTTAGCGTCATATCCAGGACACATGTTGGCGGTAGGTCTTACCCCTCTGCAGAGAAGCAGTCGATTTATTCTACAGCTCCAAAAAAGACTGAAGGTATACAAATTCAGAGATCGGCTAGAATACTCAACAGAACCCAGAAGAATTGGGGTGATTATCTGTCCCACAGATTCCAGCGAAAGAGTACTACCCTAATAATAATAATAATAATAATAATAATAATACCAGACTTAAAAATAATTAACACAAAAAAAGAGAACTTGCAAAATTGTTGACTTTGCTGTCCCGGCTGACCACAGAATAAAACTGAAAGAATGTGAAAAGAAGGATAAGCACCTCGACCTTGCGAGGGAATTGAAAAAAGTGTGGAACATGCAGGTGACAATTATACCAATTGTAATCGGAGCGTTTGGAACAGTAACAAAAGGATTACAGAAGGGACTTGAGGAATTGGAAGTTGGCAGAGGAGTGGAGACCATCCAAACTAGTACATTATTGAGAACGGTCAGAATACTGAGAAGAGTCCTGAAGACTTGAGGAGACTTGTCACTCAGACTCCAGTGAAAAACCATCAGCTAACACTGATGTGAAAAGCTATAATGAGTGAATAATAATGTACAGAACAAGTTAATCTGTTTTAAAACCTTTTTATTACTTTTGAGTTAAAGGCTTCGACATAAGGAAGAGACACAATTTTTTTATGCTGGCTTCTTCATCTCGTGCGGCACCCATGGCATACAAATTCGTCTCGCCACAGCGAGCCCCAGAAGTCGAACCTCCTCGTTCGCCGTCTAGTTTCAACTCTCTTAACTTCCTTCAAAATCACCAAAATCCTCCGCGTGCTTCCGGTGCGTGACGTCACCCGTACTTTGTCACCCGTTTCATCATCTCAGGTTATTGTGACATCTCTGAGTGACATGTCAGCTCTGTGCGCGCGCACGCGTTACCACCTGCATCAAGGTTGAACCTAACTAACCCATATGCTGAACCAAAAGGTTCTCAGCCTAACTAAACCCAAAGGCATGAACCGAAATCCCTCGGCTATTATATTACATAATGAAGATTGATAACACGAACAAACGTATCAACTGTCAACGTGGTGACAGCGATGAAACATTTTATATCACTGGAAGTGAATGAAGCAAACTAACCCAGAAGGAATAGAATAATGTGCATAACTGAATGGGTAAAACTGATCACTGGAAATTGTCCAACTATTTTACGTTTAGCCATGCTGACTAGTGTTATATTACAACTCTGAATATCTCCAACATAGCGCAAACGATGATATGATGGGTTTGGATTTACGAGTGGATCACGGGATCCCGGACAGTAGACCAAACATTGTATTAATTAACAAGAATCAAAGATATTGTGAGTTAACAGGATTGTTCTAAAATCTTAAACTACATTGGCTAACACCAACACCTTATTCATTTTTTTATTTTTTATTTTTACGCTACGGTCCAGCTAGAGGTCAATTCCTTTTCTTTTTGTTTATTAAATCTAACTTTTATTTGTTCGGAATTTGGCAATCCGTTTTTTATCTCAAAGTCACAGAGTATTGTATGCATTCACTATCGAAGTACACATTTTAGTTTGTGCATATACAATTTGTTTATATAATTAAACAACAGCTCACTAACATCATAAGACAAGGATGGGTGTCATATGTTCAAAATAAAACGTCTAGCTATAGTTCAAAAGTGCCACTGCTGTCCTTTAATGATTTTTTTTTGCATTAAATAACCCACGAATGTTGATATGCCATTAAACCAATGAACCAAATAATACCAAAACCAAGCTTAGCTTTGATTAGACAAAACGTTAGAAATATTGGCCACCTAATCAAGATCGAACTTTATACTATAGTTAAAGATCAGAGTGATTGTTTTCTTGGCTATTATAATATATTTGTTAAAATGTTTTATGCTAAACATAAGTGGATAAATCAGACATTTAGAACGGGTTTAGTAATATTTCATTCTTTATTCATAGAACTTCTTCAGACTAAATATTTTTTGTCTTTTTCTACATTTTAGCAATTGAGGTTTTTTTTAATACAATTTACCGGTTTATTTCCTTAATTGCTAAAATGTAGAAAAACGCAAAAAAAAAAAAATGTTTAGTTTGAAGAAGTTCTGTGAAAAAAGAATTAAACATTACTAAACCCGTTGTAAGTGTCTGATTTATCTATTTTTCCACTAATGAAACATACCCATATATTAATACGTGAAATATACGGATATGTAAAAACGTTCAGAAAGTTCATAAGCAAAGAAATCCGAAAAACACGAGGAGAGAGAGAGAGAGAGAGAGAGAGAGAGAGAATTTTTCTATGCTGACTGTTCGTCCATCGTCAGCTCTTAACTCCCTGACCTAACCAACGCTCGAGCTCACACCGCAGTCCACAAACTGGCTGGCCTCGCCCAGGTCAGAAAAATCAACTTACTTCGTCTCAGTTCAAATCCCAACTCACCGCTTTTATTCAAAATCACAAAGAATCCCAGCCCATCGCTTCCGGGCATGACGTCATTCATATCCCTCAATTTCATTTCCTCTCTGTTTTTTTTTATTGTAACATCTGTGATTGTCATATCCTCCCCGCACGCGCGTGAACACCTGCACTCAATGTGTGCACCTAACTACCCCATGCACTAAGCTGAAAGGTTCTAAGCCTAACTAAACCGAAAGATAAGATATATAAAACGAAAAATGATAATATAAAAAAATCCTTCCGCAATTATATAACACTAATTTTTAGCATCTTGTCAGATTCACCAAAATCTACCATTTCACCAATATATTTTATAATATTTCTCCGTACTTGAGCAAATCAATTTTAAATAGCTATATCATATTTAATCTTTACTTAACATTTTCCACACAGATCAAAATTTGACACTTTCGCTTTTTCTTTTTCTCGTTTTTTTTCTTTTTCTTCGTCCTTTTGATTCAAAATCTTTCTCGATGAACAAATGGTACATATTAATTCTATATAATGAAAAATTGATAACAAGGTAATCCAAGTAGAAGGACGGATTTATTGAGAAATTGATAACACATCCTTCTGTGTAATAGACATGATATTGAAATAAATAATGGAGTATAATCTTACAATATAGAGAAAAAATTGATAAGAAGGTAATTCAAGTAGAAAGAGAAAATTATTGAGAAACAAAGTCGACGCTATAGCGTTTCAGTTCTAACGAACCATCATCAAGACTATGAGGTGATGCTAAACTTTCCCTATATTTTTGTATTTTGCACTTTTAAACATCCATCGTTAACTTATGATCACTAATATCAACCTCATAGTCCTGATGATTGTTCATTAGAACCGAAACGCTATTGTGTTGACGTTGCTTCTCAATAAACCTTTCCTTTTACTTGGATTACCTTCTTATCAATTTTTTCTTTATATTTTGTCAGATTACACTCTTTTATTTACTTACAAAATATTTCTATACAACATTCCTAATAACAATGGCAATTTAAATACAAACCCTGATTTACTGTTTAAACAGTAAACTCTCTCTTGATACATAATTTTTTTATAGGTTTTGGATTTGAGATTTTTAAACATCCATCGTTGATTTAACATCCCTAATACCATCCCTTCCAGCCCTGATGATGGTTTAGTAGAACCGAAACGCTTTAGTGCCGACCCTTATACTTGGATTACCTTGTTATCCATATTTACCAACCCCTCCGCTCGGGCAGGATATGATACAAGGCCAAATTTTTAAGCGGAGTTTAACAGGTCTGAGTTCAGAATTTTCCTTCTCCTAGACTAGTTGTCTCACCAAGACTGAAGAACCTAGACTGCCCTACTATTTACCCATAGCTGTAGGGAGATTAATTTGATTCATACCTCTCCCAAGGGTATTAGTGCTATGTGAAATGAAATCAGTCTCGTCCAGGATTTGAACTCGTGTGGTCGTGTCCATTTCCTACGACGATAACCATTACACCACGGCACCTCCCCTTGTTATCAATTTTTTCTTTATATTGTAAGATTGTACTCCATTATTTATTTCCATATCATGACTATTACACAGAAGGATGTGTTCATTATACAAAAAATATGATATATAATATAAAATATCCAACTACATGATATATTTACCCAACTCTTCAGACAGAGACAGGATGTGACACAAGGTCAGTTTTTAAGCCGAGTAAAACTGGCTTTCTTTTCTAGAACAGTTGCCCTATCTGGGCTAAAAAAACTGTCTGACCTTTTATTTACCTCCTGCTAAAAGCAGACATATTCATGTCATTTACAAGGGCATTAACGCGAAGTGAAATACTAAAAGTTTTGTCCGGGATTTAAACTCGTTACGCCGTTTTCATTTTCCTACAACGATTGCTATTATTTTAATTGCAACATTTTCCGAGTATATCCATCCTATCTTGAAGCAAAGTAAAGCTGATTCAAATTAAGAAAGTTTCTTTTTCTAGAATTTTCGCCTTACCAAGGAGAGTTGGTTGGTTGGTTGGTTGGTTGGTTATTTTGGCGTATCAACCCTTTTTGGGTCATCTAATTTCGAATTAAGTCATTTTCATAAAAGTTTTAAACTATTCAGTTTAGTATAAGTACTGTTTTAGTTTACACACAAATAAAGGTCAAAACAGTTCTATTTTAAAAAATTCAATTTAGCATAAATATGCAGTTTAAATATCAAAACAGTTCTATTTCAAGCAATTCCGTCTGGGATACGTACACAGTTTAAAATTCAAAAACAGTTCAATTTCTAACTATTCAGTTTAGCATAAGTACAGTTTTATTGACAAACAGTTAATTGTCAAAATATTTAATTTCAAACAATTCAGTTTAGCGTTATTACACTTTTTTGTTTCTATTTGACCCATAGATAGTTGCTACCACTCCAGGTTAGAGTTGACCTGGGAATTGTCGGATTATACGGATACTCCGCATTCCCCAAAGCTCCAACATTATTGAAGCTTCACCATTAGATTGTTTGGTGTTATATCAAGGACACTCGTTGAGTGGGTCTTACTTCTCGGCAGAGATGCTTCAGTGTATGCTGCCGCCCCAACTAACTGGGACATTACAAAGGCAAACTTTTGTATATATATATATATATATATATATATAATCCATCCGTTCTCCTAGAAACTACAGGAAAATAATAGTTCAGATTGTTATATATATATATATATATATATATATATATATATATATATAAACCAATCTGAACTATTATTTTTCAGTAGTTTCTAGGAGATTGGCTGGATTAACACCATTTTCAAGTGCATCAGCACAGATTTAAACGTAAACATCTCATCGAGGGCATGAAGTTAAGTCATCGATTCTCATTCTTACGGCTATAACCATTGCACTATACGCAACATTGTATGAGTTAAACTGGTCACTTAATCTCGGTAAATAACCGAAGATGTTCCCATTTGACCCACTAAAGACACATCGCTCAGCCAGATGATGTAAAATTGAAAAAAGTATATGCATTTTAAAAATGTTTGTTAATTGTAATATAATCAAAGTTGGTAATTAATTATTTAAGTTGATTATTCTATTCCTGGTGATAAATTAATGGTTGGCTAAAACCTTTCTGTTGAAGTGTTGGTCCAATTGAAACGGTCGTACGCGTGCACATGCGACGACAAGGATGACAGTTCATATTAAAATTTGAACTCGGGGTGAAAGACAGGATGTTAAAAAGTAAACAAATTGAATGCATGTCCGCTGACTTAAGAATACAACGTATCATTGAAAGTTGATGACGTGTTCTTATCATCATTAGTGGATGAGGTAATAAATATATTATATAAGTAGAGTTATCTATTTAGATGAGGCATTTAGGAGTTCGGGGTTGAAGATGATCGGTTGAGTTCAGAAATTCGAGTCATCAGGGAGCGAAGGGACAAACGGGGTGAAGAAATGTAATATCCCTGCGTTTCTATGTAACAGCTAAATTCATTTTATCTATATTTCTCTCGTATTTCAATGGCTAACTGCTATGAAATGTTGCAATCAGATAGATATAAACTTTTTTGTATCTAAAGAAACAATGCGTTCGTTTTGTATAGGAGAAATGTAACACCTACTAATGTGCGATAAGTTATCGTGTCACTGAGGCAACATTGCATAATAACAATTCGCAGTTGATTGATTCATTGACCTTAACGGCATATCAACCTGTCAAGGATTAAGGAATTAACTTCATTGTACGTTCATATTAAAGTTCATGGGTCGATTTTTTTTTCAGAAGAATTTCTTTGCACTGGTTCTGCCGAATAAGAATAATTGTCACACAGATCACTTTGAGCCATAGATAACACCCTAAGAAATAATAACCTCCAAGTTAGAGTGGACCTGGGATCAATAGCAGTGAATTAATAATCCACACTTCCCAAATCTTCAGAACTAGCATCTCATTGCTGATTAACTTCTTCCTCTTCTTTACTTGCTATTTACTAAGCTTTTTTTGAGCCTGGCCCACTAGCCGCTCGCAATACATTCTGTCCCTTCTTGGTCACCAATCCCAGAACTGAACATGCTCATCACTGATTAATTTTGATTGTTGGACGGTAAGTTATTTGCTACTTTTTATTTACTGACCTACTGGTATAGTGTACTTATTGTTAACCAGATGGTTGGTTTTAAACCTTTGATCCCTAATCAGCAAGTGTGATTTACATATAGTTTGTGTTGTATTGTTGCAGTGAATGATACACAAATAAGAATTATTGCTTAATATGTCTATTCAGCACAAGTATCCGCTGCTAACGGATACATACAAAAACTATCCAGTTCAATAAGTTACAAATAATTAACTAGAGAACATACAAGAAATAAATGAGGATCAAAATGCTGTATAGTCAAACGAAGTAAGATCAGTTCGAATATTAATCAGATTGATATCGACTAAGTAATCAACAACAGAAGTCCTTAATCTTAAAAAATTTATGGCTATGAGCCAGTCCATCTAGTAGATTTGTTTGTTTGTATACAACATTCCTGGGTTATTTAATGCCAAATTCACCATTCTAGAATTAAAGTTCCTATTTAACCCATAGTTAGGGGATAAGGTTAATAACTTTCCCAAGGGTATTTGTTTGACTGGAGTTCGAACTCGCTTACTACGATTCCGCAGTCAAGCGCTTTATCCATTACACCACGAGGACCTCCCCCATCTCATAGAGTGCTGAAGGGGTGCTACCTACTGTACAAGGGTTTGGAACTTGTGAAAAAAATGCTGGAGTATATATTGGTGATGTCACTAAAGATAACACGCGATGAGGACTCAGGCTTTCGATATATAGTTCCGGGTGGGGGGGCAATAAAGAAATAACATTGTCTTTTGCATCCGCTCAAGTGCTGGAACTAAGATATCCTGTACAGAGTTTAGTCTTGACCGATCTGTTCGGGTAAATTTACCGTCCCTAACGGCTTATAATACACATGATCTTATATTACACATACCTTTGTTAGAAGTACCTCAGTTTAGTCAGACTTAAAATGTTTCTAAGGTATAACAGATTTGAATTCAAAGGTGAACTATATGGTATTTTTGTATATAAAGTGATATTAAAGCGATCACCTTTACCTTTGATTACTGCAATGATTAAAATCGCGCTGTTAGGGGTTACAGAGATCGGAAAATATTTCGAAAGTTTTGGATGGAGGAATAGCTGGTAGCCATTCAGAGGGGTTATTGCGGAAAATTATGATTGAATTGTTAACGTATGACAGAGATCAGGGTGGTGGCGCCCTCGATTTTTAGGTTTAGACCTCAATGATGAAAGATACTTGTCAACTTGAAGGGACCCCAAATCGAATCTTTTGAATTTCAGCGAGTTTTGCATTTGTTACTTTTTCAATGTTTGATTGAAATATTAAAATTTCTACCCGAATATACTGGTAAATGCACTGACAGAAACGACCCATATGTATTTATTTGCTCGTGCAATAATAAAAGCTGCTCTAAGTCTTTATAACTTGAATAATGTCCATCTCACTACCCGGGTTTCATACGGGTAAGTACTTCACTGTTTGTTTTCTTTAATCTACATCATGTATTAACATTTTAATTAAATCTGTAATTTTACATTGTTTCGTTATTTGCTGTTTGGCGTGTCTCTTTGGTGTCGTCTACAATTTAAACTTCACAGGAAATGCAGCTACTTAGTGGAGGTGGGGAGGTTAAAAAGATTAAAAGAAATTACAGAGGGTTGGGAAAATAGAAGAAGATAGAAAGAAAGAAAGAAAATGGGAGACAACCAAGATTGTGTTAGAAAGAAAAGAAAGAAAAGTAAAGAAAAGAAAGTTCGCAGAAGAAAGAAAGAAAGAAACAAACAAACAAACAAACAAACAAAAGAAATACAACCAAGATTATGATAGAAAGAGAAAGAAAAGTAAAGAAAAGCAGTTCAAAGAAGAAGAAGAAGAAGAAGAAGAAGAAGAAGAAGAAGAAGAAGAAAGAAAGAAAGAAAGAAAGAAAGAAAGAAAGAAAGACAATGGTAGACAACCAAGATGATGTTAGAAAGAGAAGAAAGAAAAATAAAGAAAGAGAGAAAATCGCAGACAACCAAGTTGATGTTAGAAAGAGAGAAAAAAAGTAAAGAAAAGCAAGTTCACACAAGAAGAAGAAGAAGAAGAAGAAGAAGAAGAAGAAGAAGAAGAAGATGAAGTATGAAAGGAAAAAAAAGAAGTGAAGAAAGAGAAGTGGACAGAGGAAAAATAAAAAAGGAGAATTGAATGATTTTAACGGCATGTCAACTTTTATGGAGTTTTTATGCCCCTAGTCCAGGGAATTGCGTTCCCTCTTCGAATATATATACATTTTTTGTGTTGTTGTTTCATTGTTTTGCACATGATCCCATTAAATACGAATAATTTTTTGAACAAATCTAATTTACCCCGACATTATACTCTAACAGATGCAAACACTCCGGGTCTCAAATCATGGTGCTTGTTTGTGTGGGGGTCTTACTCTTTTGTAGAGAACAAGGTCAGCATTCTTTAAGCCCTGCTGACAAGGTGGGAACCAGATGAATGAAATGAATGTTCTATAAAATAAGGATATTAACACTTTCTTGTAGATAGACTATCTATCTATCTATCTATCTATCTATCTATTTCATTCTATCTATCTATCTATCTATCTATCTATCTATCTATCTATCTCAGTAAATTTTGATCTATTTGTCTGTTTCCTTATAAGGTTTATCTATCTATTTCTCTCTTTCTTTCTCTTTATCTATCTATCTATCTATCTATCTATCTATCTATCTCGCGCCTTCTCCCTATATATATCTACCAGTCTCTATCTATCTATCTATGTCAGTAATTTTTTATCTATTTGTCTGTTTCCTTATAAAGTTTATTTATCTATTTCTTTCTCTCTCTCTCTCTCTCTCTCTCTCTCTCTCTCTCTCTCTCTCTCTCTCTCTCTAACTATCTATCTCAGTAAATTTTAGTCTGTTTGCCTGTTTCCCCACCTATCTATCTATCAATCTATCTATCTATCACGCTTTCTCTCTACATATCTATCAGTCTCTTTCCATCTATCTATCAATCTATCTATCTATCTTTTTGCCCAGTCGGCTGGGGTTGCTTCTCTGAAGAAGGGTAATACCCACTCCTAAAGAGTGTCTTGGATATGACACCAAAGAATTTGATGGTGAGGTTTCAGTAATGCTGGTGCTTTGGACAATGCAGATCCAATGTAGTTATAGCGCCAGAAAGGGTACTATCTATAGGTGAAACGGAACTGTTTGACATTTAAACTGTATGCAAACAATGACTTATGCAAAAAGGAATTGCTAAAAACAATACTCTTTGATCATTTAACTGTGTGTAAAAAATGTCTGATGCTTAATTGAAATGTAAGTAATACATAGCAATACTTGGAACCATCAGACTTTGTTGATGTATATTTACGAATCATATATATCTTCTATATAGGGGGTGTCCTCGTGGTGTAATGGTTGCAGCGATGGACTGCGGAATCGTAGTAAGCGAGTTCGTACTCCAGTCACGCTATTACGTTCACTTTCGGACAAATACCCTTGGAAAAGGTATGAACCCCCTTATCCTCCAAGCTATGGGTTAAATAGTACCACTACTGTTCTTCTATGAGAATAGCTTTGGCATTAAATAACCTATAAAGGTTGATATGCCATTGAACAAAGAGACCATCTTCTATATAGGAATAGATATAATATGGGTTTAAACAACTTAGAAAGGTTGGTATACCACCAAACCAAGCGAAATATCTATCAATCTATTTTTCTCTCTATCTATCTATTTGCATATCTGAAATACATTTTTATCATTCACAAAATAATGACTGCTTCCCTTATGAAGAAAGAAACCCTAAAAAAATTGATACCACCAAAAAAAAAACATTCTAATATTGGAAGAGTGGTTAGTCTAATATTTGAAGAGTTGTAAGGGATTAGTCTATTATTTGAAGGGTAGTAAGGGGTTAGTCTAATATTTGAAGAGTAGTAAGGGGTTAGTCTAATATTTGAAGAGTAGTAAGGGGTTAGTCTAATATTTGAAGACTAATAAGGGGTTAGTCTAATATTGGAAGAGCAGTAAGGTCTTAGTCTAATATTGGAAGAGTAGTAAGGGGTTAGTCTAATATTTGAAGAGCAGTAAGGTCTTAGTCTAATATTGGAAGAGTAGTAAGGGGTTAGTGTAATATTTGAAGTGTACTATGCGGTTAGTGTGATATTGGAAGAGTAGTAAGGGGTTAGTCTAATATTTGAAGACTAATAAGGGGTTAGTATAATATTGGAAGAGTTGTAAGAGGTTAGTCTATTTGAAGACTAATAAGGGGTTAGTATAATATTGGAAGAGTTGTAAGAGGTTAGTCTATTTGAAGACTAATAAGGGGTTAGTATAATATTGGAAGAGTTGTAAGAGGTTAGTCTATTTGAAGACTAATAAGGGGTTAGTATAATATTGGAAGAGTTGTAAGAGGTTAGTCTATTTGAAGACTAATAAGGGGTTAGTATAATATTGGAAGAGTTGTAAGAGGTTAGTCTATTTGAAGAGTAGTAAGGGGTTAGTCTATTATTTGAAGAGTAGTAAGGAGTTAGTCTGATATTTGAAGAGTTGTAAGCAAACAAGTTGCGCAATTATGTTCACTTTCAGACTGAACGCTTGGGAAAGGCATGAACCCCTTTATCCCACTAACTCTGGGTAAAATATTAACACTGCTGTTCGAGTAAATGGATGGGTTTTGTATTAAATCACCCGAGACGGTTTAAAGCCATTAAAAAGAAAATGTTTGATATGTTGTTTGGTTGTGTTTCGTGCCATTCTAACCATTATGGGTAAATAAAAGTTAAATCCTGTTTATACATGTTGATTTTGTATATAGTTAGAAAGGGAATTGTTTGTTGATAAAATTTTTGACCTCTCCCCCTCTCTCTCTCTCTCTATATATATATATATATATTTATACCTGTATTTTATTTTGTCTCTTGGATAATTTCTCATACTTAGCGTATTTTATGGACAAATAATTTGTTTTGTGATAACAATTCGTCTCAGTAAAAGTTGAATATAAAGTCGGTAAACAAATGAAAAAAAATAATTGATGACAACTGCCGGAAAAAAAAATTCCGTTTTGTATGAATTTGAATAAATAATCATTCAATTCTCAAGAGAAATATGGCGGTTTCCTAATTATTTTCATAAAAACATAATAATGATGAATATGCAAGGACAATTTTTTATTCAAACTAACTGACGCGTCAATTCAGTACGTAGCGTAGACTCTGTCAAAGTTTGATGACGTGAAATTGTCTCTGATTTAATCTCAAAGTTTAAATGGTAAATTTTTTTTTCCATTATCATATCAGAAAGTTATTTTCATGGAGTGCTTGCTTTAGTAATTTACTAACCTTTTAGCTTAGATGTGGCTCAAGACAGTATAAGTGACGAGGCGAATGGAACTCGAACTCACTCGTGAAGGTTTACAAGTCTAGCTTCCTAACTAATACACCAGCAGGGGTGATCAGATCTGCTTGCTTTAGTCATTTACGAAGCTTTCTCTGTAGATGTGGTAAAAGGTCATAAAAATAGAGCACCTAGTGAAACTCAAAATCACTTGTGTACGTTTGCTAGTACGGTTTGAAAATCATTTCACCAATCGAAAAGTCTGCCTGTTTTATTATTTTACTAAGCTTGATGTTTAAATGTAGCACAAGGCTGTAAGAATGGGGCACCCAATAAGATTCTGGCTTGCTAACCAGGGTTTCTTAGTAAGAGCTTGTCAACCATTACATCACCCGAAGCGTCCTGATCTTCTAGATTTTGTCGTTTACAAAGCTTGTTGCTAAAATATGAGTTATGGGATCGTTACCTACATTTTCATGGACTCTTCCAAATTCTATATTAATCGCGAGCCAAGTACTCTCGGAAATATTGGATGCTCTACCGATATTCGACGGACAAGTGAGCCTCGATTACGCTACCACTTTTCTCTGTATCTTGTTACTTCAATACATCTTTAAACTTATACCGTGTTCCGAGTTGTTTATTCGTGGTCCCAACCTGGGTCCACATCAATATGGCACAATGTGGTAAGAAAAGGGCACCCAGTGAGACTCAAACTCCCTCGTGAAATTAATTGTTTAGGTCACTACTAATTACATCAATCTATGCACTTTGGTCAGCTAGTTTAACCTATAAGGAAATCTGTTTCGCTGTTTAAGTAATAATGATAAGGTATATGAACGCTAACAAAATGGCTGGAGAAGAAGCTAGACAGCAATTACCCAAGAATGTTGCGAGCAATACTGAATAAGTCCTGGTTGCAACACCCCACAAAGCATCAACTACACGGCCACCTGCCTCCCATCACGAAAACTATACAAGTTAGACGAACCAGACACGCAGGACACTGCTAGAGAAGCAGGGACGAGCTCATAAGTGATGTACTCTTATGGATCACCACATATGGCCGAGCAAAAGCAGGACGACCAACTAGAACATACATACAGCAGTTATGTGAAGATACGGGATGTAGCTCTCATGACCTGCCAGAGGCGATGAACGATAGGAAAAAGTGGTGACAGAGGGTCAGGGATATCAGTGCTAGCGACACATCATGATGATGATGATCATATGTTTAAATGACTTGCCAGTGATAGAAATATAACCTTTCAAGGTTTATTCAAGTTCATCTTTGATTTTTTTCCAGAGGAGTGTTAACAGGGGTGTTTTTATGCATCATTCTTGAATCCATTCAAATTTACCGGGTAAAAAATAATTCAAGGATTTCTTGTCATTTCAACTGATTACGCTTTTAAACTCACACAAAGAATTTTTAAAAATCTTTCGATAAAAAACATTTTAAAGTGGGTAACTTTCACATTATAATACAGTGAAGAATGATCACTTGTCTCCGGGACAAGAGCCACCTTCTTCAGGAGTATATAAATATATAAATAAAATAATTCGATTGTCTGCTTATTGGTCTGTTCCAATGCTAACTGTTCCTAAAATTGGTGATCATTCTACATTAAATTAAAATGTGAAAGTAAACACCATTATAATTTTTCTTTTTGGAAAACAAAAAAAAAAAAAAAATTCAAATATTGCAATGAGCTGGAGGGTCTAATTTGTTTAAATCCAGCAAAGTCTTTTGAGGCTGTAGAATACATACACTACCTCTCTGCAGAACGGTAAGATGAGTGTCAAAGAAAGACAAATACATCTCATGGTATGGCTCCAGTCCTGGAGCTTTGGGGAATCCGGAGTATTACTTCATTGTTATGACTTTCAGGTCAACTCTGTTTATGTGTGTGTGTGTGTGTGTGTGTGTGTGTGTGTGTGTGTGTGTGTATTATTTCACCTATGAGAAGGTTCATGACTTAAAATTTTCAGAAGAAGTATAAGTTTTCTTCGACATAATTGATAAAAATTATTTTCAATACACACGCACACCAACACACACACACACATACACAAATTTATATATATATATATATATATATATATATATATATATATATATATGTATGTATTATGTACTGATTCTGGCATTTCACGATGCACTAAGATTGATAAGCTTTGCAACTCAACAAAAAAAATAAAACCAAATTTTCTGTTCTTGTATGCTCAAATGTGATTTTTTTCCGTTGTGTTCAGAATTAGTATATAAGGGACATAATCACTATGATCCTGTCGTGCTACTTGCATAGATTTCCTTAACTCTCTTGCTATCAAGTTCAACCCGTATATGAGGCTGTGGGTATTTAACATAATAGTAAAATTCTTGCTAATGGTCTCAATCCAACTATTCTCTCTCTAACAATTGGTGAACAGTAAGGTATATTGAGTTCCTAACCATAGTTTGGCAACTAGTTTAGGAGAAGAAAAACTCTGAATCCGGACTCTTAAAAACTGACCTTCTGCAATGACTTGTAATATTCTATGAATTTTGAGTTCTCAGTTTCAGTGATAAGTCATATACGAGGATCATCAAATGTTTCCATACTTTTTTCGTATGGGCACTTTTATTGATAGTACACACATGAAACTCTAGTCTGCTTCGAAGTAATCTCCTCCAGCTGCATTGCACTTGTTGTACTGGTCCAACAACTTTTGGGAGGCCCAAAAAAAGTTCTCTTGAGTG
>OY757943.1:48047230-48102230 GCA_963585895.1 Sepioteuthis lessoniana | reverse complement strand
AGTTAAATCTCAAAACAGTACTATATTAAACAATTCAGCGTAGTTTAAGTACAGTTTCAATGACAAAAAATAGTTCCATTTGTAATAATTCAGTTTAGCATTAGCACGCAGTTTAAATGTGAATGCAGTTTATTTTTTAACCAAACAGTTCCAATTCAGATGATTCAGTTTAATATCAGTACAGTCTCTGTTTACAGACTGTTAAATGTCAAAACAGTTCTATACCAAACAAATCAGTTTAATGAAAGTACATTTTCACTGTCAAAAACAGTTTCATTTAAAACAATTCAATTTAGCATAATCACGCAGTTGAAATGTAAGAATAGTTTAATTGTCAAAAACCTTTCTATTTCATACTATGCATTTTAGTAAAACAATTCAGTTTAGCATAAATATGCAGTTAGTTCTATTTAACCCATAGACATGGCCCCAGCAAGTTCTTCCACGCTGGGCAAGAGTGGACATGGGAACAATGGCAATGAAGGGGTGCTCTGCATTCCCCAAAGCGCCAGCATCACTGGAACCTCACCATCAGATTGTTTAGTGTCATATCCTGGATACTCATAGGGGGGTCTCACTCCTCTGCAGAGAAGCAGTCGGTATATTTTACAGCCCCAAACGACTGGGTAAATTTCGGTAAGGAAAAACAAAATCCATATTACTTATATATATATATATATATATATATATATATACACATAATTATAAAACACGATAAATGTCCAAAACCATAATAAATGTTAGAAACGCTGTTCCAAAGAACAAGAATTGCTGAATAGCAGCGGTTGAACATATACTGCTTCCTGGTGCTGGAAAATTTCTTAGAAGACAATTTGCACGTACGTGCTTCTTGCAGAGCAGAGAGGAAAGAAAAGTGTTCCTCACCGACAATTGTCTTATGACAAAGAAAAAGAAAAAATAGAATTCGCTTCTTGAGATTTCACATGACCAACGGCCACTTGATTGCCGGAAGATCCGACCATAAAACTCAAAAAGGGAGACAACTATGCCTTGTACCCTAACAAGACCAATTCCTTTAGCAAGACTAAACAATTCAGTTTAATCTAATATTCACCGAGAGTAAGAACGGATAGATTCATTCCTTTCCTTGGAACATTAGCTTACATTTAAACACAAACAGCATCGTCTAGGATTTGAATGCTGGTAACCGATTTTATTTCTTGCAGCTACAACCGTTACGCTACGAGAAAGAAAATGCTCATGTAGAAAAATAAAGGAAATTTACCTGACGATAAAAAAGAATAATAATAAGAGTCTTGGTATTTGTCTAGTTCCCCTCCAAGCCAGATTATGTCACAAGGCCTGTTTTATAATGGCGCCTGGACACGAAACAAAGATTAAATGCGTGGAAGGTTAAAAAATACCTTGGCATCGTCAGCATTCCTCTTTAAAAAAGAGCGTAATGTACCAAGCAATAAACCCAGCCCTGGAAAGCCTGGGCAGACGGCCCCCAGAGGCCAATGGAGTGTTTGTCTTAGCCAGCGGATACAAATGATAGGCAAAACCTGCTCGCATGTTAGGCAGTCTCGACTGACATGCTGAAGATCAAGAACATTAAGCTTACCAAGAAACACGAAGAGTATTTCGTAGTTCCCGCGGACCTTCTCGAAACCTATGTATGGCACTAGACCTTGGTGTCTAGTTCAAGCCATAACCCGGCATACGTGCCCGGACCCACATTTGGGTTCGTGAAACTGCTTGCCTCATCAGGCTCACATGGCACTAAGTGAGCCGATGAGCAGCATAGACCAGCAGGGTTCGAGTCTGGGCTCGTTCCCGACCTTCCCCTCTCCTTTATCCTCACTTTAATCGGCCTGCGGGCTTTTGACCATGTGTCAAGTCGTGTCTGGTGGGAGGCAGCGACAAATAAAAAGAGTATTTCGTAGTTCTTGTTGGGAATAGAAGATTCTTTATAGATTTAAATTCCTAACTGCGATGTATATTTGTAGTACCGTCAAACTCTAACAAATGGCCAAAAGTAAAATCTAAAAATTAAACAACTAAAAGAATTTGCGCAACTTTCTCTTAAAAGAGTGTCAGGCTACACAGACATCATTATTTATCAAATGAGATTTTGAAACTTTTTGAAAGGAAAAAAAAAAAAGGTTATTAGTAGCGTCTCTACGGAGAGTATTATTCTAGGGCATAATTAATTTTTGACGCTGATGTAATTTTCACTGATACTTTTAAACTTGTTTTTTTTTTTTAACATTTCCCGGCTTTTTTGTTTCTCCCGTTAAAATAATGGATGGTTCGTTGGCCTCGTTTTCGTTAAGTACTGGTCATCAAGTTAACTCGATACTCATCTCGCGAGAACTTTCCTCTCGTTTAACGAGACAATGTTCCTGCCTGTTGAGTCTCAAGCGTTATTCAAAACTGAATTAGGCTACATTGATTTATGATTTTCTATTAAGAATAAAAATTCTAAAAGGACAAAGAAAAAAAAATGAAAAAAGGAAATGAAGACCGCAGGAAAAAAGAGGGACAAATGATTTAAAACAAATTGAAATTGAAAACTAGAAATTTAATTTGCCTCGGAATCTATCAGAGTGAATTGTAATTGGCGTAGAAAACGTTCCGATTCTTTACGATGAATAGTTATTTTACCATTTGGATATGCGAAAATGTCTTTTATTTAAAACATTAGAAAAATAATGTGATATTTTTCTCTTCTTTTTTCTTTTCTACGAACAAGGGAACACGGCGAAGATTGTGTTTACGAGAAGTAACTTGGGAATAAAAAAAAACAAAAACAAATTCTATTTATGAACGACTACATAAAAAAAAAAAAGAATACGTAATACGAGGCTTTAAAAATGGCCAGGTGAGAAGGAAAAATGAGATTCAAATTTGGGAAATAGTTTTAGGATTGGAAAAAAAAAATTCATGTCGAGTTATTTAAAATCCTGTATTAAATTTAATCGAATGAAAATAACACCATATTTTCCAAGAAAGGAATTTTAAAATTAATATCAGTTTAAATGGATTCTGAAAAAAAAAATCTTAATGACAACTATACACGAATACTGCAAGCTGTCTGGAACAAATCTTGAAAGCAAAACCCCAAAATACAGCAGCTGTGCGTCCACGTGCCTCCTATCTCAGAAACCATCAAAATAAGACGAACAAGACTTACAAGGTGAATCAAGGACGAACTCATTAGCGACGTTTTCTAATGGACTCTCGCACGTGGACATGCTAGTATTGGCTGACCAACAAAAACTTACATTGGTTGTGTGTAGACACAAAACTCAACTTAGAAGACCTGCCAGGAGCGATAGATAAGAGGGAGGGATAGTGAGAGGGAGAGAGTTAAGGAAATCCATGCTGTCAGTGATACTTAATGATGATGAAATGGATTCAAAAACTTAGATCATTACAATGTTATTAGAAATTGGCCGATTCTGTTAAAAGCCCCGTCGGTTGGACGGACAATTTGCTAACTGCGTTTCTTACATAGGATTAAGACCCATCAAAAGGTGTAATCTATCGATCTATCTATCTATCTATCTATCTATCGTCGTGCATGTTTATTCACCTATCTCACGTCTTTCTTTCTTTCTTTCTTTCAGTATTTTCACCTGTGAATCCCTGCCCATTAACTAATATCTATCTATCTATCTATCTATCTATCTATCTATCTATCGTGGTTAATTTCTTTCTTTCTTTCTTTCTTTGAACATTTGTTGGTTTCTTTCTTTCTTTCTTTCTTTCTTTCTTTCTTTCTTTCTTTCTTTCTTTCTTTCACCTGTGAATCCCTGCCCATGAACTAATATCTATCTATCTATCTATCTATCTATCGCTGTTAATTTCTTTCTTTCTTTCTTTTTTCTTTCTTTCTTTCTTTCTTTGAACATTTGTTTGTTTGTTTGTTTGTTTCTTTCTTTCTTTCTTTCTTTGAACATTAATTTTTGTCTTTTTTTCTGTATTTACATGTATGAATCCCTATTCATTATTTATCTATCTATCTATCTCAAAATTTTATATCAAACCATCTATCTCCTGTTACTCATAGCTATACTTCTGAATGTTTGTCTTTCTGTCAATCTCATCGTATCTATCTATCTATCTATCTATCTATCTATCTATCTATCTATCTATCTTATTCATTTAATCTATCTATCTATCTATCTATCTATCTATCTATCTATCTATCTATCTATCTATCTTATTCATTTAATCTATCTATCTATCTATCTATCTATCTATCTATCTATCTATCTTATTCATTTAATCTATCTATTTATCTATCTATCTATCTATCTATCTATCTTATTCGTTTAATCTATCTATCTATCTATCTATCTTATTCGTTCTATCTATCTATCTATCTATCTATCTATCTATCTATCTATCTATCTATCAATCTTATTCATTTAATCTATCTATCTATCTATCTATCTATCTATCTATCTATCTTATTCGTTTAATCTATCTATCTATCTATCTATCTTATTCGTTTAATCTATCTATCTATCTATCTATCTATCTATCTATCTATCTTATTCGTTTAATCTATCTATCTATCTATCTATCTACCTATCTATCTTATTCGTTTAATCTATCTATCTATCTATCTATCTATCTATCTATCTATCTATCTATCTTATTCGTTTAATCTATCTATCTATCTATCTATCTATCTATCTATCTATCTATCCATCTATCTGTCTATCTATCTATCTCAATTTGTTTATTTATCTAATTGTCTATTTGTATTAGCCTATCTATTTCTATTTTTTACGGTTCTCATTCTCTCTCTCTCTCACTCTCTTTCTCTGTTTCTCTCTGTCTCCCCTCTCTCTCTCTCTCTCTCTCTCTCTATATATATATATATATATATATATATATATATATATATATATATATATATATATCTTTTTTATTGTATCTTTTTTTAGCAAGCAACATAGTCACATACACTCCGGTTCAGTCAGTACAATTATTTTCGGTTGCAATTAAAACCCTTTTTGTGGAGTCAATAATGTGCTAAATTCATCCCCTAGAGAGGGGTAAGCCCCCACCCTTTTCCGCCCAAAAAAGAAAGGGGTTTTCCTCCTTTTAACAATAAACTACTTATGACAGCGATGCTCCTGTTCAGAAGATCTATAGAATATAGCGTACCACTTCATAGCTTATACTCCCAATCCGCTCTCGCTCGGAGTGGAGATATTTTTTAGGGTCTCTTCGATGGGGAAATAGATATGTTTAAGAATTATTTGTATATAATCAGAATACACAATGACATAAAACATTACACTTTTTTAAGAATACTTATTTAAAGGTAAAATCAATAACATCGATCTGTTTAAAAAGATATTCACATCTGATTGGACTTCGTGCAAAAATAACCCAGAAGCCTCCCCCCCCCCAAAAAAAACGTGATTCCCAACACTGTAGAATTAAAATAAACTGATAAGGACAGCCATATCGTTAAAATCAATCTTGCAAGCTATCAGTCAATCCTGACGTTTAAAACTATACGACTATATGAAAATTACGTATATTAGATGATAATACTTGATATAATTAGAGAATGGCTAAAATGCTGAGCTGCCGCTTCATAGTAAGGGAGTTCAACAACAGTCGAGTTAATACGGTCTATTTCGGACGAATAAAACTAAAAACATTATGAACCCTTTTTCCACCGGCCTCGTCGGCTGGGTGTCTGCTGCAGAATACACTGACTGCCTCTTGACAGAATACACTGACTGCATCACTGCAGAGGGGTAAGACTCCTTTAGCAAGTATCCTATGGCTCAGTCAGCTTGGGCTGCAGTATACACCGACTGCATCTATGCAGAGAAGAAAGACTCCCCCACGTGTGTCCTAGTTATGACACTATACAATCTGATGGTGAGGATTCAGTAATGCAGGAGCTTTGGGTAATGTGGGGTCTTCCTTCATTGACATTAATCCCAGGTCCACACTGGCCTAGAAAGGTAGAATCTAATAAGGTCCAATCAATGGGTGAAATAGAACTAAACTGCGTCATTAGGCAAAACTGATTTGTTTGAAATAGAACTGTTTGCTCTTTCAATTGTGTGAAGACAAATAACTAATGTTTAATTGAATCGTTAATGATACATAGCAATACTTGAAATCATTCAAATTTGTTGAAATGCGAAACTGAATAGCTTGAAATAGAACGGTTTTTATGTTTAACTGTAATTAAAAATAAAACTCTATTTAAACCAATGACTGTGTGGAAACAAAAGATTAAACTTATGCTAAACTGAATCGTTTGAAATTAAGGGAAACCATTTAAGTGTATGCAAAAAACATCTTGTTTAAAAATGTTATCTTCAAAATACAAAAAATCATTTTGATTTTAAATTGTGTACTTATGCTAAACTGAATTGTTTGAAATAAAAATGTTTATTTGTATAAAATGGATTTAAGATCAAATAACTGATGTTTAATAGAATTGTTACTGATACCTAGCAATACTTGGACCCATTCAAATTTGTTGAAATGCAAAACTGAATTGTTGATACCATAAATCCAAACCAGACCAAACCCACTTATTCCACCGTCAATGGGTTAAATCGTATGACTCCAGTTTTCTAAGGATATATTTGGCATTAACTACCCCAGTAATATTGATATGCCATAAAATAAAGACATCAAAACCAAGTCAAAATATCATTCGTTAGCCAATTCCCTTAGTCAAGCTTTTGGTGTCACATTTGGAGTTAATGCCCAGTGAGTAATTAAATAGTACAAATACTGTTCTTTTGCAATGGTAGCTTTGACATTAAATAACACATGAATATTGACAGGCCATTAAACAAAGGAACTAAACCGAACCACATGATATTAAATAAGTAGGAAAACCCCATTTAAAAACGACACCAAAAATGTATATATGAAGACTAATTATTTATGAACATAAAAAAGCCCCTTTATAAGTCGACATGAAGTTAAAATTAGTTATCTCCTGTTTTAAAATTGTGTATTCGTCAGTGAGGAGTTATTAGCAACAGTACATTTCACTTTATTTAATATATATATATATATATATATATATATATATATAAAGTCATCCACAGAAAGATTGTTTCTTTGTGTCCCAATTCATCAGTGTGACTAGACACGCAAGATGCTTTGAGCTAGGATTTGAAACCTGACTGATTTTACGCGAGCCAGATATCTTTCGCTGAGCTCCCGTCCATTTCAATGTTAGTGAAGGAATTTTTACGTATATAGATATTTTTTGCTAACATATAGGCTTAACGGCTACCGGAGTATCTATGTATATATATATATATAGTGCATCTTAAAAGTGTTTTTGGTTTATATATTTAAATATTTTGCGTTTTTTCATTTAATTTTAGAGAGCTTTTGGGGCTCACGGTCCGATCAAATAAGAATTGTTATTCAATCAGATCGATTTTATCGATTATACCTTTAAGTAAGTATTCTTATAAGAAGCTATTTACAATATGAATACATTTCAAAATATTTACTTTTCTCTAAACAAAAAGACACACACACACACACACACACACACACACACACACACACATGTATATATATATATATATATTCCCAGAGAACATCACACCTCTTACAAGAGAGGGTTGTTACATCTTGAATTATTGCATTGCGGTGTAAGTATACAAGGATGCGAAAAAAAAAAAAAAAAAAGAGGCAACAAGTTCATCGGAAAGCTAAAAGTCAGACATATGGTCACAATAAAAATCCCACTCACTTTATTGGCGTTTCAGTCTCTCTCTAGACCCATCTCATATCAGAGACGTGGAGCGGTATTTTTGAGACTACGAAGAAAAGATCTATTTGTTGAATAAATTGTAATCTACTTGCAACAGCGATAACGGCGATTTCAGTAGCTCTGAAATTTAAGCTCCTTACTTGTCCTCTGCCGATCATTAACTGACTAACGTGAAGATTATTTAAAAATTTAACAATTCTAGTGTTATTGTTTCTCTGAGTTGACTTTTTCTTGTCTGTCAAACGCATGATACACCGGGGCGGGGATAGACGCCATTACATTATATAATTACACTATTCTATGGGCAATAGCGATGCAGTAAAAGGGGATCAAAGGCCACAATTAAGCTTGCTCATAAAATAAGGATAGAAATATTTCCAACCTCACTATAGCCTTACACGGGCTCAGTTTAGGTCATAAATAACTAAACTATTACCATTTTCCGTTTTTAAATCGAAATTTATCTTATTGCAAACCAAAAGTTCAGAAATTCATTTTTTCTAGTGGAACATTATACATTAAAAACGGATGTTATTTGGCATTCGTATAACCAAACTCCTTATTATTATTTATCTACTTTTATTTAAAATCTATTAGCAATATATTTGTTTTCTTCGACTCATCTTTTTCTGGTCTGTTATGAAAATCCCATTCATAACATTACCTATGGCAATAGGAGTGTTTATTTACTGCACCCATATTTTCAACATGAGGCAGGTTGTACTGGTTTACATGGTACCAGGGCCAAGTAATGATCTCATATCTGGTCAATGTGTATATGTGCATACAAATTCGTTTACGCGCGTTTATCTGCGTGACAGTGTGTGATTTAGTGTTGTTCTATGTGTATACGTTTGTGTGCCTGTGTATATGTGTGTATCCCTCGTGTTTCATTGTGAATATATATTTTGCTGTGCCAATGTTTTTTTTTTTTTTGTGCAGACGTTTGAGTGCGTATATGTGTGTTTTTATGTATTCGTGCGTGTGTACACGGGTATTTGGGCATGTTTGTATAACGCAGATAATTTGAGGAATTTATTTACTTTTCTGTGTGTGTGTGTGTATTTTGGGAGTGCATGTGTATGTTTGAGTGTGTGCTCCCGTTTCAACTGGAGCGTTGGTGTTTTGATACATTTCGTTACGTGCTTATTTGTGTGCGTATTTTTTTATGTTTCCATGTATGTTCTTGCGTGCGTTTGTCTATGTATGTGTGTACATGCAAGTGTACGTGTGTGTGTGTTCATTCGACGGTGTGTGAATATGAATGTGTTCTCAGGGAATGTGCTGGGGTTGTGGGGTTTTATACAGACCCAGGTGAGTGAGTGAGGAAGTACATGTGTTTCCTCATCTACATTACCCCCCCGCTCGGGCAGGATATGACACAAGGTCAATTTTTAAGCAGGGTTCAACAGGTTTGAATTGAGAGTTTTCCTTCTCCTAGACTAGTTGCCTCACCAAGGCAGAAGAAACAGTCTATCCTACTATTTACCAATAGCTGGAGGGAGAATAATTGGATTCATACCTTTCGCAAGGGTATTAGTGTTATGTGAAATGTAATCGGTCTCGTCCAGGATTTGAACTCGTGTCGCCGTGTCCATTTCCTACGACGATAGCCATTACACTACGGGCACCTCCTAGTTTCCGACGACGATAACCATTACACCACGAGCACATGTGTTTCCGTATGTGTGTGTATACGTATGTTTGTGCATATGTATGTATGTATGTATGTACGGCTGGTGCAACGAATATCTGTGCGCGTTGATGACGGAAAACATTTGCTTTAATCAAATTGGCGACATCTCCACACTAAACAGTAGTTCTCTGAAACTAGTTGACAAGTTCACCTACATAGGAACCAGTGTCTCATTAACCGAGACAGACATCGAAACGGGACTAGCAAAGGCATAGACAACTTTCAGTAGGCTATCGGTCATATGGAAATCAGACCTGACCGATAAAATGAAGCACAGTTACTTCGAAGCAGCGGTCGTGTCAAGACTGCTCTATGGAGGCACTACATGGACGCTAACTAAACGTATGGAGAAAAAGCTTGACAGCAACTACACAAGAATGCTGTGAGCAATATTGACCAAGTCCTGGAGGCGGCACCACAGAAAGCAGCAGCTGTACGGCCACCTACAACCCATCGCGAAAACTATCTAAATTAGACGAGCCAGATATGCGGGACTCTGCTGGAGAAGTAGGGACGAGCTCATAAGCGATGTACTCCTATGGACCCCCTCACATGGCCGAGCAAAGGCAGGACGACCAGCTCGAAACTACATACAGCAGGTCTGTGCCGATACAGGATGTAGCTCTGAAGACCTATCGGAAGCAATAGACGATACGGAGGGTGACGAGAGAGGGTCAGGGATATTCGTACTGGCCGCTCGCAGTGTTTGAATGGACTTGGATGTAAAGCTGTGAACAGCATATGTTCTAATCTGTCATGGGTAGGATGAGACACAAGGCCAATTTTTAAGCGGAGAAGTTGTCTCCATTTAATGAGTTCGTTTCACTTAGTCTTTTTGCTGAACCAAGGCTTAAGAACTCTCCAATTTGTCTTACTATTTACCCAGAGTATCGGCTCATTGGTCTAGAGTGTACAGTGTTCGCCAATGACCCAGGAGACTTGGGTTAAATCCCAGGTCGCGTCATACCAGACTTTAACAATGGTACTTGATACCTCCTTGTTTAACACTCAGCAATATAAGGTACGTATCAAGGGTAAAGTGGTACAATTCAGGGGAAGGAGTAGCGCCCTTCCCTACACCTCGGTGTAGTAGCTATTGAAAAGGGAGCCTTATGGTCACCCTCGACTACGGTCACCAACTTACTTATTTAACCATAGCATGGTGGGAAGAACTTGAATCGTTGGGTTCATGCCATTCCCATAGTAATTAGAACTCTGTTCACTGATCCCTTTTCATATCGGATACACTAAGCACGTGTTTTTAAATGTTTGTGTAAGTGAATGTGTCTTCCCTCACTTTTCTATTTGTCTGTGGTTGTTTTAGTGTTAACATATTTGTGTGTGTTCCTTTTTCTTGTAAATATCTTTCATTTCCATCAATCCCTGTTTCGTGAATAAAATCAAATAACGAATTCAATTTATGTTTGAGTCTTCGAAATATCTGCTGGCATTTGTTGATATTGCGCCAGCTTCTGTTCGACTATAGATCTGTCGAAATTGCTTCCGCATAGTCCGGGAATTGAGAAGGAGGCGCCCTTACAACCTGGCTACAGACACAGGCTAGTGCCGAGTAAACCATCCGTCGCCTCTCTCCCTGACTGATTCCGTCTGTAAAACCGCACGGCCAAGTTCTGCAGAAGAATATTTTCTAATTGGGAAAGGACGAATGTCTTCAACCAGCTGATTGTATCAGGCAAAAGCTGAGACAACATCGATGTTTATGGAATTTCCTCTTATATATTTGGTAATAATAACATGCAACAGGCAAGAGAACAATTATTAAGAAATCATGAAAGAAAATGTATATATATATATATATATATATATATATATAGTATTTTTATGTTGTGGTTTAGAAGAGGCTCCAGTCGTAATGAAGCGGTAGTGAAGACAACGTTTTTAGGAGAAGTTAACTTCAAAAACCTTCCTGGAAAATGAAGCCCTTGTATTAAGCCTAAACTTTGTTGGTATATTTTTTTGAATTAGTTGGATGTTTTTTTTTTACTAAATGGCATATCAACCTTCAATGGTTATTTAATGCCAAAGCCATCCTTGAAGAAAAACAGTATTTCTATATTTCAACTCAAAGCTTAAGGGATGAAAAAGTTCATGACTTTCTGCATGTTATTAGTCCGATATGCGTTCGAACCCACTTACTACGATTTCGCAATGTAAGACGTAAACTATTACATCACCAGGACTGGATATTTGTTGGGAGAGAATCTCTGAAAACTTACTCTGAAATAAAAACTGCAGTTTGTATAGACTCCAATTATCTTGGATTGTTTTTAGTTTGGTTTGGTTTTATGGCATATCAACTACGGTAGGTTACTTAATGCTAAATCTTCTAGATACATATATGTAGAATATATATTTCGTTCGGTTTGGTTTTATGGCTCATCAGCCATTGTAGGTTATTTAATGCCAAATCTTCTTTATACATGTATGTTAAATATATATAGGATTTGGTTTAGTATGGTTTTATGGCATATCAATCATTGTAGGTTATCTAATGTCAAATCCTCCTTATATACACACTTATATATATATATATATATATATATATATATATATATGTGTGTGTGTGTGTGTGTGTGTGTGTGTGCTGTTATGAGGGTATATCAAAAGTATGTATTATATATTATTCCGTAGTATATGTGTCATAACGGCACTCCACATGGCGTAATGGTTAACAAGCGGGATCAGCTGACCATTGCTAGTTCATTTGTCATTGAGTGACCCATAATCCTGGACTTGTGTTACAACTAGGCTATATATATATATATATATATATATATATATATGTGTGTGTGTGTGTGTGTGTGTGTGTTGGTTTGGTCGAGTTTTATGGCATATCAACCATTGTAGGTTATATATTGTCAAATCCTCTTCATGCATATATATTAGATATAAGATTTTAAAACACATTTTGTAGATAACATTGTAAAACAAGACTGAGCAAATATTTTGCCCACAGTTACATGGTTTCAAATATCTCTATCTAATACGAATAATTTTTAACTATTTATTATTTGTTTACACACAGTTAAACCGTTTCAATTAATCTCAAACAAATCAGTTTTGTATACGTATACAGTACTTCATTTAAACAGTCTGTGGGGGGAGTATGTAATTTGGTTATTTCAGTAGATTGCTCTCTAAATTATTCCCGCCACAAATACAACACAAAACTTTACAATCGCGCAAAAGAAATAGAATAGAACACAACGAACATTAAATAACAAACAATTTAATATGCATATAACAGAATATGAAAAAACAAAATACATGATGTGTAAATGGTCTTTTGGAAAATAAAGTTTGAAGAAGAGAATAAATTTGTTGAAAGATGTGTGTATGTTCATGTTATCAGAGTCCGTAAATAAGTCGTTCTTACTTACATTAAGTTTATAGCGGGTTTTATGATTGTGGCGACAGCGTGTCTCGTTGATGAAAGAAAGTTTGTCAGGTTTTCCTTTTGAATATAATTCTCGGTCATTTGAAAAGAGGTCATGAACTTTAGTTGAGGAAGGAAAGTAATTGGTTGGATATAGTATCGGCTACTGGCTTAGTGGCTTGTGTTCGTCTGCGTCTTCGTTTGTGTGTAAGTTTGTGTCTTGTGTCTATGGCTTCCTAACTCTGTGTTATTTATATCCTACAGGTGGATCAAAGAATCGCCCTAAAATCTTGGCGCGTAGACATTTATTGACCAATCAGATTTGTATTTTACTATTTTATTTTCGAGCCTAAATATTTTCTGCTAGGTCACTTCCGATCCAAATTTTCTAGAATGTTCTATTCTATATTTTTAGCTGATTGGTTGAAAAATATAAAAATGTAATTTAAATGGTAATGCGGTTTTGATCCTAAATTTCTAGAATGTTCTTAAGTATGTTTTTATTGCTTATTTTAAGACTAGAAAAATTTGTATCCTATAAGTCATTTGTTTAAATGCGATCTTTTGTTTACACAGTTAAATTTAAAATCAATTCAATTTAGCCTAAGTACAGTTTAGATGTCAACAGTTCTATTTCAAACAATTCAGTTTAGCATTACTAGAACCTTGACATCAAATTGTTTTGTGTTAAATAGGATATCTGTTGAGGGTGAAATCTTATTCTTTTGCAGAGATGCATTCAGTGTATTCTACGGCCCCAGCCGACGACTGTGCAAGGGAACAAAAATGAATACTTTTTTAAAGACTTTTACATAAATCGATTATCTTTTGCAACTTTATAAAAGTATGTCGATTTTAATTTTAATTCAATGGTTTTATGAATTAATAAATTCCATAAATGGGAATTGATTTAATATCGAGTATAAAGGCTGCCTTTAACTACATTTAAGTGTGGTATTTTAAAAAAATCTCTCGGTAAAAAATTGGGAACTGATGCAAACACACAAGAAAGTAATATATACATATATATATATATATATATATATATATATATATTCAGTTGCGTGAAAATTGAAAGTGCTCATTGTAAATGGAAATAGAACAAGAGACCGAGATTAAATCTAACTTTCAAACAAATGAACCGACAAAGATTAGACACAAGTAAGAAAAGTTGGCGACCTTAATCGAGGATGACCCTAAGGTTCCCTTTTGAATAGCTACTACACGGAGGTGTAGTGGGCGGCGCTACTTCTTTCACTGAATTGCTCCACTTTACCCTTTATCCTTACATCCTAATGTTGAGTGTTAAGCAAGGAGGGATCACATCCCATTTTTTGAGTCTTTGGTATGACTTGATCTGGGATTGAACCCCGGTCCATTGGCGAACACTCTAACCGTCAGACCAATAGGCCGGTCCATTAGACATGAACCTCAGCATAATTCACTCAAATGTTTAGTGTTTGAGGAAAAGTGCTTCATCGATATACATACATGTGTGTGTGTGTATGTGTGTGTGTACGTGTGTGTGTACGTGTGTGTGTGTATGTGTGTGTATGTGTGTGTGTACGTGTGTATGCGTGTATGTGTGTGTGCGTGTGTGTATGTGTATGTGTGTGTGTGTATGTGTGTGTGTGTGTGTGTGTTTCATACGTTGGTACGTATGAAACTGAGAGATTATGGCTCTGTGCTTCGGCTTGAGCAAGCTTGTACTGAATAACCATATTTACCAACCCCTCCGCTCGGACAGGATATGACACAAGGTCAATTTAAGCGGAGTTTAACAGGTTTGAATTCAGAGTTTTCCTTCTCCTAGACTAGTTGCCTCACCAAGGTTGAAGACCCTAGTCTGCCCTACTATTTACCCATAGCTGGAGGGAGAATTATTGGATTCATATCTTTCCCAAGGATGTTACTGCAATGTGAAATGCAATCAATCTCGTCCAGGATTTGAACTCGTGTCGCCGTGTCCATTTCTTACAACGATAACCATTACACCACGGGCACCTCCCGTACTGAATAATAGCAGTGGCCTATACAGCAGGCCACAAATCAGTTATGTAGTTATGTAGACTCAGATACATAACTAGTATACAAAGATATATCACTATACTCCAACAACATGCAGGTCTCTTACTACCTTATCATCTTACGCATCTTGTATAGTTTTCCCAAATTTGCTAATTACGTGTAATGTTTGATTTTTAATATTGATTTAAAGATGGCTATGATCGGTGAAAGTTTTGCTGTCATATATACATATATATATATATATATATATATATATATCATCATCATAATGACGCGCCGTTCGCACGGATATCCCTGACCCTCTCTCGCCACTTCTTCCTATCAATCATTGTGTCTGGCAGGTATTCAGGGCTACATCCTGTATACTCACATAGCTGCTGTATGTATGTTCGAGCTGGTCGTCCTGCTTTTGCTTGGCCATATACGGGGGTCCATAAGAGTACATCACTTACGAGCCCGTTTCTGCTTCTCCAGCCGTGCCCTGCATGTCTGGTTCGTCTAACTTGAATAGTTTTTGTGATGGGAGGCAGGTGGCCGTATAGTTGGTGCTTTGTGGGGTTTGGCCGCCAGGACTTGAGTGTGTGTGTGTGTTGAATTGATAGATTGTAGTGAATTTGAAAGTATGATAATAATATCTGGAAAGTTGGATAAATCAAACGCTTAAAACCAGTTTAGAGGCGCAATATTTCGTTTTATATTCTATTTTAAACCGTCTTCTGAATTTTTCTATATATAAGAAAATGAGGAAGATGACCAAATGACGAAGTGGATAAAGGTGTTACAAGAAGAAGGAGAGGGTTTAGAATCAAATGTATCAGGTTTCATCAAAGATTGTTGATCGTATGGAAGGGGAAATAATGTTAGTGAGCTGACGGGGAAGGAAATAGGAAGAAGGTGGCAGCAAAAGTGGTTTCGGCATATCCTGTTTCGTCGAAGACATTGACTTTATAATGTGGTTTTGCAGACATTAACTATAATTGGATGTCTAGGTGGGAAGGGAGCAAAAAGGTGAAAGAGAAATTGATTAGGAACGAATCCTCAAAAGTATGGTGATACAGAGTGGAGAAAATGTCCCGTTTTTATCCGTTTTCTATGTTGCTATTCTTTTCTTATAGTATGATGTTCGTCAGGTATGGTGAAATCTCATTGAATTCTGGGATTTTTCCAATACAATAGGTTTTGTAAATGACTGCAGATTATAATAGTCAGCGGGATTTTTTGCAAGGTATGGGTTTGATTAGAGTAGCTTGGGAAAAATCGAAGATGTATTTGAGCTCTAACCTGTGGGAGAAAAGGGTGTTTCGATCGTTATTGGTGTTGATTGATCCTTTGACACACACACACACACACACGCATATATATATATATATATATATATATATATATATATGTGTGTGTGTGTGTGTGTGTGTGTGTGTGTGTGTGTGTGTGTGTGAAATAGTCAATAAGTAGATTTTAATCTAGTACTTAAGGATCTTATTTCATATTTAAATTTTGATGAAATAAAAACTAAAGTACACCATTCAAGTACATCTGTGGACTTATTCATTTTAAATTAAAATTTTTTTTCATTGGACCCACAAAAAAATTACCACCCATCATGAAAACTATCCAAATTAGACGAACGAGACATTTTAGGAAAATGTTCATGCTTGACCAAGTCAATATCATATATAAAAGAAAAAAGTCAGCAGCCATGATTCACATGGAATTGACACTTTTTACTGATGATGATGATGATATCAATTCTATTATAATTATACTTGGGTAAATAAAATTTATTTCAATATTTTAGTAGTATGTGATAGTTTGCAGTACTTATATCACATGACCAGTTCACCTACCTAGGAAGCAGTGTCTCATCAACTGAAAAAAACATCTACACGCGGGTAACAAAAGCCTGGACAGCTATCGATCAGCTATCGGTCATATGGAAGTCAGACCTGACCGATAAAATGAAACGCAGTTTCTTCCAAGCAGCGGTCGTATCGATACTGCTATATGGCTGCACTACATGGACGCTAAATAAACGGCTAGAGAAAAAGCTTGAGGCCAACTACACAATAATTCTGCGAACAATTTTGAACAAGTCCTGGAGGCAACATCCCACAAAGCACCAACTGTACGGCCACCTACTTCCCATCACGAAAACTATCCAAGTTAGACGAACCAGACATGCAAGACACTGCTGGAGAAGCAGAATCGAGCTCATGAGTGATGTAACTTTATGGACCCCCACATATGGCCAAGCAAAACAGGACGATCAGCTCGAACCAGCATACAGCAGCTCTGTGAGGATACGGGATGTAGCCCTGAGGACCCGCCAGAAGCGATGAACGATAGAGAAGAGTGGTGAGAGAGGTTCAGGGATATCCGTGCTGGCGGCACGACAAGCTGATGATGATGATGATGATGATGATATCACATGATCAAAACAGTTCAAGCCCACTGTGGTTCGTAGTATCGAAGTAGTTGGTGCATTTCTTCACTATGCGTGTGATTTAAAAGCCGCAGAGATGAATAAGCAACGTCGTCTAATTAGGGAACTTATGATTTACAAGTTTAAAATGGGCCCTAACACCATGGAAGTGACCAAAAACATGTTAAAAGTGAAGACACAGTTGATTGATCGCCGTAATCAGTATGGTTCAAGAAATTTCACTCGACAAATAGGCAACAGTCAAGTACTCTTAAAACCATAGATATTGAAGCTATGTTCCAAGACATACAGCTACATCTAGAGGGTAGCACTCAGAGAGTATCAGGCGAGCTTGGCATCTCAGCCCAGTATGGTTTATCATCTTCATGACCTCCACAAAAACATCTGGAGCTGTTGAACTGTACCTCACGTTACTGAAAGAGTGAAAAACTTATGATTCACCCTATTAATGATATCTATCCTGTTAATGCAATCAAAGATACCAAGTTGATAATGAACTTCATATGAATTCAAGTTTGACAGTGGCAAATATTTTTTAATCAATACCCATACTATTATAAGTTAATTATAAGCGTTAAGTGATTGTAATTTACCTGATAGAGTTGGGAGTTCATTACCTTGGTCGATTAATTAATGGCATGTTAACAAATTTAAAGTTTCATGTGGAGGTTAGGGAATCATGTTCATGTTTATGCCTCTGTTTTTTTCTTTAGTTATTTACATAGTCATATTTTTTAAACAGTTCTGCTGTAGAAGTACTGACATACTCAAGTGACATAATCCTATGGACCCCTTCACACGGACGAGCAAGAGTTGGACGACCACCTATAACCTATATATAACAGCTCTGTACTGATACAGGATGTAGCTACAAGACCTCCCGGGAAGAAAGGATAATAGAGACGAGTGGCGAGAGTGGGTGAGGGGAATCCGTGCTATTGGTACGACATGATGATGATATATATACCAGAGTGTCAAAAGTGTGGCAATATTTTATTGCTTGGTAATTTTTTGTTGTATGCGTATAAGTCCTTGTTCATCGGCCAACAAGAGCACATTCGCCTTTGGAAAACGTCACTTTAAGATGGGAGGTAAGTGTCCGCACAACTACTCCTTTTTGGATTACTACTTCCAAAACATATTCAAAACTGGTTGTACCTTTCTAGAGTAGTTTGCATCCTGCTTTTTCCCCCAGGCGTTTCGTTATGATCCAGTTGGTGCATTCTTACATTAGTACTGACAAAATAACTACTTGAAAAAATCCCGTTTAATCTGATCAGATTTCCATATGATCGAGAACCACGCGATAGTGGTCTACACCTTCTCAATGTGTATGTTGACATCGCTTTCTGGAGATGAGATGTTGCTGCCGAGGTATGTGAATAAGTCTACTAATTTCTGAGGCATGCTACTAAAAGTGGAGATTGCTACTTCATGTTTAAAACACATTAAATATTTTCATCGGTGATCATGTGGAAACTGATAGCTTCTGGTGATAGTTAACGAGTATATTTGAAAGAAGCATTAGATGATCTGCGTAATTGGCGTCGGTTATAGTTTATGCGGTATATAGTATGTATCTTGTCCTTCTTAATGCGAAATCCTTTTCTTTTATTTGATCTATTGACGTGCGTCGTGCGTAATCAAAGTAGATGATAAACACGTATCATCATCATCATCATCATGTCGCGCCGCCAGCGCGGATATCCCTGACCCTCTCTCGCCATTTCTCCCTATCATTCATCGCCTCCGGCAGGTCTTCAGGGTTACATCCTGTGTCCTCACATAGTTGCTCTATGTAAGTTCGTGCTGGTCGTCCTACTTTTGCACATCCATATGTGGGGGTCCACAGGAGTACATCGCTTATGAGCTCGTCCTTGCTTCTCCAGCAGTGTCCCCCGTGTCTGGTTCGTCTGACTTGTATAGTTTTCGTGATGGGGGGCAAGTGTCCGTATAGTTGGAGTCTCGTGGGGTGTTGTCGCCAGGACTTGTTTAATACTGCTCTCAACATTCTTGTGTAATTTCCGTCTAGTTTCCTCTCCAGCCGCTTCTTTAGCGTCCATGTGGTGTATCCATATAGCAGTATCGACACAACCACTGCCTGGAAGAAACTGCGTTTCATTTTATCAGTTAGGTCCGACTTCCATATGATCGAGAGCCTATCGATAGCTGTCCATGCCTTCGTCAGTCGTGTGTCGATGTCTTTTTCGGTTGATGAGACGCTACTTCCTAGGTAGGTGAATTTGTCTACTAGTTTCAGAGAGGCTCCGTCTAGTGTGGCAATGTTGCCCGTTTGGTTGTAACACATATATTCAGTTTTGTTTGCATTGACATGGAGGCCAATGCCAGCTGCGGCTCGTTCCAGACTATGCAGTAGTGTCTCTGCTTGATTAGGCGTATTCGCTAGTAACGCCAAGTCATCAGCGTAGTCGGCGTCCGTGATTGTTTTTGCGGGGTACCTTTTGCTTCTTCTCTTAGTCAGCTCGAAGCCATTTTCTCTGATTTTGTCGATCGAAGTCCTAAGCACATAGTCTAGACAGATGATAAAGAGGTACGGGGCTAGTGTGTCTCCTTGTAGTACTCCTGCAACAATGTCGAAGTATTCCGTGTCTCCATCTGGTGAACGTACTTTCACTTTGGTGTTTCTGTATAGAATCATTATCGCTGCTACTGTTTCTTTTGGTAGGCCGTATGCTAGTAGGATTTGCTTCATCTTCCCTCTGTGTATGGAATCGAAGGCCTTGGTAAAGTCGACAAATAGTAATGTCGCCTGTAAGTTTTTTGCCCGAACGCCTTCAAGGATTCTACGGATGGTCAGTATTTGTGAGGTCGTGGATCTATTTCTCTGGAAGCCGAACGGCTAAGCACGTATAGTGTTAATCAACTATCTCGGAAGAATCTTGTGACATTGTCGAAGGTGACAATTTCACTGTAAACGTAAGAGATTGTGTTTCAACCGTTATAATTTTTTGGATTGAACTTTGCCTCCCGCACCTGTCGCTTCCGGATGGAAGGTGCGGGAGGAACTTCCGGCCTGAACACCGGCCGGCGCGAATTCGGTCTTTTTTCAAATTCACCGGCACGCGAGACTGACGTTTTTCTTTGTGGGTCACTAGCAAGGCAAGAAAGAGGTAAGCACGTGAATTCTCTTGATTAATTGATTCGATTTAAATCATCACTTTCGTGGTGTGTTTCCTTTTTTAGAACATTTACGAGTGCGTTTGTTTTGTTTCAGTTTTCACGTTGGAGAGTGTATAGTTGGAGAACGTATCCATTTTACGCTGAACACGTGCGCAAATAAAGATATACGACTTCATCAGTACGAGACACATGTCTTTGATTTTTGACCCCAGTTGCTGCTGTAAAAATCACCATTAAATGAACGAACCATTTCTTTCACTTTATTTTTTGCAAAGCATCAGTTACAGTCTCCATAAGGGATACCAAATGCTCGTAGAATTTAATTCACCAATCATCTTGTCCAGAATCAAATCCCTTAGGGAAACGTAAGAAGAATTATTTGTCTTCGAGATTGCTCGTATTCTTTCGATAAATAGTCATTCTGATTTTTTTGGAGAATTTTCTTGACTTCAGTTTGTATATGATTGAGAAACAGCTCATTTACAAACGTTAACAGCTAAATTTATATATATATTGAAGGATGTGTAGTCAGGCAACAGTCGTTCATTTAATCATGTTTCATTAAATAATAAAGACAAATTTTGTCGGTATAATTTATATAAGATCATTTCAAGTTTTCTGATAAGTGTCTTAGTTTCAGGTTTGAATTGGTAGATGAATTTCCCTTCATGGGCCATCATCAGCAGCTTGCTCGTGTAAGGTGCGTTTGCATTTTTTTAAAAGAGAGTTTGAAAGCAAGCCCTGATAATGGCCTATGAAGGGTCCGAAAGTGCTCGGGACAATTTTGGGAAATTCAACTACCAATTCCAACCTGTTAACATTTATAATGCCCTGTTTCTCGATAGCACCAGGAAAAGAAGTCGAGAATTTTTTTTAACAAGATCATTAAAAAGTAATTCCTTTGCAATACTATTGGGACCACACGCTGCAAGCTGTAATTTCGTCCAGTTTTTGTAGTTGGGAGAAAATTGAAGATTTGGTTTTTATATTAAATGGCATTCTTTCACATTATTCAAATGTTGCTTGTAAATGACTGAGTGTCCATTTTCCAGGGAAATTGATGGGTCATCGTGATCCGTGTAAGTGCCCAACCAGAAGGCCAGACTGTATACCGTGTGACCTTTTCTTTACGGTTAGTTAGAGGAGCGAGTCTATTTAACAAAACAATGGCTTTTGAAGAACTTGGTGGGTGAAGAGGAAAAGCTATGTCATCCATCCTATTAGAGTTTCTGATAAAATTACTATATGCACTTGTTAGGTAGGCTGAGAAGCTGATGGTTAAGACTGGTTCCCGTATTGAATTTAAAATTAACGCTTACTTTTCATATTCACTTCTTGTAAAAATCATAGTTAAAATACTATTTATCAGAATTGTTACAAAAGGTGTTACTTTTCAATACCCGCCGCACACACACACACACACACACACACATATATATATATATATATATATATATATATATATATATATATATATATATGAATGTATGTACGATGGGCATACGATAAGTTTCCAGCCTTTTTTCGTATTGGCATTTGAAATTGTCGTAGACACTTTAAAATTGAGTATGTTATTGCTATACATCTTATAAGATGACTGACCGATTTTTATGATTTCAGGTTCAACAGAACAGCTACAGCAGCAATTGGAATACACCCTACTAAAGCCTGATTGTCACACCTGGTGAATTTCAAAAATGCAATCTGACACATTAGAAGAACGATATGCAATAAAATTGTGTTTTAAACATGAAAAGAATGCTACAGAGACGTATGGAATGCTTCAGACTGCTTTTCGACCATCTTGCATGAATCGAGGATCAGTTTTTGAGTGGCATAAGAGATTCAAGGAGGGCAGGGAATCTGTGAGGGATGATGAGAGGTGTGGGAAGAGTAAGGAAGTTAATACACCAGAGATGATAGGTCAAAGGGTTAGGGTTAGGGTTACTATTCAACATTTTAAGGGAGTTCAGGAAGAGATTCCGTCGGAAGCGGCCAGCACTCTTCAAATCGAGTCAGTCGCATTTTCAGCAGGACAATACACCCGTCCACAACTCCATCCTTGTCACAGACTATTTGACCAAGATGGGCATTAAGACAGTTCCTCAGCCTCCCTATAGTCCAGACCTTGTTTCCTGTGACTTTTGGTTATTCTCTAAGCTCAGAATCTGTCGTTATGAGACAGTTGAGGAGATGAAAGAGGCTGTGATGAAGATCATTGACACGCTAACATAAGAGGACTTCGATGGGGCCTTCCAGAAGTTGTTGGAACGGTAAAACAATTGCTTTGTAGCTGGAGGAGATTACTTCGAAGGGGACTTGAGTTTCATGTGTGTACTATCAATAAAAGTGCCCATACGAGAAAAAGTCTGGAAACTTATCATATGCACCTCGTATATGTGTGATTTTCTCGATTCTCAGTCTCTTGTTACGTCAGCACATTTTTACTTGTCGTATCGTCCTCTGCTATCTTCATCTTCATCTTCTCTGAAAGTCCTTAATTCATTCCAATAATTCCTTTTTAATTTCTTTTTAAACCTGTTCATTCATTCTCAAATTAACAGTAATATTTACCATGGTAATCGTGTGTGATGTTTATTTCACCGTCCTAAAATACCATAATCCTACTAATATCGGTATTAGTAGGTTGCTTTACACAGCAAATGCCAATAAACAATATCCACGCTTTCGAGCAACTATGTACTGACGACGGCTAAATACATATCAGTTGAAACTTCGTAATCTTGTGGCTTCAAGTAAACATCCAAATGATTACAAAATCGAATAAATAGCTCATGAAATGAATGAATATAGCCTCAAGGCAAAATGACTAGTATAGCTATTTACGTTGGCGTTTAGTCTAGGAAACTGGAGAATAATCAATTGCGTTGCCATCGCGGGGAATAGGGGAATTCTTTGGCTTTGGAAAATGTGTAAGTTTAACACATTTTCCAAGTTTTGAATGACTAAAAGAAAAGAAAAAAGAAAATACAGAATTCAAAAGAATAATATTCTAATTAGAGAGAGATCTTTAATTTCGTTTCGTTTCGTTTCGTTTCGTTTCGTTTCATGGTCTATCAAACATTGTAGGTCATTTAATGCCATTTTTATAATATAAACGGTTCTATTTCAAATGATTCAGTTCAACATAAGTACGCAATTTAAATGTCAAAACAGTTCTATTTCAAACAATTCAATTGAGAATAAGCACACAGTTTAGTTCTATTTGACCCATAGATGTTACATATCCATGATATACGAATGTGTGTGAAATGGACATATAATGTTCATAACATAAATACATCGAACATAGGAATCTCGAAACACGAAAAACACTTACGACTTCTTAGTTCAGGTACGAAACTTTTTATTAACTTTGAGTTTAAGGGTTCTTCGACATAAGGACAGAGATACACATTCTTTCTATTCTGGCTTTTTCATCTGTCCCCCATCTCGTGCGTCACCTGCCCAAGGCCTCTGGCCTGACTTCGGCGAGCAAGCGAAAGTCAACCGTCTTCTCCCGAGGCAGGACTCAACTCCACTAACTGACTTTTTCGAATCTCCCAAAATCCTCCACGCACTTCCGGTGCATGACGTCATTCACCTCCATTGGTCAACCTTTCTATCGGATTTTTATTTTGACATCTATGAACGACACATCCTCCCCGCGCGCGCGTTGACACTTGCACTCAAGTTTGCACCCAAACAACCCATGTGCTGAGCCGAAAGGTTCTCAGCCTAACAAAACCAAAAGGCATAAAACGAAATTCCTTGGCCATTATATTACATAGATAGGATCTAATCTGGTTCTACCACTCCGCGCCAGAGTGGACCTGGGAGCAATGGCAATGAAGGGGTACTATGCATTAACCAAAGCTCCAGCATTACTGGAGCTTTACTATCAGATTGGTTCGTGTCATATTTAGGTTGCTCGTTGGTTGGGTCTTTCATCTCTTGATTGATGCAGTTGATGAATTCTACAGCCCCAGCCAATTGAGCAAAGGCTGATCTTTATTTAAAAAATGGCCAGAGAAAATGTTTCTTCCTCGTGAGTAAAACAATAATAAAAAAAGTTTGTAGTTTATTTAGATTGAATAATCTTGTTTTGTGTCAATGAATTATTAAGGGTGTCTCAGAAAATGTTTTTACTTCGATGGGTTTTAATTGGTTCATTTATTGAATGGCATATCAAGCATCTTGGTTTATTTAAAGCCCGAACCATCCTTGTATAAGAACAGTAGTCGTAGTATGTCATCCATAAGCCGGGATTAGAACAGCCTGACTTCGAGGCTACATTCCAGTAATTACGCCATGAGAATCTCCCCAGATATCTTTGAGAAGAACTGTTTAACGAATCTTTTTTAATGTTTTCTTTTATTTTGTTGTTTTTCTCAGTCATAGAAATGACATTCAGTCAAAAAAAAACAGCGTTTAAATATGAAATATAGAATTTTCGATTGTTTCTACACTCTCTGATACAATCAAATAGCATTTGAAGGAGAATAGGTCAAATTATCCTCGTTTAAATGATCTCAAATTTTATCCGAATATGCAGAAATAACCTAAAATCTTCTGTTTAATCTTTGAACGCGTTTTTTTTTTCTTGTGAATGGCATTTCTATACCTAAAAAGAATTGAAACAAAAGTAAGCATTCAGCATAAATTTAGTTATTAATTATTTCTACAAGTCCTGTTTAAATTTGAAATAATCAGCACTGTAATATATATATGTCCAAAAATATACGACCAAGATACGATCACGTGAAATAGACATAGAATGTTTCTTATGCATATAGGATCCGAAAACACAAAATTGGTTCAGGTACGAAACTTTTATTTACCTTTTTGGGATTAAGGTCTTTCGACATGGGGAGAGAGAGACACAATTTCTTTCTATGCTGACTTTTCCATCTGACACCCACCACATGCAGCAACCGTTGCAAACTACTGGTCTAGCCTCGGCGAGCTCCAAAAATCGACTTGCCCTGTCTAAGTGCGAAATTCAACTAACTGCTTTTTTTCAAATCCCCCAAATCCTCAGCGCTTCCGGGCAAGACGTCAATCACGTCCCCGGTCACATTTCCTTTCTGGGTTTTGATTGTGACATCTCTGATTGTCACATCCTCCCCGTGCGCGCGTGAACACCTGCACTCAACTAACCCATGCACTAACTAACCCATGCACTTAGCGAAAGGTTCTCAGCCTAACTAAACCGAAAGGCAAGATATATAAAACGAAAAATGATAATATAAAAAAATCCCTCTGCAATTATATTACAGCACGAGAATTGGTCAAGTTATTATATTACCGACCTATATCATTTTTTTCTGTAACATTCGCACACACACAGACTCTCTTTTCCTTTCTTTTTTTCTCTGTATATAATAATATAAATGTGTGTGTATGTGTGGTTAGGCTGCAGTTCCTCATTTAATTTTTTTTGATTAAATAATAAAGACACATTTTTGTCAATCTAATTTTATCATCATCCTTTCAAGTTTCCTGACAAATGTCTTGGTTTTCGGTTGGAGTTGGTAAATTAATTTACCGACATTGTCCCGAGGGATTTCCTATTTATGTCGAAATGCCCCTTTGGACACTGTCTCCAACGAAGATAATACGTACGTTGGCATTACCACTACGACTCTTTCCTGACGTCTTATACACTTTAATGGTTATAGATCTATAACCTTACATGTTAAAATCACTCTCTTCCCAAATCCAAATTTCAAAAAAATTCTAGTTGAAAATATTACTATGATAGTACACAAAATAAAATAAGTCATGATTACAAATCCTAGAAGCCCAATAAAAAAAAATAGAATCAAAAGAATTAACTTTGAAAATAGCGACCATGTTTTGAAATGCCTTTAACGTTTTTTTAGGGGGGGTATATTCCATTTCTCTTGATAATATATTATTTCGGTAGATAGCGTTCTATTTTAAATTCGTTCGATGTCATCAGCATCTCAGTTCAATCTAAATCTACGTTTACGTAATTTTTGTAATACTATAAAAACTTTTAAAAAATCTTTACAAATGAAAACAACTCCTGATGATTGCCAATAAAAGGTCCAAAAGCATTCGTGACAATTTCAGTTAATTCATCGCTTAACTCCAACCTAAAACATAAACACATGTCAGAAAACCCAGAAGGATCCTAATAAAATAATATAGACAAAATGTGTCTATATATTAAGATCAAACTTGAATATATATATATATATATATATATATATATATATATATATATATATATATATATATATATATATATATAATTAATCATTCTATGTGGAATTGGTGTAGTTATTTCATAGACATCACGGAATTCATTTAATAGGTTGGGTGTCTATAGCAACATGCATTTATTTGAAATTTTGAGTTATTTTCCATGAATGAAAAAACCTCATTGTTTGGAATATGTTTAGAGATATAATTATTTAAATCTAACAAAAATATTTAAGGCTCTTCAAAATAATGGTATATCAAAGACAGCGCTCCAGACAGAGGTTCATCATCAAATTTTTGCTTGTTGATGAATGGAACGCGTGTGTAATTTCAGAAAAAGACATCTGATGTTTTCTGAGAAGCATGCTCAAGAAAAAGAAAGTTTTCACTTGGGCTCAACACATCGAGGGTCTGACAAAAAGAAGTTCCATGGAGGGAAATACAATGGCTCTTCGGTAAAAAAAAAGTTCTAGAACTGCAGCTAGTAAGAAAATCATCCTGACAGTTTTCTGGAACATGAAGGGACGCATACAATTGATATCCTTGAAAAATTCAACAAGAAACAGTGATTCCCATCGCCAACTCTTGAAGTTAGAGGAGTGCGCATTCTATTGTTGACTCTATAGGGAAAAAAAGTTCTTTCTAAACTATCGTTGAGCATTAGGAAATAGTGGTTCCTATTCCCATTGCTGAGCAACAGGAAACAATTATTTCAATTGCCATCGTTGAACGAAAAGAAACAGTTCTTTCTAATGCCATCGTTGAGCGATAAGAAACAGTGCTTCCTTTTGCCATCGTTGAGCGATAAGAAACAGTGCTTCCTTTTGCCATCGTTGAGCGTTAGGAAAAAGTGATTCCTATTGCCATCGTTGAGATATAAGAAAATGTGCTTCCTCTTGCCATCGTTGAGCGATAGGAAGCAGTGCTTCCTATTGCCATCATTGAGCGATAGGAAGCAGTGCTTCTTATTGATATCTTCGAGAGATGGGAAACAGTGCTTCCTATTTTCAACTTTGAGCGATAGGAAACAGTCTTTCTACTGACATCTTTGAGAGATGGTAAACTGTGCTTCCTATTGTCATCGTTCAGCGATAGGTAACAGTTCTTCCTATTGACATCTTTGACAGATTGGAAACAGTGTTTTCTATTGCCATGGTTGAGCGATAGGAAACAGTGATTCCTATTGCCATCGTTGAGTGAAAGTACACAGTGCTTCCTATTGCCATCGTTGAGCGATAGGAAACAGTTCTTCCTATAGACATTGTTAAGCAATGTGAAACAGTTCTTTCTTTTGCCATCGTTGAGCAATAGGAAACAGTGCTTCCGACTGCCATATTTTTAAGCAAAAGCAAACAGTAGCTTCTATTGTCAATCTTTTTGGGAATAAGAACCAGCGCTTTGTATATCCAACTCATTTGGCGATTAAAAACTGCTTAAAATTGCCACGGTGTTAACCAACAAGAAACTCTTCATTTTACTGCGAATCATTTAAACTATAGGAAAAAGTGCTTCTTGTTGCCAATTCTTAAGGCAACCGGAAATAGGGCTTCCATATTGTCTACCCTTTTATAAACAGGAAACTCCTGAGGCAATATTCAGCTGATTCATTAAAGCAACCTTGTATATCAATTCTTCGGAATCCCCCTGAATACATCGTGGTCTCTTGCTTCAGTCATGATGAACGATCCTTTTTCGGATAATTTGATTTTTCTTTTTTCTCCACACTATTGTATCTATTTCCGTTATTTACTTATATATATATATATATATATATATATATATATATATATATATATATATATATATGTGTGTGTGTGTGCATAAATATATATATATATATATACATATATAAATTGCAATCTTTTTTAGTTTAATGGAAAAAATACGGGCGATACAATTTGTAAATAAGAATATTACAGAACCTGATATATGCAAAAAATTCACTAAAAAAACAAAAGGCTAAAAAAAATTGGACTACTTAAAAATAATTAACCAACATCTCAATGTCTTGACAAAAGAAAGAAACACCGATAGAATTGCCTAAGAAGAAACATAAAAGTGCTTAATGCATTAAATAGATCGAAATTATTATACCTATTGAACCAAAGGTAATCTACTTAGGTTCTACCAACCGGATCATTAGGATTATTCTGACTCCTGAATTGTCCTTATAATCCGGCAGGGGAAGCCTAGGTAGATTACTTCTGACGCTTGTGGTACTCTCTCTCTATCTCTCTCTCTATATATATACATATGGGTGTGTGTGCGTGTGTGTGGACGACTTGGATTTTTTTTCTTTAAACATGAAAAATAATAAAGGTTCGTCTTTTTAAAACAATTAATTTGTTTTTTTTTATGTTCGCATGCAATTATGCAAAAGTCTAAACTAAAATATACATAAAATATCATCATCCTCATGTCACGCCATCAGCACGGATATCCCTGACCCTCTCTCGTCACCCCTCCTTATCATCCATCGCTTCCGGCAGGTCCTCAGGGCTGTATCCCATATCTACACAGAGCTGCTGTATATATGTTCGTGCTGGTCGCTCTTCCTTTGCTCGGTCATGTGAAGGGGTCCACAAGAGTATATCACTTATGATCTCGTACATACTTCTCCAACAGTGTCCCGCACATGTGGTTTTTCTAATTTTGATAGTTTTCGTGATGGGTGGTAGGTGGCCGTACAGCTGCTGCTTCGTGGGGTCTTACCTCCAGGACCCGTTCAATATTACTGGCAGCCATTACAATACTGTCACTTAAATTGCATGAAGGATTTTATTGAAAAATTGTATTTTCTTTGTAAAATCACCGCTGTATACTATCTGTGTCTTAAATGCCAAGAGAATTTTACCGTAAATTCAAATTAATATTGAACCTGGTCAAAGAAACTAACACTATTAGAACCCAAGAACCTAAGTAAACGTAAAATAGAATATATATATAAGGATGAAAAAAAAACTTAGTCGTGGACTTTAACAAAGTTATAACTTAATAATTAAAAACGGATACCCCACCCACAGAAAGAATTGCTCGAAAACCATGGGAAGCAGCATGGTGGACGTAAAGGCAAGAGGATATGCCCTCTGACGGTTATACGCAATGCCTAACCTGGTCCTGAGCGTATGAACCCTACGGATCATAGGTCAGGTCCGATTAATTCGATCGGGGAACTACTGCTGTTCATCTGCTTGGGTGGCTTCTGTAGATGAGAATAAAAAAAAACATCCATTGAAAGATAAACATGACCCACATAAAATATAACTCATTATAATTACAGTAAATTCATATCTTCCTCGTTAACGAATACACTACGAAAATCTATTTCTCCAGACAAAATTTGTTGAATCCTATCTACTGACATGTAAATGTATGTTTGTGGAAGTGATTCCCAAATTGCATAAATGTATTAAAAAAAAACATCCAAATATCTCATACTTCTTATCAAGCAGTTCCCTCCAAACTTTACAATGAATTACAATATTAGCACTTAATATTAAAAATTAAGGGTATATCCAAACATTTAGTCAGTTGTATATATATATATATGCATATATATGTGTGCGTGTGTGTGTTCGAGAAGAAGTGAATTGAATCCGACAGAACGTACCTAGAAGGGAAAACGAAAGGAAGATATATGTGTGGTAATTCGTTTATTGTTCTGATGCGTTTCGACTTCGAGGTTCTGTCTGAATACAAAAATATTTTATCAAAATTATTTTTAATGAAAAATGATTATAACAGACATTTTTTTTTATTCAGTTGGAAGTCTTCATCAGGACTAGTAGATTTTGTTTTGTTACATAATCATTTGTTTGCACTCGGTTATATAGTATCAAGTATTTCTATCTAATAGTAATAATTTATGAACAGATCTATTTGACCCATTGACAGGAACTTATTAGGTACAACAACTCAAGGTTAGAGTCGCCCTGGGAGTAATGAGTACTACACACTTGCAAAAATTCCAATAAGGAGCCTCATAATAAAAACAATTTCTATCTTTCTATCCATCTGTGAGTGTGTGTGTATGTGTTGTAGAGGTTTGTGGTTCTCAATAAAAAATAACCATAATAATCGGTCTTTTCTTGAAAACGTTCACTCTGTCTGAAGAATGAGGAAAACATGAAACCCAGGATCACAGACTCTACCATGTAATACATATATGTATATCTATTGTCATCCATAGACAGACTGTTTCGTTCAATCAGAATCTTCAGTGTGGCTAGATACATAGGGCGCTTGAAGCCGGGATCGAAACCCATCCAACTTTACGTTAGACTTTGGCTAAGGGAATTTTAAGGTATTTATCTAGCAACATCAGCAGCAGCGTCCGTTTGTTTACATTTTATACCCTATCGGCTACCAGAATGCTATATATATATATATATATATATATATATATATATATTAACAGCAATTAATGACCCACAGCAGTTGATATGAAATAAAACAACTAACCAGTTATATTTTTGGTTGGGTTGTGTTATAGAAGAGTAAACTAACTTATTTATACCAATGTTTTAGATAAGAGGGTTCTGTCTCTGTATCAAATGACAAGCCTCTAAATCTAGTAGACCATTTAACATACTTCAGTAGCAATATTTCATCTACTGAAAGCGATGTCAGCATATTCATTGACAGGTTGCCAATCATAGAGGAACTTCGTGTATGATAAGATAAAACATGAATTCTTTCAAGCTGTGGTTGTGTTAGTAGTATTGTATAGCTGCAACATCAAAACTTTATCGAAGCGCTCGGAGAAAAAAGCTACCTGCAAACTACACAGGAATGGTGCGTGCTATTTTGAACCATACCCAGAGGGAGTACTTCAGAAAACAACGTCTATACGACCACTTTCCTCCTATTTTATAATTCACCCAAGTAAGAAAAGAAAGCTTTCCAGGCTTTGCTTGATTGTTAAAGTCTAACTGATAAGCGACGTTCTCCGATAGACTCTCACGCAGGGACATACCAGTAAGGGCTGATCAGTAAGAACTTTGATCCATCAGCTGTGTGTGGTCACTGGATGCAGTCTAAATGACTTGTAAAGAGCAACAGACGTTCGGGACGGATGTAGAGTGAGATAAAGAGAAAGAATCAAGAGAATCCGAACGAGTTGATGATGATGATGATGATGATGAGAATGATGTATACCAATATTTTTTGAGTAAAGTAATAACTTCAGATATATCCAAATTGTTTATCAGTAAATTAAAATGTTCATTTAGTTGCCTCAAGTTGTCTGTACCACTAATAACGATTCCCAACCCACCCATTTTCTCCCATTCTGGACCCCTATATCATTTCAAGTTTCCTTCCAAACTTTTGCCGCCCTTCCATTTTTATTAGGAAAATACCCACTTTACCCATCCCCCATCGACGACTCTCCCATTAACCTACTCGCCCCTCGGGCCAATTCCCGACATTATAATTTCAAGATACTGCCCGCCTCTTCCCGCCAAATTGCCGTAATTATTTCGCGGGGAAATATTTCAAATTAACACGTGATTGGCTGAGATAATTTACGACAAACAGATATAATTCCAAACCAACTCCGACGATACGTCGGATTTAAATTCCCCTTTTCGCTCGCAGTCTAAACAGACGAAAGCACGAACGAAAGTTAGTTGTTTTTGCCAGCGAATGACCTTACTATAAATATGGCCTCACAATAAACGGTCTACCTCCTCGGGGAAGTTGATCGACTCGAGAGTTAGTAAGAACACTCAGTCACTTCAATAATTGCTAGCGTATCTATCTGAATAATGAACAGGGTAATGATTTTCTTTTCTTACATCCGTAACTTGAGCTAGACTATTTACTTTATATATCCTTCTCAAACTATTGTACTCATCTTGGTTGTTACAGTAACACAGTTTCAGCCGCTATATTCTCCGGCTTTCTACAGTTGAACATTGATTCTAAAAGTTACCAGCATTGTGTTCTTTATTTTGACGTTATAACTATGCAGTTTTAGACAATAGTATTGATAATATTATAACATTATTCAATCCCAGGTCGAGTGATACCAAAGACTAAAAAATAGTACTTGATGCCTCCTTGCTAAACACTCAGCATTATAAGGTACGGATCAAGGGTAAAGTAGAGCAATCCTGGGAAGGAGTAGCACCCTCCCCTAAACCTTCGTGTAGTAGCTATCAAAAAGGGAGCCTTCGAGTCACCCTCAACTATGGTCGCCAACTTTACTATTTATTTGAAAATATATAATACTTATTTTTGACAAACAATGAATTGTAAAAAGAAAAGCAAATTTAAAAAATTATTTAGTTTGGTTTCATTTTTTGACATTTGGTTTTAGGTTATATAATAGCAAATCCAATTTTTACATATATATTAAATATACATGATTTAGTTTGGTTGGGTTTTTATGGCATATCAAATATTGTAGGTTATTTAGTGCCAAATACCATTTTTACACATATATTGAATATACATGATTTGGTTTGGTTGGGTTTTATGGCATATCAACCATTGTAGGTTATTTAGTCCCAAACCCGCTTTTCACATCATTATTAAATTATATATGATTTTGTTTAGTTTGGTTTTATGCCATATCAAACATAGTTGGTTATTTTGTGTCAAATCCTATTTTTACGTAATTATTAGATTATATACGATTTTGTTTAGTTTTGTTCTAGGGCATATGACCCATTTTAGGTCATTTAATTGGAAATGAAATGTTTACATCATGTATTAAATATACAGGATTTGGTTTGGTTATATTTTAAGCCGCATCAACCATTGTAGGTTATTTAATGTCAAATCCTCTTTATACAAATATACTAAATATATATAATTAGTTTGGTTGGATTTTGTAGCGTATAAACCATTTTCGGTTATTTAATTCCAAATCCTCTTTATACATATGTATTATATGTGATTTCGTTTGGTTAGGTTTTATGGCATATCAATCATTGTATTATTTAATTCAAAAATTGTCTTTATACATATAATTCAAATATATATGATTTGATTTCCTTTGTTTTATTGCATATCAGTCCTTGAAGGTTAGTCAATGCTAAATCCTCTTTATATATTAAATATATAGGATTTGGTTTGTTTGGGGTTTATGGCATATCAACCATTGTAGGTTATTTAATCCCAAATCTTCTTTATACATATATATTAGATATATATGATTTGGTTTGGTTGGGTTTTCTGGCATATCAACCATAGTAGGTTATTTAATGCCAAATCTTCTTTATACATATATATTAAATATATAGGATTTGGTTTGTTTGGGGTTTATGGCATATCAACCATTATAGGCTATTTAATGCCAGATCTTCTTTATACATATATATTAGATATATATGATTTGGTTTGGTTGGGTTTTATGGCATATCAACCATTGTAGGTTATTTAATGCCAAATCCTCTTTATACGTATTTATATTAAATATATGATTAGTAAACACATTTTGTTGATCATATTTTTAAACTAGCGTGAGCTCTTTTTAAACAAAGTTAAATGTTTTCATGTCTTTCTATCAAATTCGAATAATTCTATAAATTGTTAATTTTTTATTTTCATGAAGTTTAATGGTTCAAAGTATTACTAAGTAGTAAATAAGTAAAGTTGTCTCCCTTTAGTCGAGGTTGACCGGACGGTTCCCTTTTCAGTAGCTACTACACTGATGTGTAGGGGAGGGCGCTATTACTTTCCCTGGATTGCTCCACTTTACCCTTGATACGTACTGCTGAGTTTTAAGAAATGAGGTATCAAGTACCATTTTTAAAGTCTTTGATATCACTCCCGGACCATAAGGTGAACACTCTACCCGCTAGGCCAATAGCTCTAGGATAAGATATCCAACTGATGTAATGTCAGCCAGGTTTCAATCCCAGCTTGAAACATCTCACATGTCTTGTCACACTGAAGCTACGTAGTAATAACAATTAAACCTCAATCCTTTAATCGTCCCAATCTAAATTGATATATATATATATATATATATATATATATATATATATTATTCATAAGTGAAGTGTTTGTTGGTAATTTCATTTTAAAATGATATTGAACCAATTTGTGAAGTCGTTAAGTCAATGGCCTAGTCAGAGAAATTGTTTTAATGTGTTTGCCCACAGTTTTAATGTCAGACAGTTATATTTGACCTATATATAGGATCCTATCAAGTGCTTCCACTCCTGGTTAGAGTAGACCTTGGAGCAATATAAATGAAGTTGTACTCTGTATCCCCATACCCCAAAGGCTTGAGTCCCACCATGACAGTATTTAATGTCATATCCAAGACACTGGTGTTATTTTAACTCTCGGTAGAAAAGGAGTCAGTATATTCTACAGCCCCAAACGACTGGGCGGAATTTTTTTAAAATAAGGTGCAATAGTATTTTTAAAGAACAGGTTTATGTTGTTATTCAACGTTAACGCCAAGAGCAGGATGTGATACAGACTTGTTTTAATGTGGAGTACAGCTGGTTTGAATTCAAATTTTTCATTCCGCCTAGACTGGTCCCCACTCTAAAGCTAAACAATCCAGTCTGCATTTCCGTTCACACATAGCGAAGGAGGGAAGAAATTGTTTCATGCCTTTTCCAAGCATAAAGAAAAGCTCTTGGTGCATTACGCACTCTTTTATACTCAAGCAAGAACAGCAACCACAGTGCTCGACATGCCAAACGTCCTGCACAATCAAACACGTTTTCCTTGAATGTAAAGTTTTTAATGACACCAGAAAACAATATTTCCACGCAAATACCATGAAGGACTTATTTGAGAACGTCCACATGGACGTTGTGTTTTTGTTCTTGAAAAAGACCGGTTTGTACCAGAAAATATAGACTTCGTTACAATCCTGAAAATAGAACAAACTAATCAACTGAAAGCAAATTATTGCTGAATAGAAATACCATTATGTTTGTGTTAGTAGAAATAGTAGGAAGAAATAATTAAAAAAAAACTATCATCACAAAATAAACTAATGTCATACAGAAATACTTGAAAATATTTACTCATATGCGAGTAAATGAGTTGTTTGTTTTTAGTGTGGTATCATTAAATTATATGTTTACAAACCATACTTATGTGTAAACAGGTTTTGGTATTAGATAACATATAGAGGTTGATATACCATTAAACCAAACCAACCAACCAAGCATTCAGCTTTACGCTTATTGTCGTAGAAAATGCAATCGGTGATCCGAATTCAAATTCAGGAAGAAGCGTTTTTGGGTTTCACTTCGTAAAACGTTTAATTTCCGAGCAAAAACACGTGTTTTCTTCTTTATACTTTTTTAAAAGTTGGGTTAACTAAAGACCAAATGCCTAAAAAAAATTAGTTCTCTTCGGTTACCTCTAACCATATGAGCTCAGAAAACTTTAATTTATATTATATATTCTTAAAAAATAATGCTTTAATTACTTGGGAGAATCTCCGTTGCATTATGGTTAACGTACCGGACTGCGGCGTACCGCTGGACAAACAACGAAAAACTTGTAGATATATCAAAAAATATAAGCTATATTTTAATTCTTTGACGGTGACGTTTGTGTGAAGTAGGAATACACTCAGGGAGAGTTCGCACATATCTTCCTTCTGTCCCTTTTAATGAAGTAGTGCGACGGCTGGAGAACACACAGAGGGAAGCTGACAGGTCTGCTTGAGTGACCAACGGATCTATCCGTTCACTTGAGAAACCAGTGGATCTCTCCCTTCGCTAGAGCTACCAGTGGATATCTACTTTCAGTCCACAATTACAGACCTTATATTGTCTTTTCAAGTCCCATGCGGAAGTATGAACATCCTCTTCGCCTCGTGTATTTTCAGTTGACGTACTTCAGTTTTTTTCCAGATATTTGTTGATCTTATCTGTGAACAGAAATTTCTGTCATTCTATCCACAGGCAATAAATTACGTTTTTGTCTTTCCTGTGAAAACACTTTTTCGATGTTATCTTACGACCGCATTGAGTCTGATAAGCTCATCGTCGCTAGCTAACCTAGTATATTACACGGCCTCGTAGAATACGTCTTCAAACTCCAGTCATGCTATAACTTTCATTTTCGGGCTAATATCCTTGAGGAAAGCATGGATCTCCTTATTTCCCAAATATGTGTTAAAAAGTATCATTACTGTTCTTCTTCAAGGGTAGCATTGGCATTAAATAACCTTCGAAGATTGATATGACTTTGAACAAAGCACCCGAAATATTTCTACTTCAGTACCGTTATTTTGTGATTTAACTCTTATAGTTATCCATTATATATATATATATATATATATATATATATATATATATATATATATATATATATGCTACGTCGAGGCACACACATAAAAATACGAAAACACACGTAGATAGGCAGATACTTAATTTGGGTAACCTGCCCGATATTTGACCTTTGATCTGGTCGCCTAAGTTACAAAACAGGATACGCACCTGTGTCTTTATGTGAAACGACGACAGTGGAAATGCAAAGGGAATTGCAGGGGTGGTATACCGGAAAGAAGAGGGACTACAAGCTGCGTGGGTATCCGGAATATTAGAGAACGACTGAAAATTTTTGACACCGACGGAAAGAAAAAGGGATCCGCCAGAAGAGAGACTTAATGCCGTGCTGCTCTAGGCGCTGGCATTGTGCCTGATGGTTCTGGGTTAAGAGATTGAGAAAGGTCTCAAATATACGAGATACGCTAAAGTCAAAAATGGGTATGATCCCAGAAGAAAATAGGGGAGCTTTGTCAAGGCTCCGTAGCTGGAAAATATATAGAAGTTGAGATAAGTAGATGTTTTGAGTTGACCTGTACCCGTCTCCCGAAAGAATAAGGAAGAAAAAGCAGAGATGATTAAATGTTTTGAGTCGGCCTTGTACAAGACTCCTAAAAGCAGAAGGAAGAAAAGCGATCCACAGGAGATTCCGTATCCGTGTGTTTGTGTATGTGTGTGTGTGTGTGTGTATCTTTGCGGTTCCTGACTCTCTCCTCACGCAACTAATTTTGCCACTATGTTGTTATAAAGAAAAACAAGAAAAGAAATAGATTATATTTTCATATTTAAGAGTTGCTGACACATTTCGTAAACACATTTTGTTGATAACATTTTTAAATGAGCTCATAGTCATTTTTTGCACATACTTAAAAGATTTCATGTATTTCTTTTAACTATTAATCATTTTTTTGCACACCATTAAAGGGTTTCAAGCGCTGTTATATAACAGTCACAATGAAATATCAGTCATTTGTTTACACTCAGTTAAAGGATCAAATAGTTCTATGTCTAACAATTAAATTTAGCATTATTCATTTGTGTGGACACGGCTTTAATGTCAAACTGATAGACCCTGAGATAGGACAGCATTAGGTGCTACCTCTCTGGGTCAGAGTGGACTTGGAAGCGATGGTAATGAAGGGGTACTCCGCATTCCCCAAAGTCCTTATTATTAAAACCTCACTATCAGATTGTTTAATATCATATCCAAGACACTCGTTAGGTGGGGCTTACTTCACCGCAGAGATACAGGTGATGTATTCTATATCCACGGCCAACAGGGGTCCACGAAAGTTAAAAAAACATTTTTAAAAATTTTAAAATATCACGATGTATCACCAACGTGACGAAAGAAAAAATGTAAAATATTCTTTATTCAGAAAGACAAAGTTTCAAAAATGCTAAATAAAAATGTCGGATTTACAAGAAAACTTTTCTTTTATTAAATGGGTTTTAAAATTCAACATACCCTCTTGTTTTTTTTTTCTTTATCGTTTCCACTATAAATCACGTATGCCGTAATAAAATTTGTTATTCCTTTTTTCTGTAAATTCATAATAAATACATTGTTATGAGAATTAGTTTTTATTTATTGCGGACTTTTTGTCTTCATCTTGGTAGTTTTTGTGTTGTTTCTTCTTTCACTACGTTTCGGCCAAATTTTACCTCTAGCCTTCTTCAGGTGATTTACCGCGACCTCAGATAGGAATGCTAAGTCTTGTAACCGTATCCCCTGTAATTACTGCCTTCCATAGTTGTTGCCTATCGCACCACGTTTTTGACCAAGTAAACCTCTGGCCGGCTTGGGTGGGATTTGAAACAGCTATCTTCTGACAATGCTCACATGGAAGACTCAACGCCTCTATCCGCTGCGCCACGGGCCCCGAAATACATTGCTGTTTGCTAGAGGATACATTATAATTTAGTAAAAACAAAGCCATAGGTCAGTTTTCAAAGAACACATAGTGTTTCTGAAAGAAACTTTGAATATTCTAGATATGTTCTTACTGTCAAATTTGTCACAGTTGGTACAATGGATACCATCGCAGAAAATGAACATGGCAGTTCAAGTCCTAGACAATACATTTTGCATTTCACAAAGTTCAAATATATTTGGAAAAAGATTTGAATCCTGCAGACCTTCCAGTTCTGTGTTAATAGTAAGTTGGACTAGGTTTCTAATTTGGTGAAGGAAAACCTAGAATTCAGGCATGTTAAACTTCGCTTAAAACTTTACCTTGTGTTCCATCCTTGAAAGGAGTTGGTTAATTCATACACTTAAAAGATGTTTTATTATAGAATGGATACATTTAAATAGACTGGAAATCCAAGTAATATCTAATATTGTTGAAAAGAGGATCACACGTGTTTTACTTTCATATATTCTTCTTACCATGTTTTTTTATGTGTTTTCATTATTCATATATTTTTATTCTTTTCTTTTGATAAAACGACAACGAAAGACTCATAAAGACCAACAGAAGTTGCAAAACGACACAAGATCTTTTCACGATCGCAACCTCTTTCTAGTAGTCCAAATAAAGCACCCATTGCTACCAATGTCTGCCTTTGAAAGAGGCTTTAATTTACAAGCCATTGTCAAATCATACCTTATACCAATGGAATAAAGATTCCGGGTTCTATTATTCTTAAACGTATCGTTAGCCTGAGATGGAACAAAATGATATATGGGAAAGTGACAAGATCGTAGATGGAATGTGACTTATTCAATGATTTATACTAATGGAAACTTTTTCACGCACCATCTTGTTTAATATCATAAGAAAGAAGACCCGTATTGTCTAGACTTGAAAACAGTTGTGAGTGAGTTCGATTCTCACTAGTTTTCTTTTCCTGGCCGAATGGAATATCAAATTCTTCGATTCATGACTGATGATAGGTTTAGCGCCAGGGCTTGAGTTCAGGTTAGGACTAGGGTTAGATAAGTTTAAGGCTGAGGTTATGTTGTATTTTGACCTTCGACCCGTCCCAAAATGCCATTCCAAGGTGATGCACCGGAAGGAAGTGACACATTCCAATGGCAGTTAGGAGAGGAAATTGCGTGGTAAAAATTGGCTTACAAAATGGGACAAGCTAAAAAATCCCATGATACACTCATAGACTGACGCACCGGAAGAGAGTTACCTCTGAACTGCATGACAGTTATTTCCGCTTGATGACGATTAAACATGCGATTTCAAAGATCGAGTGGGCGATCGAGTGGGCGATGAACTATTATATAACTCAGCTGAATTCGATTCCCAGCGCCAGTTGCAGTAGAGTTGGAGAGGAGATAGACGAGTGGTGGTAGGTAAAAACCGCACCCGGCCGAGGGGGCCCTCAGGAACCCCGATGGAGTTTGGGGACCAGAGAAGTTGCTGATAAGATGCAGTAAAGGATGCCATCACCCAGCAGAGTGGGCCTCTGGACCTCTGGTGGAGCATCTGGAGAACAAGAAAGACACAACGTGATGGCCATAAGAGTGAGGGTCAAAATATTGCAGTTCTGTTCGATATCCACGCAAACCTTGAGTAACCCTTTTCGAACCCTTGCAATAAGTTGAGGGGTAAATATTGTTAAAAAAGTCTTCCTGTGTCTTTATTATTGTGTCGTTATGATACGGCACATGACAATATAACAGTTAGAGTCCAATTTATCACAAGGCCCTATAGTGAGAGCAAGGGTTAGAACTCACGTTAGAGTTCTGGTTAGAGTGGGTAGAGTTATTGTTTTGCCGAGGTTAGACTTAGTTTTTGGTTTAGTGTTAGAACAAAGGTTAAGGCCTGGGATTGACTTAAGGCAAGCCAAGATTTAGGGCACTCTTTACTGATACTCTCTCTGTCTCTCTCTCTCAATATATATATATATATATATATATATATATATATATATATATCACTTTTAGAGGATAAAATATTGCTGCCGATGGATGTGAACTGGTTTACAAACTTTTGAGCCTTTCCTCTAAAAATAGAGATGGTTTCTTTTTGTTTAAAAACTGATTTGATGTCTGTTTTAATTTTATGCCCGTAGAGGTCAATGCCTTCTGCGGCTTGGTTTTGACAAAGCATCGGGAATTATGCTTGGGTAGGTGTAGTTGCTAGAAACGCAAGATCAAACTGATATCAACAATGGCCTTGCTAAAAACTGGATCTCTGTTGACAGGTGAGCAATCTTATAAGATTTTGATGTCTCCGATAAAAAAAGGGATTTCTTTCAAGGCGTGGCTATGACAATACTACTGTATATCAAAACGCATTGAGAAGAAGAAAACTATGTATGGATTCTGCGTGGTTGTTTTGAACAAATCTAGGATGCAACATCAAAGAAAACAGCAGCTTTCCGGTCAATTGTCTTCCATCTCACAAACTAACCACAGAAAACGAACAAGACATGCCGGGTTTGCTGGAGAAAGAAGGATGAGCCCATAAATGGCGTTCTCTAATTGTCTCCTACCCATGTATACACCTGTGTTGGCCGGACCGCAAATACTTATATTCTTCGGTTTTGTACAGTCACTGAATGCAGACGTGAATACTCACCGGGTACGGATGGCAAGATAGAGTCAAGGAACCCAGTGCTGTAAGCGTGATTTGATTATATATTTGAAAATATTGCAGTACGCACAAAATAGGATTAGGGATTTTAGTAGCGTATACACGATTGAAAAATTTTTTTAAAAAATTTAAATATTAAAAAGTATCTTAAAAAGAAACCCTTTCTTTTGGGTTACGCACCTTCAGAGACTTTTATCCGTAACAAAGAAATTAAAATATGATTGCTGATTGGTGACAGTGTAAAAAAAATTATCGTACCACGGCTGAGTCGGTGTGGGTAAAATTCGTTTCTCTTGGTTATAAAAGGCTAGGGAACAGAATTGTCTCGTAAAACTATTTCTAGCATATAGTATATCATCATCATCATCATCATCATCATGTCTTGCCACTAGCACGGATATCCCTGATTATCTCTCGCCACTTCTCTCTATCGTTCATCACCTCTGGCAGGTCTTCAGGGCTAAATCCTGTATCCTCACAGAGCTGCTGTATGTATGTTCGAGCTGGTCGTTCTGCTTTTTCTTGGCCATATGTGGGGGTCCATAGGAGTACACCGCTTATCAGCTCGTCCCTGCTTCTCCAGCAGTGTCCTTCATGTCTGGTTCATCTAACTTGGACAGTTCTCGTGATGGAAGGCAGGTGGCCGTATAGTTGGTGCCTTGTGGGGTGTTGCTATCGATAAGCTATCGATCATATGGAAGTCAGACCTGACCGATAAAATGAAACGCAGTTTCTTCCAAGCAGCGGTGAGGAGGTGTCCTCGTGGTGTAATGGTTAAAGCGATGAACTGCGGAATCGTAGTAAGCGAGTTCGTATTCCAGTCCCGCTATTAGGTTCATTTTCGGGCTAATTCCCTTGGGAAAGGTATGAACCCCCTTATCCTCCCAGCTATGGGTTAAATAGTACCCCTACTGTTCTTACAGAAGAATGGCATTGGCGTTAAATAACCTACGAAGATTGATATGCCATTAAACAAAGAAACCAAACCAACCAAGCAGCAGTCGTGTCGATACTGCTATATAGATGCACTACTTGAACGCTAACAAAACGGCTGGAGAAAAAGCTAGACGGCAATTACACAAGAATACTGCGAGCAATATTGAACAAGTATATAGTATATAGTATATAATAAAAAACTGTTTCTTTTATATATATATATATATATATATATATATATATATTATTGAAAATATATATATATATGTATATGTATATATTATTGAATATATATATATATATTTATCAAAACAGCTTTCTTACCTTAATGTGACAACCTATGTAAACAAAAAGGTCAATTTCTTAAAATGTTTTCGTATCTTGTTAATCTATTCATTACGTGTTCTCGAAAAGGTAATTTATTATTTGATCGTTCATTACAAACATTATCCTTTAGACTTTTTTGGCGTGTGATTTCAGTGGACTGAAATAATTCTGTTCATTTCGGATTCATCTTTATTCATTTTCATCGAGAGTTCATGTCAAAACATAAACGATTTGGGTGGATTTTTTTTATACACGCCAAGAAATCATAAGACAATTCGTCTCTCGAATGCTTCAGTACTTACCCTTATCTTACAAGCTTCGTTCTTGTTTTGTCAAAATAATTTCAGTTTATGTCCAGTAATTCAATTGCGAAAGATGGTCCGAAAGTTATTTATTACGCTTATCATATGCACCTGAAAAACTTTGTCACTTATCAGTTACTTCAACATCATAAGATGCTCACGCTTGTACATTAAACTCATCAGCCAACCAAACAACCAACCAATCGTTATCGTTGTATTAGTGGAGCTTGGATTACACTCCTCCCAAAAGAATAGGAGGTGTCTTAAGAATGACAGAAGACACTGAGGCACAAGATCTAGAAATCTAAGGAGTATGGATTTATTTTGTTGGATTTTTTGGCATATCAACCATTGTAGGTTATTTAATACCAAATCCTATTTATACAAATATATTAAATATATATGATTTGGTTTAGTTGGATTTTATGGTATATCAAGTATTGAAGGTTATTTAATGCCAAATCCTCTTTATACATATATATTAAATATATATTATTTGGTTTGGTTGGGTTTATGGCATATCAACCATTGTAGGTTATTTAATGCCAAATCCTCTTTATACATATATATTAAATATGTATGAATTTGTACCATATTCGCAATTAACGGTATGTGCAATGGTTGGTTGTTTGGTTTTTATGGCATATTGTTGCGTAGCCATATACACGAATATGGCCATGTGCAAAATAGACACGTAATGTTTATAACGATAGAATATATAAAGAACAGGAATCTCAAAAACACGTAACTACTTCTTGTTCGGGTACGAAACCTTTTTATTAACTTTGAGTTAAAGGTTTCAACGTAAGGAGGAGAGACACAATCTTCTATGCTGTCTTATTCATTTGGCCCCCAACTCGAGCGGCCCCCATCGGGCGCACGATCGCTCCAAAATCGATCCTTCTCGTTTGGTGTCCAAAATCCGATTCTTATTTTCTTCGAATTCTCACACAAACCTCCGCGTGCTTCCGGTGCGTGACGTCACCCGCACCTTGTCACCCAGTATCGTCTCGGACTGTTATAACATCTGAGTGACACCTCCATCCGCTCGCGCGCACCCGCGTTAACACCTGTTTCAATCTTACACCCAACCAACCAATGTGTTGAGCCGAAAGGTTGTCAGCCTAACTAAACTCAAAGGCATGAACCGAAATCCCTCGGCTATTTCATAACAAATTCGTTTGTTTGGGTTTTATGGCATATCAACCACCATTGCAGTTTATTTAATACCAAATCCTTTTCATACATATATATTAAATATATATCATTTGGTTTGGTTGGGTTTTATGGCATATCAACCATTGTTGGTTATTTAATGCCAAATCCTCTTTATACATATATATTAAATATATATGAATTGGTTTGGTTCGGTTTTATGGCATATCAACGATTGCAGATTATTTCATGCCAAATCCTCAAATATATCAGATATATAATTTCTAAAGATTTTCTGGATAATATCTTTAAATAAACTTGAAGTATTTTTGTATACAGTTAAATGATTTCAAGCATTGCTTCGTAACTCTAGCAATTTAATGTAAGAATTTTCTTTGAACGCATTTAAGTAGATATACATGATATGCAAGAGATTATTTTGCCTATAATTTCATTTTTTAATGAATAAGAATTTTTTTTGAACCGGAGTATTGCTATTTTTTTTATACTGTTAAATAATTTCAATGATTGGTATCAAATACTTATAATTATATTTAATATTAATCATCTGTTTGCTGACACTGAAGTAATTATTATCATCATCATCATCATCTCGTGCCGCCAGCACGGATATCCCAGATCCTCTCTCGCCACTCCACCCAATCGTTCATTGCCTCTGGCAGGTCTTCAGGGCTACATTCCGTATCCTCCTAGAGCTGTTGTATGTACGTTCGAGCTGGCCGTGCTACTTTTGCTCGGTCATATGAGGTAGTAGTTATAAATATTGATATTTAACACTAATTATTCTCATCAACAATACTCAATTGTTTGCACACAGTTAAATAATTCTAAGTATTGCTATATATTACTAGCAATTCACTTAAACATGATTAGTTTGCTTACACACAGTTAAATGATCAAACATTTGTATTCCAAAATTAATTTTTACATAAGTCATTTTTTGTACACAATTTAAATGATGAACAGTTTTAATTGACCAATAGATAGAATCTTAACAGGTGCTAAATCTTCGGGTCTTAGTTGACCTAGGATCAATGACAATGAAGGGGTACTCTGCATTCCCCAACGTTCCAGCAAAATGAAGTAGCGCCATCAGATTGTTTTGTGTCATACACAGGACACTCATTGGTGAAGCGGTCTTACCTCTCAACAGAGAAGCAGTGTATTCTATAACCCCAGCAGACTTAACTGTGATTTGTATAACTACTGCATACACTGTGACATGGAGTCCAAATATCTTTTAGACTCACAACTACGGTTTAATAAAATTGGTTTTGAATTTTTTTACATTCAATAGGACTGTAAAATAAGGACATAAGAAAAAACAGCCCACGATATATGAACCTAATTACTTATTGGCCAGAATGGTTGACAATCAATTAAACGTGGGTACCATAATAAATTCTACTACCAGAATTGATTTGTATATATATAGATATATCATCATCATCATCATCATCATCATATCGCGCTGGTAGCATGGATATCCCTGACCCTCTCTCGCCACTCCTCCCTATCGTTCATCGCCCTAGGTAGGTCTTCAGGACAACATCCTGTATCCTCACATAGCTACTGAATGTACGTTCTAGCTGGTCGTCCTGCTTTTGCGCGGCCATGTGTGGGGATCCATAAGAGTACATCTCTTATGAGATCATCTTTGCTTCTCCAGCAGTGTCCTGCATGTCTGGTACGTCTAACTTGAATAGTTTTCGTGATAGGGGGCAGGTGGCCGTACAGTTGGTGTCTTGTGGGGTGTTGCTGCCAGGACTTGTTCAAGACTGCACGCAGCATTCTTGTGTAATTGCCATCTAGCTTCTTCTCCAGCCGTTTTGTTAGCGTCCATGTAGTGCATCCATATAGCAGTATCGATGTGACCGCTGCCTGGAAGAAACTGCGTTTCATTTCATCGGTTAGGTCTGATTTCCATATATATATATATATATTGATTTGTATGTATATATATATATATATATATATATATATTGTCATCCACGCGTAGACTGTTTCGTTGTATCACAACACTTCAGTATGGCTAGACATGCGAAATGTTTCTAGCTGTGAACGAAACCCAGTTTACTTTACGTCAGAGGAATAACCTACTCCTGAGCTATCGTCAAACTCAGCGTAAGCAAATGGGTTTTTGGAGTATACTCGCATGTACCCTATTGGCTGCGGGAGTACTCAAATCATGAGAAGAGATTTTCGTTTAGCTGTTTGTGGCAGCCGACAATCCCTGGCTCGAGAGTGTAACCAACTGGGGAGAGCGTATATATTATCATCCACAGACAGACTATTGTTGTATCATCGTTGGTTGTTCGTTGGTTGGGTTTTATGACATATCAACCTTTGTAGGTTATTCAACGCCAAATCCATTTTTATGTAAATAATCTGTTCTATTGAAAACAGTTCGGTTTAGCATAAGTACACAGTTTAATTGTCAAAAACATTTACATTTCAAACTATTCAAGCAGTCATATGTAATAATTCAGTTAAATTTAAATACAGTTTTAATGTCGAAAATCAGTTCTATTTGAAATAGTTCAGTTAATCATAAGCACGCAGTTTAAGTGTAAGTACGGTTTAATTGTCTAAAACGTTTCTATTTTAAGCTATTCAGTTTTCACAATTCATTCTAGCATAAGTATGCTGTTAGTTCTATTTAACCCATAGATAGGGCCCTATCAGGTGCTACCACTCCGGGCCAGAGTGAACCTGGGAGCGATGGCAATGAAGGGGTACTCCGCATTCCCCAAAGCTCCAGCACTGTTGGAACCTCACCATCAGATTGTTTAGTGTCATATCCAGGACACTCGTAAGGTGGGGGTCTTACCCCTCTGCAGAGGTGCAGTCAGTGTATTCTACAGCCCCTGCTGATTGGGCAATATTGTTATATCACATTCACACACACATACACATACACACATACACATACACATGTAAAAAGAAAGAGAGAGAGAGGAAAATAATGCTTTTAATAGAGTACCCATATTAAGAATGAATAAAATAGATTTAAAACAGTTTAACATCATTAAAAAGAGATTCTTTATTTCAATTAAAATTTTGGCCCTGACCAATAAAAAGTAAGAAGAGAAGAAAAAAATTGAATTCTTTATGTATTTACTCAATAATTTCGGACATAATTCTTTGATAGATCGTAATCGAAAAAAAAAAATAACAAAATTTAAAACATTCTAATCGCTTTAAATTATTTTATTTATTTTAAACATGAGTAGGTAATTAAAAAAATTAATTTAAAATTTGCATGTACTATTGTTATGTTTTGACCTTCGACCCGGCCCCAAAAAATGCTATTCCAAGGTGATGCACCGGAAGGAAGTGACACATTCCAATGGCCAGTAATCGAAAGAGATCGCGTGGGCGGATTAAGGCTTATAATATGGGACAAGGTGAAGGTCCCACTGTGCCAATACAGACTGATGCACCGGAAGAGACTGAACTGCATGACAGTTATTTCCGCTTGATGACGATTAAACATTCGATTTCAAAGATCCAGTGGGCGATCGTGTGGGCGTTGAATTATTATTTAACTCAGTTGAGTTCGAGTCCAAGGGAAGTTGCCAATAGAATTCCAGACAGCTAGAGACCAGATGTGGTTGGGAAAGCCACATCCGACCGAGGGGGCTCTCAGAAACCCCGATGGAGTTTGGGGTCCAGAGAAGATGCTGATAAGATACAATAAAGAAAGCCAGCATCCAGCAGTGAGCCCAAGGCTTCCGGTTGAACAGCACTAAAGAACAAGAAAGACACAACGTGACGGTCATAACAGTGGGGTCAAAATGTTACAGTTTATGTTCGGTCTCCAGCATCCTCTCACATGCAACCCTTGAACAACCCTTTCGAACCCTTGTAATAAAGCGAGAGGTAAATATATTCATAAAGAAGTCTTCCTGCGTCTTCCTTGTAGCGTCTTGTCCTTGCGTCTGTTTAATTATTGTGTCGTTGTGATGCTGTAGATGAGTATATAACACTATCGTATATATATATACAATCATCATCATGTCGTGCTATCAGCACGGATATCCCGGACCCTCTCTCGCCATTTCTCCTTGTCATTCATCGCTTCCGGCATCTCCTCAGGGCTACACCCCGTATCTTCCCAGAGCTACTGTATGTAGGTTCTAGCATGTCACCCTGCTTTTGCTCGGCCATATGAAGGGGTCCACAGGAGTACATCACTTATGAGCTCGTCCCTACTTCTCCAGCAGTGTCTTGCATGTCTGGTTCGTCTAATTGTGATAGTTTTCGTGATGTGAAGTAGGTGGTCGTACAGCTGCTTTTTTGTAGGGTGTTGCCTCCAGGACCTGTTCAATATTGCTCGCAGCATTCCTGTATAGTTGACGTCAAGCTTTTTCTTCAGCCGTTCAGTTAAGGTCCATGCAGTGCATCCATATAGCAGTATCGACACGATTGCTTCCTGGAAGAAACTACATGTCCTTTTATCGGTCAAGTCTGACTTCCATATGACTGATAGTCTATTGATAGCTGTCCATGCCTTTGTTAGTCGCGTGTCGATGTCTGTCTCGCTCGATGAGACACTACTTCCTAGGTAGGTGAACTTGTGTACCAGTGTCAGAGAGCTTCCATTTAGTGTAGAAATGTCTCCTATTTGATTATAGTACATATATTCCGTTTTGTGTGCATTGACATTGAGGCCAATGCCTATGGCAGCTCGTCATGTGTGTGTGTGTGTGTGTTTGTTTACACGCTCAACACGCGCACATACACACACAAATATATACACTCACACATACATGCTTTTCAGAGTATTAATACTATTGTCTTCATCTTTATTGTTATATTCGCAACGTTTCGGCCGTTGAGTCATTCGGCCTTCTTCCAATGTTTATATTTGGAAATGAAATCATCTGGAGGTTGTAGTTTCAGTTCTAGTTACGGGTAAATATATCGAGATATACTTTCTGCTGCTGAACGCTTGTACCCGTTTATGGTTAATGGAATTTCCAGAATCTACTCGCGTGAATTAAATAAAGGGTTCGGTTCAAAGTTCCGTGTAGTGCCCTGAGTTCGATATGAAATACCTGAATAAAGCCGAAGGCCGAAATATAACAATAAAGATGAAGAGAACAGTTTGATAAAAAGGATCAATCCTCATCTCAAAAATTTAGAAACACATATGGAAACACATGCACAGACAGAAACACACCGACAAACGCACACACGCACACACACACACACACACGCATATATATATATATATATATATATAAATACTTTTTTCTTTATTCTCTATTTTTTATAGTTTTTTGTTCCCCTACTTCCTTTACTCCGCCATGCATACATTCATTTGCATTTTCCGTAGAATACAGAGCATTTATTTGTCTATTTTCGTCGAATCTAATTCCACGTTTTATCTGATGAAACTAAAATCATTGATCTGCTGTGACGAGGTGAATAAACATTCATTTTGTCTAGGCATTATATTGCTCTACTGGTCAGCATTTAAGCACTTTTCCTATTTAAGAAAAACATTTTTATAACGAGTTACAATACATTCTCTACCATCGACAGTAAACAAATTTTATTCTACATTGAGCAAATTTTCAATCTCTCACTTTTCTCTCTCTCTCTCTATATATATATATATATCTTTGTGTGTGTGTGTGTGTGTGTGTGTGTGAGAGAGAGAGAGAGATGGGGGGAGACGGATACCAGGAAATAAATAAGACTGTGGTAAATTAGATTCACATGTTTAGCAATAGGAATTGCGTCATCAGAATGCATTCATTTTATTTCATTAAAGCTCACTATTTTCTAAAATATCGACACCCAGGTCTTGCCAGGTAAATATAATTAATCTCTAAACACAAACACAAATGCATAACACATATATAGGAGACGTGGGTGTCACCCCGGCTAGTGTAATAGTCAACTAGCTTGACAAGCAAACTTTCACAAGAGTGTTCGAGTCTCATAGGGTGCCCTTATCAATAAGGTGTTGCTGCACATCTGAAACAAAAAAGAAACGCTTCGTAAATTATTATATTGGAGGGTTTGTATTTTTTGAGTGTTTGTATATATGCGTGTGTCTGTTCGCGCACGTGTGAATATGTTTAGGTAAATGCGTTAGATGGAAGGAATGATATACGTGTATCTTTATTTATTTAATCATAAAATTTACAAATCGATTTACAGCGTTTTTTTCACTCAGTTTCTCATAGTTATATTCCTTATAGTGTCTTCGTGTCTGTCTGTCTGTCTGTCTCTTTCTCTATTTATTTATAACACACACACACACACACACACACACACACACACATATATATATATATATATATATATATACAAACCATTCGAGTGATTATCAGAGGCCGACTGACCACCCCTGGGCACCCAGTCAACCATCCCAGCATAATTATCACATCAAATAACCGACCACATCAATTCACATCAGCTACCATTAATTCCCTGAGCTCCCAACGCTACTTTCCCGCCAATACATTTTCGATCTAGAGACCACCGGTTATCAAGTGCCTGACCCATCCCCACCAACCGTGTCATTTCTCTGATGGAATTTCTGATCTATTGTGTTGCTGACAGGGATTTATATTATGTGGATCTTTCAATTTTGCGTCGATCAAAATTACCGGCTGGCTAAATATCACAGAGACAGGAGTAGATGATGGAGTCATCAAACCGTTCAGTCCCATCGTATCGCTTCTCTAGAAAAAAGCTTTACTCCCGCTGGCAGAGTTGTCTTAAGCTGAGAGTTGATTTTTTAATGGTCAGGACTTTAAGTCGAATGGCTTGAGCGGATTTTGTTACTTCTGCAAAACAAACGTAAATTGCTTAGAAAATGTTGTCAGAAAGATATATCTATTTTTGCGAGAAAAGATTTTTTTTTTCTTTAAAAAGTAAGGAGAAAGTACTTGACAATATATAGCTGTTAAAATATTTTCAACACAAAATGGTTGTTCTCTGAAACCAGTGGACAATTTCACCTATCTCGAAAGCAGTGTCTCATCAACTAAAAAAATACATCAACACACGACTAGCCAAGCCAGGGACAACTATCGGTCATATGGAAGACAGACCTAACCGATAAAATAAAACGCAGTTTTTTTCCAAGCAGCGGTCGTGTCGATACTGCTATATGGATGCACTACATGGATGCTAACTAAACGTATGGAGAAAAAGCTTGACGGCAATTACACAAGAATGCTGTGAGCTGTATTGAACAAGGGGCAACTATCTAAAAAAAAAACAGCAGCTGTACGGCCACCTAACACCCATCACGAAAACTATCCAAGTAAGACGAACCAGTCATGTGAGACACTACTGGAGAAATAGGGATGAACTCATAAATGCCACACTCCTGAGGACCCATTCTCCTGGACGAGCAAATGTAGGACGACTAGCTGTTACTTATATACGACAGCTCTGTGCAGATACAGGATGTAGCCTTGAAGACCTCCCGGGAGCGATGGACAGCATAGATAGGTGACAGAGGGTCAGCGAGATCCCTGCTGGCAGGGTGACATGATGATGATGATAATATCTACATTGATCCTTATCAGCATCACTGAGTTGTGTTTATAGCACTGATTCCTTCGACTCTTTCGCCACCCGTCCCTATCATCCTTCACTATTGCAGTGTCCAACGGTCGGTATTCAGGGTCTGCTCTAAACTAAACAATATGCCATTGTGGTTCAGCTTAAGCTAGCGTGCCCATGTGGGAGAACCCATGCAACCATGCTTATAGTTTTGTCTCTGCTAACCCAGCAATGACCAGCATGTCTGGACACTCGAGCTTACTCTTGAATACAATAGTCGATGTGAGACGTTTTAAGGTTATATATATATCTAAAGACGTTATTAGGTTGTAATATATATCTAAAACAACTTTTTAAGGCTCACATGTGCATGAAAGAGAAGAAATAATTTACTGATCATTTAACAAAAGCATAAGCATTAAACTAAAACAACACTTTAACACAAAATAAGAGCAAAGAAAGAGTGTTACAATCCGCAACACTGCTTGCCAAGCTATTACTAAAAGACTTTTCCTTTCTGAAGTTTGTCATATATGTGTTTCGGTATAGTTGTGAGTATATATATATATATATATATATATATATATATATATGTATATTGTGTATGTATATAACGGATGGAGAAAAGGTTTGACGGCAGCTACACAAGAATGCTGCGAGCAATATTGAACAAGTCGAGGAGGCAACACCCCACAAAGTAGCAGCTACACGGCCACCAACCACCAATCACGAAAACTATCAAAGTTCGACGAGCCAGGCATGCTGGAGAAGCAGGGACGAGTTCATAAGTGATATCTCCTATGGACTCCCTCACATGGCCGAGCAGCTCGAACCTACATACAGTAGCTCTGTGAGGATACGGAATGTAACCCTGACGACCTGCCAGAAGCGATGAACGATTGGGAGAAGTGGCGAGCGAGGGTCAGGAATATCCGTGCTTGTGGCCCGTAAAGATGATGACGATATATATATATATATATATATATATATTGAGTTTATGTGTGTAAATATATCTATTTCTCTAAGTTCTCTCTTTTTCTAGCTGATGATTGCCAAGGAATGACGCGCATGGAACCAATGGTCGTAAACAAGCGTCCACGTTATTAAATATATGTAAAAACTAATATAAATTTATTATCATTATTGTTATTATTATCATTATTATTATTATTGGAAACTCTCAACAAACAATCGTATCGCTGTTATAAATTTATTTTAACTGGCCTCTCCATAAGAAAAACCCACCTCTTCAGATTTTCATCACACAATGCAGAGAAAAATAATTATAAAAATCTTCTTTCAATCGTTTAAAAAAATAAAGAGAGGAGTGGGGACAAAAAGATGTGGGCACGAAGTTGGTGTCTCAACTGGATGTAATGTCATTGTCTGCTATAACGTATCCATCTATATCTAAAAAATATCAAATCGACTCATAACGCCTTTAGTAACTAAAAGCTTATCAATATATTAATCTGCCATATTTTAAGAAAAAAAATCTGTATATTTATTCATTCATTTATCTACTGAGTAAAACGCGAAGATAAACACTATTATTAATATCAAATTAATCTTGTTTAGTTAAAAAACATTAGTTTTTATTTGATTTCCATTTAAAATTAAAATTTAGATTTTATTTAATTGCTTAATATATTTTTTCTTATTTTAAATACAGCCATTCTTATTTAAGTACCGGGCCATTGGCCAAATGAGTAAAGTGTTCGCCCGTGGTCTAGGAGACCGGGGTTCAATCCCAGGTCGAGTCATACCAAAGACTCAAAAATGGTATTTGATGCCGTCTTGGTTTACACTCAGTATCATAAGATAAGGATCATGGGTAAAATGGAGCAATCCAGGGAAAGGAGTCGCGCCCTCCAGTACACTTCAATATCTATTGAAAAAGGAGCCTTTGGGTCAATCTCGAGTAAGGTCACCAACTCTACTTACTTTTTATTTGTAATTATTTTACGACTTATAAAAGGTAACTATTATTAAACGCATAACAAATGTATTATTATTAAAACTATTGATATGATTATTGTTGTTGTTTCTGTTGTTGTTATTATCGTTATTACATTATCAATAGTAATATCTATAATATTATAAAACTGTGGTGCCCGTGGTTTAATGGTAATCGTTGTAGGAAATGGACACGGCGACATGAGTTCAAATCCTGGACGAGACTGATTGCATTTCACATAGCACTAATACCCTTGGGAAAGGTGTGAATCTAATTATTCTCCCTCCAACTATGGAAAAATAGTAGGGCAGACTGCGTTCTTCAGCCTTGGTGAGGCAACTAGTCTAGGAGAAGGAAAACTCGGAACTCAAACCTGTTAAACTCCGCTTAAAAATTGACCATATGTCGTATCTTGCCCGAGCGGAGGGTTTGGTAAATATGATAATATTATAAAACTATAAAAAATATTTATGATATCATAAAACTATCAAAGTTAGACGAACTAGACATGCATCATACTCCTAAGAACTGCTGGAGAAGCAGAGACAAGCTCATAAATGATGTTCTCCTATGGACCCCCTCATATGGCCGAGCAAAAGCAGGAAGACTCGCTCGAACCTACATACATCAGCCCTATGAGGATACGGGATGTAACACTGAGGACCTATCAGGGGCGATGAACGATAGGAAAAGTGGTGAGAGAGGGTCAGGGATATCCATGCTGGTGGCATGACATGATGATGATGATGATGTTATCACTAGTAATATTTCTATTATTAACCTCAACAAGCGTGATTAAACCTATTTGTACGGCGGTATTTAAAAATTAGATCATAACGTTTATTTAAAAGTTGGCTAGTAAATATATATCTTATGATATTTTTTTTTCTCTCCAGGCAAAAGTTTATATATTCTGTTGATGTTTCCACAAGTAGAGGATTTCTTACTAAATCTCTATTTAATTTGTGGAGTAAGGCTCCTGTATCTCAAACTACAAAACCGACTCGATAGAGCTGTTTGGCTTCTGAGTAAAGGGTTGGAAAAGGAGTGTCTATAATTGTACGACCTCTGTTTCCAATTCCCCGCTGAGATTCCTACATTATCCCTTTTCTTGATATTTTCCAAAGGGAAAATAGTTGCTAGGTAGACTACTTTCTCGGAATTACACATTCCTCGCATGGGACAATGTTCTTTATTTCTACAATTACAAATTCATTTATTTGTTCGCTGATTATCTATTATTGATTTGTCTTTTAAATTCTCTTTTT
>OY757943.1:47917230-48044730 GCA_963585895.1 Sepioteuthis lessoniana | reverse complement strand
TTTACCCATAGCTGGAGGGAGAATAAGGGGGTTCATACCTTTCCCAAGGGTATTTGCCCGAAAGTGAACGTACTGGAGTACGAACTCGCGTACTACGATTCCGCAGCTCATCGCTTTAACCATTACACCACGAGGACACCCCAATGTTCATGAGGTTCTTTTAAAATTAAAGTTAAGTATGAAATAATTTGCCATGGTATATTGGGGATAGTAGAAACAATCGGATTTATTTGCTGGATGAAATGAGGTTTCGATACCCACCTTGAACTGATGAAGAAAAGTTGTATTATGCTAGCTTTTTTTCTTTATTTCTTTCGTTGGTTCCTTTATTCATATATCAATTATTTTATTTTATTTAGTTTTTGATTTGAAATGTTTCTTTGCTTCTTTATGTTGTTTTTTGTATTCACTTCATTGTTTTTGTTTTTTACAGCCACTTTTTTTTGTTTTGTTTTGTTGTTTGTTTGTTTCCCGTTTGTTCCTGTGACTTTCTTTTTCATAATAAAAATGCTTCTAGAAATTTGTTTTTTGTTTTCTTATTAGTTTTTCTCTCTTTCTTTCTTTTTTTCTTTCTTTTTGATTATTTCTCTTTCGTTCTTTCATTCTTTCTTTCTTTCTTTCTTCGTTATGCAGACACTTTTTTTGCTTACTTTCTTTCTTTGTAATTCTTTTCTTCACTAAATTTCTTTCTTTCTTTCTTTCTTTCTTTCTTTCTTTCTTTCTTATATTCATTTGTTCGATAAGTTTCTTTGTTACTTTCTGTTTCCCTTTCTTCATTTTTAATCAGTTTTAATTTCTTTCCTTGGTGTATTCCTTAGTTCAATAAGTTTCTTTCTTTCTTTCTTTCTTTCTTTTTTGCATTCGCTGGTTCAACAAGTTTCTTTCTTTGTTTTTTTCTTTCTGTGGTTAATTCGGCAATTTTCTTTCATTCTTTCTTTCTTTCTTTCTTTCTTTCTTTTTTTTTTTCTTTTTCAGTAAATTATTTTTTCTTTACCTATTTTAATAATTTGGTCTATAAGTTTCTTTCTTTCTTTCTTTCTTTCTTTCTTTCGTTAGTTCGGCAAGTTTATTTCATCATTTGTTTGTTTCTTTCTTTCTTTCATTCATTCATTCTTTCTTTCTTCATTTTCATTGACTATAAGTTTCTTTCTTTCTTTCTTTCTTGCTTTCGTTACTTTTTCTTTCTTTCCTTGTTTCATTCGTTGATTCTGCAGGGATGTTTCTTTCTTTCTTTCTTTCTTTCTTCATTTTTCATTAACTTTTTTTTCTATGTTTTACTGATCAGTTCAATAACTTTCTTTCTTTCTTTCTTTCTTTCTTTCTTTCTTTTAATTTAATAGGTTTGTTTGATGATTTATTTGTTTCTTTCTTTTTTTGTTTTCTTTATTTGATGAATATGTTGTTTTCCTTCATTTCTTTCAGCCTTTCCTTTTTCTTTCTTTCTTTTTTTCGGTAACTTTTTCTTTCGTTCTTTGTGATATTGATTTGTTAGATATGTTCTTTGTTTCTTTGTTTCTTTGTTTTTCAATGACTTATTTCTTTCTCTGTTTTATTTATTCGTTCTATAAGTTTCTTTTTTCTTTCCTTCTTACATCATCTGTCCGTCACTTTTTCTTTCTTTGTTTTTTCATTTGTTCAATAAGTTTCTTTCTTTTTTTTCTTTCTTCAGTCACTTTTTCTTTTTTTTCTTTTTTGTTCCTTTGTTTTTTAAGTTTCTTTCTTTCTTTTTTTCATGAATATTTCATTCTTTCCTCGTTTATTTACAGTTTCATTCATTCATTTATCTGTTTATTTATTTTCTTGCTTTTTCTACCTTCCATTTTAAGAAACATACGAACAGGTTAACCCAAAATCAAATAAAGCAATATATATATATATATATATATATATATATATATATATATATATATATATATATATCGTATAGGCATATAACCATTTTATTTTATATTTTCTCATTGCTAAACTTTTTTCTCGATGCTTTGGAAATTCTCTGGAAACATATTTCTATCTTGGTAATCGTATTAGCGAAAGTAAAGACGTTTTCTTTCAACGAGAATGATTCCAGTTTGTACGCAGATTTTGATCGGAAACTGAATTCACGTGTTTAATCGACATTTTATTTCGTTTTAGACCTTTTGAGCGATTTATCTAAACACTGTTTCCCAACTCGGTCGAATTAAATTCCAATTCTTTTTTATCGAGAAATAAATAAATAAAGATACGATCCTTTGTTGTGTTCAGAAACCCATAATACATGCCACGATCAATTTCGTGTTGTCCAATTTTTGTATTAAAAAAAGAAAAACCCTGAGAATATTGTAGCATAAACTATGAAATAATATTCCGTAGAAAGACTGGAAAAAGAATAAAATATTCATTAATGAGTTGTTTAGCACAAGATTATAACAGTGTTCAGTGCACTTAGCGTAATTGTCAGCAACGCAGAAAATGAAGTACCCGTGGTGTAATGGTTATCGTCGTATGAAGTGGACACTGCGACACGAGTTCAAATCCTGAACGAGACTGATTGCATTTCATCTAGCAGGTATGGGAAAGGTATGAATCCATTTATTCTCCCTCCAGCTATGGGTAAATAGTAGGCAGACTGGGTTTTTCAGCCTTGGTGAGGCAACTAGTCTAGGAGAAGGAAAACTCTGAATTCAAATCCATTAAACTCCGCTTAAAAATTGACCTAGTGCCATATCCTGCCCAAGCGGAGGGGTTGGTAAAAATCCCGGAGGTGCCCGTGGTGTAATGGTTATCGTCGTAGGAAACGGACACGGCGACACCAGTTCAAATCCTGGACGAGGCTGATTGCATTTCACATAGCACTAATACCCATCGGAAAGGTATGAATCTAATTATTCTCCCTCAAGCTATGGGTAAATAGTAGGGCAGACTATGTTCTTCAGCCTTGGTGAGGCAACTAGTGTAGGAGAAGGAAAACTCTGAATTCAAACCTGTTAAACTCCGCTTAAAAAAGATCGAGCTTGTTTCATATCCTGCTTGAGCAGAGCGAGTGGTAAATAGGATCGACGCAGAAAATAAAATCGTCGATACGAGTTCAAACCTTGGCCCAGAATGTTCACATTTAACTCCACACAAATCCTCATGGGAATAGAATGAATCTATTTGTAATCCTTCGAGCTAGTGATAAACAATAGATCAGGCTTGGTTCTTTAGCCTTCGATAGGCAACCAGTCTAGAGGAATGAAAACTAAATTTTAACACCGATTAAAAATTGACCAGGTGACATATCCTGATCGTGGCGGAGGGATTGGGTAAATGAAAAGTGGAATGATGTCTTGAGTGACGATCGAACCCACTTCACTGCAAGAATATTTTGTAGCACTATGTGGGTAGGCCGCCAAAGCAGACGAGTCTGTTTTGGCGCGAAACCAGACAAAGGATTCTTGGACATGAAATCTCGCCGTATCCGGAAGTGGTAAGGGGACGCGAATGAGAGTTGACGACGCGACCCAGCAGAGGCAGTTGGCGGCTGGAGACCAGAGAGGGCAGTTTACGGCTGGAGAGCAGAGAGGGCAGTTGGCGGCTGGAGAGCAGAGGGCAGTTGGCGGCTGGACAGAGAGAGGCGAACAGAGAGGTTGGCGTGGATCCACGGAGGGGCGGTCAACACCAGACACCGGAGCTGAGAGGCGAGGCAGCATGGGATAGGGTCCAGCGAGAGTGAGTCAAGATGAGTCTGATTCCAGTAGCATTGTCGAATTTTCGCTAGTAACCCACGCTAGCGATAGTCCGCACATGCATATAGTGTTGCAATACCTTCCTCTGCTCTTGGTTAACCCCAAGCTTTGTTCGTGTTTGTTCGTCTGTTTTGTTTTCTCCTGTCTCCCTCGATCGTATTCTTGTGTGGTGGCAAGAAATGTGCGTTACCCCCTCGAACCACTAGTTGATCACCGGCCGGCTAAGAAGTGACATGGTTAGGAGAAAGTTAACGTATGTGGGGGCGAGAGGGGGTAACGTTTACAGTTTTGTCATATTTCTTATCTGAGTCCAACCTCTGATATTTGAGACACAGAGCAATATGTTGTAATATTGCAATCGGAAATGAAAGACTAAAAATGAAAAATCTAGAAAGAAGAGTCACTGAAGTTATTAGTTGAAAAGATTCGGAAATTCAGCAAATTTATCTTTGGAAAAAACAACCCGTAGACAAGAGGGGCTTGGAAGTTAAAGAAAAGAAAGACGTAAAAATGATGTAAACAATGATATAACGAATCAAAGTCGCAAATCTAACAGAAATAAATAAAGAAAATAAAAGGAAGAAAGAAAGTAAGAAAACTTTCAGCTTCTCTTACATATTTACCAACCCTTCCGCTCGGGCAGGATATGACACTAGGTCAATTTTAGTGGCGGAGTTTAACAGGTTTGAGTTCAGTGTTTTCCTTCTCCTAGACTAGTTGCTTCAACAAGCCTGAAGAACCCAGTCTGTCCTACTACTTACCAATAACTGGAGGGAGAATAATTGGATTAATACTGTTATGTTCTGACCTTCGACCCGGCCCCTAAAAATGCTATTCCAAGGTGATGCACCGGAAGGAAGTGACACATTCCAGTAATCGAAAGAGATCGCGTTGGCGGATTAAGGCTTATAATATGGGACAAGGTGAAGGTCCTACTGTGCCAATACAGACTGATGCACCGGAAGAGAGTGACCTCTGAACTTCATGATAGTTTTTTCCGCTTGATGACGATTAAACATTCGATTTCAAAGATCCAGTGGGTGATCGTGTGGGCTTTGAATTATCATTTAACTCAGTTGAGTTCGAGTCCAAGAAGCAGTTGCCAGGAGGGTTCCAGACAGCTAGAGACCAGATGTGGTAGGGAAGTTCACACCCGACCGAGGGGGCCCTCGGAAACCCCGATGGAGTGGACCCCAGCATCAGGAGAACCAGAAAGACACAACGTGACGGTCATAACAGTGGGGTCAAGATATTACAGATTATATTCGATCTCCAGCTCCCTCTCACAGGTAACCCTTGAACAACTCTTTCGAACCCTTACAAATAAAGTGAGAGGTAAAATATATTTGTAAATAAGTCTTCCTGCGTCTTCCTTCCTTCGTGCGTCATCAACATGCTTGTGCTTGGTTATCATTGCGTCGGTATGCATCCTGCATATATATGTATATTTCAGCATGAATCAGCAGATGACTATACAACAATACCTTTCCCGAGGGTATAAGTGCTATGTGAAATGCAATCAGTCTCGTCCAGGATTTGAACTCGTGTCGCCGTATCCATTTCCTGAGACAATAACCATTGCACCACGGGCACGTTCCTTTTTAGTTTCTTGTAGAGAAACCGTAATGTAAGTGCATTGTAACAATACTTTAATCGAGAAACACTATTTAATGTTACGTGCCTAATATTGTTCGTTTACCAGAGAATGAGTGGAATGAAAGGAAAAAAAAATTTCTCATCATCGTTATCTTCATCCTTATCTATTCATGATGATAGCGCAGATTCTCTTGGTTTTCTCTCGCCATTCTTCCCTATCGTCAATCACACCTGACAGGAATTCCAGACTGTTTCCAACGTCTGAGCAGATTTGATGTACGTACATCTTTATAGATTTATTTAACGCTGATAAATCCATGTGTTAGAGTACACAAGGCAACATCACTTATGAGATTACCCTTACATTGCCAGAAGTAACCATCTTGTCTTCTAATGAAATATCCAAATTGGACGACAACTTGGATATTTCATTAGATTGGAAATAAGTGACCGTAAATCTGCTGGTTTTGTGTGGTGCTGCTTCTAGGATTTGCTCAAAAGAACACGTAGCATTGTGTAGTTCCCATCTAGCTTTTTTGCGTGTGCTTCGTTTGCGTCTCGGTGGTGTATCCATACGTTATAACTGACACGTCCACAGCTAGAAAAAATCCCATTCTATTTTAGATTGTCAAATTAAAAAATAAAACCCGAAAATAAACCTTTAAATTTTACAACCAGGACTGCAGTTTAAGGACTTTGTAAAATGTGTTTAGCCAAAGGCTTATTTTTAAGGAAAGTACAGCCGGTTTGAATTTGGAGTTTTCACTCGACGTTTTGTATCTTTCTTCAAGACAAATCAACCTTTAAAGAAATGAATAGGGATAAAAAAATTTCCATATAAGGAAAGTTTAAGGTGGAATAAAATTGGATATGAGTTGAGGGACACTAAACCAAGTTTAGTATTTAACTGGGTTATGTTTTTAGGGGGCTTTAGTGTGTCATTAACGGTAATTTCAGACAGTAAATTTAAACAGTAAGTTCCGCAGCTTTTTAGTTCGGACACTGATTCGAAAAGATAACACAAATAATAAAGTTTTTAAAATGGAATTTTATACAAAAGAAACGAGAAAAGAAAGGGATAGAAAAGATAAAGTGTCTCACATTTTAGTGCAATTTGCAGTAAACTTATCTGAGAGAGTTTCCGGGAACCAAAGTTCTTTGAATTTGAATTTAAAAAAAATTTTTTTTTTTGTTTTATTGAAAAGTTTCAAAGTTTATTAAATTTCGAGTTTTCTTTAAGGTTCTTTTCAGCAGAATTCTCGACTGAATTTTCTTTCGGTTGAATTTTCTAGGTAGAATTTCAGTTGTCGACTTTCATTTATTTTTATTTTTGGGAAGCTTCATTCATGAAGCGAGTGGCAAAACCCTCTGCTGGCTTAAGTTTTTGTGCCCCCGAATTTGTAATCAGGGTCCAATTAGTAGTTCTTGTCAAAAAGAGGAAGTCACTTTTTGGTACTGCACTGGCTGGGATTACTTCTTCCGTTTCCACTCGGGCCAAATCAAATGCTGCACGTGGTAAGCTTGATTTTTTTCTTAGAAATAAATTTTTATACCTTCATGGGGTATTTAATGTCAAAGTTATTGTTGTATAAGAACAGATTTGGTAGTATCTAACATATATATGGTAATTCACTTGATTTCCATGCAAAAAAAGTTTTTATTTTTGAGCCAAAAATAGGGCCGATAAGCAAGCAGGATTTTTGGATTCATTGACCAATCGTCGCATTTGCACGATTTTTTAAAGTTCGGATACTTCACTGACGACAATATTTGATTTGCCGCGAAAAATTTTAAAGATCAAAACGCAAAATACTTTTAGAAACATTTTTCTTTCAAGAATATTGAAAATACTGTTTCTTAGCTTATTAAAAGCATTGAGGTACTAGCATTTTTAAAAACTAATTTGGAGTCTACAGAAATGCTATAAATAAACGAAAAAAATTAATATTTCTTCAGTAAGTAAGGAATTATTACTTACTCAAACACCTTTCATTATTTTTTTTGCTTTTTTTTTTTGTTTTTATTGAGTGAAAATCTGCCTTCTTTTCATTCAAGAATGTATTTAATTTCAACTCGTTTGATTTTTCTTGAATTGATTGGACGCTTGTTTACTGTCAAATTAACATTAAAAATATTCATCTGTCTCTTGCTTGAATAATAACAGCTGAAGTTCATGTATACACTAAGGCATAAACACATCTTCTCTCTAACTTAGTGACAAACTGATACAAAGATTTTTACGCATACAAAATATGTCCTTTTATTCTAAGTTAACAAATACTGATATTGTTCATTGCACTAATCTTAACTATAACTGTTAAAAATAATTTGCGCTCTGACAGTACCATAGCCAGATACGGCTATGTGTGAAACGTACATAGACTGTTCATTACATATATAACATAGAACATAGGAGTCTCGAAACAGGAAAAACACTTACGACTTCTTAGTTCAGGTACGAAACTTTTTATTACCTTTGAGTTTAAAGGTGTCCTCGTGGTGTAATGGTTAAAGCGATGAACTGCGGAATCGTAGTACGCGAGTTCGTACTCCAGTCGCGCTATTACGTTCACTTTCGGGCAAATACCCTTGGGAAAGGTATGAACCCCCTTATTCTCCCTCCAGCTATGGGTAAATAGTAGGACGGACTAGGTTCTTCAGCCTTGGTGAGGCAACTAGTCTAGGAGAAGGAAAACTCTGAATTGAAACCTGTTAAACTCCGCTTAAAAATTGACCTTGTGTCATATCCTGCCCGAGCGGAGGGGTTGGTAAATAGTACCTTTGAGTTTAAAGGTTTTTCGACATAAGGAGAGAGATACACATTCTTTCTATTCTGGCTTTTTTATTCCCTCCCCCATCTCTTGCGATACCTGCCCAAGGCCTCCGTGAGCAAGCGAAAGTCAACCGTCTCGTTTGGTGTCTAGTCTCAACTCTATTAACTTTCTTTAAATTCCCAAAATCCTCCGCGTGCTTCCGGTGCGTGATGTCACTCGCACTCTGTAACCCCGTTTCCCATCTGGGGCTATTGTGACATCTCTGAGTGACACGTCCACTCCGTGAACTCCTGTGTTAAAGTTGCAACTAAGTAACCCATGCACTGAGCCGAAATGTTGTCAGCCTAACTTAACCCAAAGGCATGAAACGAAATCCCTCAGCCATTATATTACATGACTAATACAATCTTCACTTACAAGAAAAGATTTTGTACAGCATGTACCGAAAATGTGTCAGACTAAAAAAAGCGAAGTAAATAACAAAAGAATCAGGATAAACTTATAGTCAAGCGTCAATTTTAAAGAAGTTAAGCAACATTGAAACTGCTCAGTACTTTGATGGGTGACCACTTTGTAACATAAATTATTGTAAGCAACCTGAAGGTCTGTGGACTAAAGCACAAGAAAATAAATAACAACGGTATGTGCATTGAATTATCCTATTTACCCAACCCCTCCGCTCGGGCAGGATATGACACAAGGTCAATTTTTAAGCGGAGTTTAACAGGTTTGAGTTTTCCTTTTCCGAGACTAGTTGCCTCACCAAGGCTGAAAAACACAGTCTGTCCTACTATTTACCCATAGCTGGAGGGAGAATAACTGTATTCATACCTTTCCCAAGGGTATTAGTGCCATGTGAAATGCAATCATTCTCGTCCAGGATTTGAACTAGAGTCGCCGTGTCCGTTTCCTACAACGATAACCATTACACCACGGGTACTTCCACAATGTGCATTGACTTATGGTCTGCTGATGGAGTCAAATGAAGTTTGGCAACAATGAATCTGCTCAGTACATAGATGGGTGACAGAATAATAACAGTTGATATTCTAAGCAACCGAAATTCTGTGTATGACAAAAAAAATAGTAAATAACAACATTTGCTTTGACTTGAGATGTGGCATCAATTTTGAATGAAAATAAGCAATATTGATTGGTTTGGTTTCTTTGTTTAATGGCATATGTACCTTTATAGGTTATTTAATGCCATTCTCCTAGAAGAACAGTAGTGGTACTATTTAACACATAGCTAGGACAATAAGGGGGTTCATACCTTTCCCAAGGGTATTTGCCCGAAAGTGAACATAATAGCGCGACTGGAGTACGAACTCGCTTACTACGATTCCGCAGTCTATCACTTTAACCATTATACCACAAGGAAATCCCCCAAGCAATATTGATTTCTTTCTTTGTTTAATGGCATATCAACTCTTTTTAGGTTATTTAATGCCAAAGCCATTCTCCTTGAAGAACAGTAGTAGTACTATTTAACCCATAGCTGGGAGGATAAAGGTGTTTATACCTTTCCTAAGGGTATTTGCCCGAAAGTAAACGTAATAGCGTGACTGGAGTACGAACTCGCGTACTACGATTCCGCAGCTTTAACCATTCCACCACGAGGACACCCCCAAGCAATATTGAGCCTGTTTTGTACTTTGGTGAGTTGCCACTTAGTAACGATGGATGTTAGAAAAAAAATTTTTTTATTAAACATCCATCGTTGTTCTATCAGATGTTGTTTCACCAATTTAAAGTCCTGAGGAAGAATCATTAAAACCGAAAAATGTTTCCTTCATAATAAATTCATCACCTTTGAAGTATTTTCTTAATCAATTTCCAATGTTCTCCATACTGTCGGATTCCGTTTCATTATTATGATATACAAATCCAACTTATTTTCAGTATAATTTTATTTATTTAAAGGTATCTAAAGATAATCGGAAACATACAAACTTTAAAATATCACCAGGTTTTTCAGGCAGAGTCGGCTCGGGCTGCAGAATACACACGTCTCTGCAGAAGGCTAAGACTCCACTAACGAGTGTTCTCGTTTTGACTACAAACCATCTGATGGTGAGGCTTCAGTAATACTGGAGTTTGGGGGAATGCGAGGTACTTTTCATTGCCTTCGCTCACAGGTTTACTCCGTCCTGTAGTTAAAACGATTCCGCAGTCCAGCGCTTTAACCATTACACTAGGAGGACACCCACCAACAAATTGAGCCTGCTTTGTACTTTGGTGGGTTGCCACTTAGATGGCACGATGGATGTTTAATAAAAATGATGATGTTTAATAAAAACGATGGATGTTTAAAAAAAAACGTTTTTATTAAACATCTATCGTTGTTCTATCAGAAGTTGTTTCACCAATTTAAAGTCCTGAGGAAAAATCATTAAAACCGAAAAATGTTTCCTTCATAATAAATTCATCACCTTTGAATTATTTTCTTAATCAATTTTCAATGTTCTCCATACTGTCGGATTCCGTTTCATTATTATAATTGTTGTATCGTTGGTTCAATAAAGGTATTCCACAGGTACAAGCCGAAGAGTTGGCAAATCTATCAGAGAGCGATTAACGCTTTTTCCCCTGAAGTAGTCAGACACCGTCCATTTATATCTTTACCGGTGTCATACTAAAAAGAGTCACTGAGTGTATAGTTCCGGTATAACAATAATATACAAATCCAACTTTGTTTCAGGATAATTTTATTTATTTAAAGGTATCTAAAGATAATCGGAAACATACAAACTTTAAAATATCACCAGGTTTTTCAGGCAGAGTCGGCTAGGGCTGCAGAATACACACATGTCTCTGCTGAGGGGTAAGACTCCACGAACGAGTGTCCTTATTTTGATAACAAACCATCTGATGGTTAGGCTTCAGTAATAGTGGAGTTTTGGGGAATGTGGGGTACCCTTCATTGACTTCGCTCACAATTAACCGATATTCATAAGATTGGCGTATTTTGATTTATCTTAACTTAACAAATCTATAAATAAAGAATAATTATTGAAGCTGTCAACAAAAAAATCACTTATTAAGATGGAAAAAAAGGCCAAAAAATGAGAAACAAAACAACAAATAAAAACAAAAATAAATCATGAGAAAAATTGAATAATAAAATAAATTTAATTTTCAGACTTTTTCTTTAATAAGAAAAATATTTAAATGTGCGAACTTGATATATTTGGAATGTAAGCTATTGCAAGTTTAAGTGCCTTGGGTTCGGCAAGCTAGACTAGTAGACCTTCACTTGTGAGTTCGAGTCTCATCGGGTGCTTCATTGATACGGTCTTGTACTACATCAACTCATAAAGCTTAGAAAATCACTAATATATACCAGGTTCCACAGAGACCGAACGTAAATCCCTCCCCACAACATATAAATAAAGACATAAGAATAATTTTAATGTCATTGATTCAGATTAACAAATCTTTCTTCCATGTAGCAAATAATTCCGCTTGGTTTGGTTTCTTTGTTTAATGGCATATCAACCTTTGTAGGTTATTTATTGCCAAAGACTTTCTCCTAGACGAATTGTAGGAGGACTATTTAACCCATTTAAACTGTCTTGATGCCCATCTTGGTACTATTTAACCCATATAAACTGTCTTGATGGGAGGATAAAGAGGTTCATACCTTTCCTAATGGTATTTGCCCGAAAGTGAACGTAATAGCGCGACTGGAGTACGAACTCGCTTACTACGATTCCGCAGTCTATCGCTGTAACCATTACACCACGAGGACACCCCTCTCAAATAATTCCAGTGTCATATTATGCATGCTGTTTGGTTACTTTGTTTAACAGCATATCAATCTTTGTGGGTTATTTAATACCAACGCCATCATTGTAGAAGAAAACTGGTGGGACTTTTTACCCGATAGTTAAGACTGAATAAGAGTGTTCATGCCTTAACCAAGGGTATTTGTTCAAATGTGAAGGTAAATACGTGAAGGACGTTTAAACCCGACAATACTATATCACAGTGCAACGCGTTAGCCACTCGCCTTTTATTAGCTCTGAATATTTTAGCTATTTTCTTTTTTTTTTTTTTTTTCGGTGTCCAGAAGTCTGTTTTTTGGTGAGAAAAAAAAATCAACTTGTTTCGTTAAAAAATCTAAAGTACGAAGAGCCCAATCGACTGGGGCTGTAGAATACACCTAATGCATCTCTGTGGTGGAGTAATACACCTCCAATGAGTGTCCTGGATATGACACTAAACAATCTGATGGTGAGACTACGTTAATTCTTGAGCTTTGGAGAATGCGAGTACCACTTCATTGCCATTGCTCCTACGTCTACTTTGGCTCGTAGCGGTAGCACCTGAAAGGTTAAAAAGTCCTGTTTGACGTGTAAACTGATTGCAAACATATTCATATGGTAAATTGAATTGTTAGAAATAGAACTGTTTGATCATCTAAATGTGTGGGTACAAATGCCTGATGTTTGATTAAATCGGTTATGATGCATAACAATACTTGGAACCATTTAACTATGTGCAAGCAAATGAGTAATATTTAATAGAATAAGAAGTGCTAGATAGGAATAATTTAAACCATTTGTAAGTGTAGAAACAATGGCGGTAATATTGTGAAAAAAATTAGTTCTAACTCATTTAAAAATGAAATTACAAACAGACAGTTCGCTTACACATCATTTGTGTGTATACATTTAAATGAACGTAAACAAATGACTGGTGTTAATTGTGAGTGTTATACAACAATACTTTTAAATGTGTGTAAAAAAGAGTTTAACCTCAGGGAAAAATGTTTTCTTGAAAATGTATTCACAACTCACATGTGTTCAATATACATGTAAAAAAAGGATCTAGCATAAAGTAACCTACATTGTTTGATACGCCATTAAAACCCTGCCTCCCATCGCAAAAACTATCCAAGTTAGACGAACCAGACATGCAAGACACCGCTGGAGAAGCAGGGACGAGCTCATAAGTGATGTACTCCAATGGACCCCCGCATATGGCTTAGAAAAGCAGGACGACCAGCTCGAAAATACATACAGCAGCTATGTGAGGATACGGGATGTAACCCTGAAGACCTGCAAGAGGCGATGAACGATGGGGAGGAATGGCAAGAGAGGGTCAGGGATATCCGTGCCTGCGCCACGACATGATGATGATGATGATCGAGGGTAAAGTGGAGCAATCCAGGGAAAGGTGTAGCGCCCTTCCCTACACCCCTTTGTAGTAGCAATTAAAAAGGGAGCCTTCTTTTCACCCTCGACTACGGTTGTCAACTTTACTTACTATACTAGTAATCTTTTGCACTCACTTTTTGACTAGTAGACTTGGTTTCAAATATGAACACCCTATTATCACGACTGTTCATCTACAAGTATGGCTTGAACTTTAAATAACCCACGAATATTAACGCGTTATTAAAACGAAGACGGAAAGTCTCCGTGCTATAATTGCTAACATGCTTAAAAGACGAGTTCTAACTCTATTTGCGATATGACACTCACTTTGGGACTAATGCCCTTGGGAAAGATATAAAAACTCTTTGTCCACCCGGCTATGGCTAAAATAATACCCAAGAGTTTTCCTATAAGAATGATTCTGACATTAAATAAGTCTTGAAGGCGGATTTGCCATTAAACACAGAAATAAAGCCAAACCAAATTATTTCAGTCCGATGTTTAATATCATCATCATCATCATCATGTCATGCATCCAGCAGGAATATCCCTGACAATCTCTCGCCACTTCTTCCTATCGTTCATCGCTTCTGGCTGGTCCTCAGGGCTACCTCCCATGTCCTCACAGAGCTGTTGTATGTAGGTTCGAGCTGGTCACCCGGCTTTTGCTCGGCCATATGAGGGGGTTCATAGGAGTAAATCACTTAAGAACTCGTCCCTGTTTCTCTAGCAGTGTCCTGCCTAAAGGCAATTTTACCGTAAATCGAAATTTAATATTGGAACCGGGTCAAAGGTGGTAACACGATTGGTACATGAAAGTCTCTTTTCTAAAACTTTAGAATTCCGACAGAATTATAGAATTTCCAGTAGCTTAGAATATACAGCCTAAGTAAAGAAAGTCCCCCATGCCAAAATAAAAAAAAAAACGAAACAAATAGTGAAATGATGACTCTACCCATCCCATACTAAGTAGTAGACCTACGAAAATTCTATTTAAATCCATAAATAACAAAACAGTTGACGACAAAGCACGCTATGAAAGAATGTTTAATGCAAACTTCATCTATCTATTTTACAATGACTTAAAATGTTGATGCTATTTTAATGATCTATAATGTTGACGCTATTTTACAAGGGTTTACTATGTTGATGCTATTTTAATGACTAATAATGTTGATGCAATTTTAATGATTTATAATGTTGGTGTTATTTTAATGATTTATAATATTAATGCTATTTTAATGACTTATAATGTTGATGTTATTTTAATGACTTTTAATATTGATGCTATTTTACCATGTCTTATAATGTTGATGCTATTTTGATGACTTATAATGTTGATGCTATTTTACCATGTCTTCAAATGTTGATGCTATTTTAATGACTTATAATGTTGATGCTATTTTACCATGTCTTATAATGTTGATGCTATTTTAATGACTTATAATGTTGATGCTATTTTTCAGTGGTTTATAATGTTGATGCTATTTTAATGACTTAAAATATTGATACTATTTTACTATGGTTTATAATATTGATGCTATTTTAATGACTTATAATGTTGACGCTATTGCTCTTACCTGCGTAAAAAAAGAGGCACTGGAATATTTTTACATGCCAATTCTTTAAAAAAAAGAGATTAAAAAAAAGGGAGAATAAAAAAATTGAGATGAATAATTACAATTTTTATTATCAAATTCACACGAATTATAATAACATAACATTCTCCAGGAGAATGAATCTTAAAATTAATATCAGTTTAAATTAATATCATTCTTGAAAAATGCGAAATATGTCAATGAAATTCGAAATAGTCTTATTCTGTTAGAAGCCCTCTCCGTAACCCCACAGAGGTGCAGAAAAACCCACCAGACCACAGGTGGGTTTACCAGGTCCGACACTAAACTGCATTAGATGGTGTGGGTAATGTTCTGGAGATTATGGAAGTGTTGGACAACGCCTACATTTCCATTAGACCCAGGTCTACTATGACTGAAACTCCTTATAATAGTTAAGGAACCAAGTGTGATCGAAATAAATTTGTTTAAATAGTTTTTGTATTAGATAAGAATACTTGATATTATGTTTTGGTTTGTTTGGGTTAAGTCGGGTTTTTATAGTATTTTGTATATTCTAGGTTATTTAATGCCAAATCCAATTTATACATACATATCAAATATATATGATTTGGTTAGGTTGGATTTTATGGTATATCAACCATTGTAGGTTATCTAATGCCAAATCCTCTTTATATACCTACATAAAGTAAATAAAGTAAAGTTTGCGACCATAGTCCAGGATAATCCAAAGGCTCCTTTTACAATAAGTACAACACCGTGGTGTAGGGGAGGGCGTTAATCCATTCCCTGGATTGCTCCACTTTACCTATGGTCCTTACCTTAAAATCCTGGGTGCTAAGCAAGGCGGCATCAAATACCATTTTTGAGTCTTTGGTTATATTCGACCTTGGATTGAACCCTGGTATCCCTGACCATTGGTGAATACCCTAATAATCATAGGAGTAAATCACTTATGAGCTCGTCCCTGCTTCTCCAGCAGTGTCCAGCATGTCTGGTTCGTCTAACTTGGATAGTTTTCGTGATGGGAGGCAGGTGGCCGTATAGTTGGTGCTTTGGGGGTGTTGCCGCCAGGACTTGCTCAATATTGCTTGCAACATTCTTATGTAATTGCCGTCTAGCTTCTTCTTCATGCGTACCTTACATTACTGAGTGTTAAGCAAGAAGGTATCAAGTACCATTTTTAAAGTCTTTGGTATGACGCCACCTGGGATTGAATCCAGGTCTCCCGGTTCATTCGCGAACACTCTACCCACTAACCAACAGTTCACAGGAAAAGTGGGAATAACGCCAAAATGGTGAAGAATAATGAAAATATAGTTCCTCTCAGAAACCCAGACAGCTTAAACGGAGGTTCCTCGAAGAAATTCAAAGACACTGAAAAATATAATATAAAATGAAATAAATAAATAAAGTGTGCACTTCTGTCCAGTTCTACAACGAGTTCCAGTTTTTATCTGGCTTAGATAGACAGACATAAATCTGAAATGAAAGAGATACAGCTATGATTTAACGGACAAAAATAGCCCCCAAATCCATGAATCTACTTTCTTACTTTCTTTCTTTTTTTTTTTTTTCGAGCACTTTCCAAAAGGAAATGAGGTATGTGGCTTCCATTTCTGGCCAGCCTTTATTTGAACGTCTTCCAAGCACACAATATCAACTTTGCAGGCCTAAAGCAAACGACGTTTCCCTTTTTCACGTTTCTTTATGGCCGACACAAATGGAAATCAAGAAAAGGTTAGAGAATATCTAATTTTGCTTCTATCTATTTATCTATCTCATTCTGTTTATATATATAAAATTTTGTTTCTAACTATCTTTATTGGGGAGTTTCCATAGTGGTATGGGTAATGTGCTCGACTGCGACATTGTATTGAATTTGGGCACCAATCACGTCATTACGGTCACTTTCGGACAGATACTCCTGAGGGAGGTATGAAACCCCTTATTGACCCTTCAGATATGTATTAATTGAACTATTACTGTTCTTACGCAAATATGTCTTTCACTTTGAAATAACCGCAAAGATTGAAAAGCCTTTAAAACAAAGAAACCAAATCTCTTTCTCTGTTACTCTCTCATTATATATATATATATATAAATACACACACACACACACACACACACACACATATATATATATATATATATATTATGGCTATCGTAAAGATTTCCGACAGTTATTGAATTTAAAGAGAATACTGTGAGACCGCTGATGGTAATCCCGATTTATGGATTTGAAGACTGTTTTAAAAAGCAAAAACTGCTTTCGGAAATATATGTGTAATATATCAAGATGTTTTGTTTTTTTACATTGATTGAATTATCTTTGATTAGCAGCCTCCATAGAGTCTAAAGTTGATTCTCAGCAGTTTCGGAATTATTCCAAAACTAAAATTGCTCTTGTACTGATGATTTGAGACAATCATCAAATTAAAAGAGAAACGCTATGGTGACAATACTGAATGACCAATTTCCAAATCAGTTTTGAATAGCAGAAACATCCCTGAGATATGAGAATTATTTTTTTTTTATTTATTGCGGACTTTTTGTCCTCATCTTGGTAGTTTTTGTGTTGTTTCTTCTTTCACTACGTTTTGGCCATATTTCATCTCTGGCCATCTTCAGGTGATTTACCGCGACCTCGGATAGGAATGCTGAGTCTTATAACCGTATCCCCAGTATTTACTGACTTCCATATTTGTTGTCTTATCGCAACGCGTTTTTGACCAAGTAAACCTCTGACCCGCTTCGGTAGGATTTGAAACCATCTCCTGACAATGCTCACCTTGAACCATAGAGACTCAACGCCTCTATCCGCTGCGCCACGGGCCACGAAGGCGCAGCGGATAGAGCGGTTTTAAATCCTACCCAAGCCGGCCAGAGGTTTACTTGGTCAAAACGCGTGGCGCGTGAGGCAACAACTATGGAAGGCAGTAAATACTGGGGATACGGTTTTAAGACTCAGCATTTTTATCCGAGGTCGCGGTCAATCACCTGAGGAGGGCTAGAGGTGAAATTTGGCCGAAACCTAGTGAAAGAAGAAACAACACAAAAACTACAAAGATGAGGACAACATGTCCGCAAAAATATTAATTCTCAGATTAAGAAGCCTCTCTCAAAATGATTCCAATTAAAAGACAATCCCTGAGATATGTATGTTATATCTTAAGATGTTTAAACAGATTTTATAACTTTGAAATGACTGCTTTCCTATAGTGCAGGGTTGATCCCAGATATGCGTTTGTTTGTTTGTTATTTTATGGCATATAAACCTTCTCAGTTTATATCATGCCTAATCTATCCTTTTTTTTCGATAGACAGTAATGGTACTATTTAACCCATAGCTGTGAGGATAAGGGGGTTCCCCAAGGTATTTGCCCGAAAGTGAACGTAATAGCACGACTGGAGTTCGAACTCGCGCACTACAATTTTGCAGTCCAGCATTTTAACCATCACAACACTGAGACACTCCCTTTAACCAATTCATTCAAGATAACTATTACTATCCTACTATAAAGATGGCTTTGGTATTAGATAAATTGCAAAAGTTGCTGTACAATTAAACAAAAAAATCAGTGGACCGATTAACCCAAATTGACTCGATTCAGAAGCTTAGATTGCTATCGTGACTTTTTCAAACTATGATTATATTTAAAGAGTTGCCCAGTCAGTTGGGACTGTAGAATACACCAACAACTTCTTTGCTGAGGGAACCCCACCAACGAGTGTCCTGATATGACACTAAATAATCTGATAGTGAGGTTCAAGTGATTCTGGAGCTTTGACGAATGCAGTGTACCCATTCATTGGCAATGCTCCCAGGTACACTCTGACCCTGGAAGTAGCACCCGATAGAGTACTATCTATGAGTCAAATATAACTAAACTGCGTATTTATGCTAAACTGAATTGTTTGAAATGGGACTGTTTTGACATTTAAACTGCTTACTTATGGTAAACTATATTGTTTGATGTAGATCTGTTTTGACATTTAGCTGTATGTAAACAAAAATTATATTTATTGTAAAAGGAATTGTTAGAAGTATAAATGTTTATTTATATAAAAATTGGATTTGGCATTAAATAACCTACAAAGGTTGATATGCCATAAAACCCAAACAAACAAATTCCATCGGAGGAGCTGATAAAAGGTATAGAAAAAAAAAAACAAGACAGGAACTGCACAAGAATTTTTCTAGCTCTATTGAACCAATCCTGGAATCAACATCTCACGAAACAACAGCTGTATGGCTAATTTACTCCCATCTCTAAAACTATTCAAATAGTACGAACGAGTACTCTGCTGGGGAAGTATGGATGAACCCATATGTGACGTTCTTTTATGGACCCTTCAGGTGGACCGGCCAGTGTTGGCCAACGAACAAGTACTTTCCTACTAGATCTCTGCACGGACACAGGATGTAGTTTGGAAGACCTGCCGAGAGTAATGGACGATAGGAACGGATAGAGAGAGAGAGAGAGAGAGAGAGAGAGAGAGAGTTAGCATACTGGCAGCGTGACTTGATAATGATGAATTTCAATTAAGATTTGCAGAGAAGTTCCAGACGTTTTTTATCATCTTTTAAAACACAAAATATGCGTTAAAACCTTTTCGGCTTGACGAGCAATGGATTATGTTTCATGTAATTCGACTTTCTGCTATTTAATATTCTTACCAATCTTGGTGCAAAGTCTTGCCGGTTAGAAAACAAACGGACGAGTGAGAAAGAACACACTTTTATTCCAGTTTATTTGCTACTCTCATCCTCATATTTCATCGTCTTTGAGAGTGACGAGACAGTTCCTTCCGGCAAAGAGTGATTGGGTAGTCTTCTGTTTTTCTATACGGAATAAACCGATGCAATTCCACGCCAATTTTCCCCCTGCCTCCTGCGCCATTTGGAACAAATTCCGGTTTTGTTCTCAGACATCAATTTTACCAGACTGTTAGAAGAGTAGGGAAAAGAGGAATTTGACAAAATAAATGATTTGATGGAAGAAGCTAGAGGAAATTAAAGGTTCTTCTATTTCAATGATATCCTCTTCCAATTTTATGCTAGTTCTGCTTTTTCTTCTCTTTCATCATGTTTTTAATTTTATCTTCTTCCTTGGAAGTCGTCATTTTCTTTCTTCTTCATTCGACTTTTTAAAAATAATTTTCTCCATTATTCTTCTTCATTTTTAATTCGTCTTCATTTCTTCCTCATTTCCTTCTTCTATTTCTTCTTCGGTCTTCATTTCTTTTATGTTCTTAATAAATTATCTTCCTGCATTTCTTAATCTCTCTCTCTCTCTCTCTCTCTCTCTCTCTCTCATTTTTTCTGTAACATGTTAGATTACCTGAGACTCTCATCGTCCCGATAGTCCAGTTACTCAGTCGGCTGTGGCTGTAGAATACACCGACTGTATCTCTGCAGAGCAGTAAAACTCCCCTAACATAGTACTAATACCCTTGGGAAAGGTATGAATCCAATTATTCTCCCGCTAGCTATGGGTAAATAGTAGGGCAGACTGGCCTCTGCAGCCTCGATGAGGCAGCAAGTCAAAGAGAAGGAAAACTCTGAATTAAAACCTGTTTAACTCCGCTTAAAAATTGACCTTGTGTCATATCCTACTCGAGCGGAGGGATTGGTAAATATGGTTAAGGTGAGAACCATTTTACCGCTAGAAATGCATTTCTTTTTTTTCTGAAAAGACGTCCCACCAATACAGCAACACAGTAAAATGGTTTATAAATTCCAATGTCAGTGTGATGCTGACCAAATAGGTAGGACCATTCAAAGGTTGGAAATTTGAGTTCAACAACATGCACCGCATCAATTATTAAAACCTCTTCAAAACACTGCATCCAGCTCTTCTCAGGTATAATTAGAGATGGCCATTGGCGACCACTTGGCCGATCATTGGATATGTTAGACTAATTATTCGGATGACTGTTTCACAATCTTGTTAAACGCCTGAAAAACATCTTGCCATTTTATAGGCTGTAGCTATTTTGGTATATTGCTCTACCTTATGCAGGAAGAAAAGAAAATTCCACATTCCTTGTCTGTTTGAGGTAAGGGAAAGGAATCGTAGAAGTTGAGATTATTTAAAAATCCTCACCCCACTGATTTAATATCTAAATCTTTTAAACGATTTCGGTGTTTATATTGAAAACGCGCCGGACGAAAGAGTCCCTCCAATTTGTTTCAGATATTTTAATCAATAGATAAATATGATTCCCTTACTTTTTGTAATTGTTGGTTGGTTGGGTTTTATGGCATATCAACATTTGTAGGTTGAGCATCCGCAGGCATAGACCTTTATGTTAATGCACACAAAACGGAATATATGTGCTATAATCAAACGGGGGACATCTCCACTCTAGAAGGAACCCCTCTTAAACTAGTAGACAAATTCACTTACCTAGGAAGCAGCGTCGAATCAACCGAAAAGGACATCGAAACGAGGTTAACGAAACATGAACAGCTATCAATAGGCTATCGATTATATGGAAATCAGACCTAACCGATAAAATGAAACGCAGTTTCTTCCAGGCAGCGGTCATATCGATACTGCTATATAGGTGCACTACATGGACTCTAACAAAACGGCTGGAGAAAAAGCTAGACGGCAATTACACAAGAATGCTACGTGCTGGAGAAGCAGGGACGAACTCATAAGAGATGTACTCTTATGGACCCCCACACATGGCCGTGCAAAAGCAGGACGACCAGCACGAACATACATTCAGCAGCTATATGAGGATACGGGATGTTGTCCTGAAGACCTGCCTAGGGCGATGAACGATAGGGAGGAGTGGCGAGAGAGGGTCAGGAATATCCGTGCTACCAGCGCGACATGATGATGATGATGAAGTTTAGTATGAGTACACAGTGTAATGGTCAAAAACATTTCTATTTCAAGCTATTCATTTAAGTCAAACAGTTCTAATTCAAACAATTCAGTTTAGTATAAGTACGCAGTGTACTTCTATTTAACCTATAGATAGGACCCTATTGGGTGCTACCGCTCTGGGCCAGAGTGGACCTGGGAGTAATGACAATGAAGGGGTGCTCAACATTCCCTAAAGCTCCAGCACCACTGGAAACTCACCAACAGATTGTTTAGTGTCATATACAGGACACTCGTTGGGTGAGTGTTACCCCTCTGCAGAGATGCTGTCGGTGTATTCTACAGCCCTAGCGAACATGTCAATCTTTGTAAATATATAAGTATATATATATATATATATATATATATATATATAGGATTTGGTATTAAATAACTGTTTTGATATGGCATTAAAGTAAATAACCTAACCTCTCTATCAATGCTGCAGTACTTGGTTCCTATTGGTCATACATTTCTCACAAGTAGCTATGGGGCCATCATATGCATATTTCAGCCTCTCATCTTTTCAGCCTACCATTTTATACAATCTAATATGGTGATAATTTTCTGAGGATTTTATGCAGTATCTCTGCCTTGTTTTACGTCATCATTTCTAGTGGCGTTTTGTGGGGGGTTGGGAATTGCTATGCTAACTGCGTCCGGCGGTAATAATTTTCGGAGCCAGAGCCAAACAGAAATAAAAAGCTAAGAATAGCAGGTCATACAAGCGTTTCATTAAGACTGTAGATTATAAACGTTGCATGTAAGAATGTAAGAACCGTCTTCAGTTGTAAGTTTAATGACAGACCTCACCGGAGAACTACCCTAATAGTTTAGGGATGATCACGCTACGACACAGCTATTTTAGCCATCTCTGAAACCTATTTTCCCGACATTAACTCACGGAAACATCCCTCGATTACATTTCCTTTACACACACACACACACACACACACACATATATATATATATATTTACTAATCTAATATCTACCAGCATTCACGGTACCAGAAAAAAAAAAGAAATAGAAACCCGCCAGGAACAAGAGATAAAAATATCTCGAATCACCGCCCGGGGGAAAAAGAAAAAATATTATAGGACAAAAAGAAAGAAAAGGCCAACCCCTTCACACCCCTTAAAAATCAAGAGATGTGCTGTTAGTTGGTCAAAAGAAAACTAAAACCTTCCGTGAACACTGCAATGCTACAATTACAAGAGTGCTCAACACGAGTTGAACCAATTATAAAATTAACTTAAATCGCGAGTTGGAAATCTCTTGCTAAAGTTTCACCTTAACGGATCATCTGGAAGTCCAACTCCAAGTTAGACTTCCTGATGATCCATTAAGGCGAAACTTTAGTAGGAGATTTCCAACTCGTGATTTAAGTTGATTATATATCATCATCATCATCATCATGTCGCGCCGTCTGCGCGGATATCCCTGACCGTCTCTCGCCATTTCTCCCTATCACTCATCGCCTCCGGCAGGTCTTCAGGATTACAACCCGTGTCCTCACATAGCTGCTGTATGTAAGTTCGTGCTGGTCGTCCCACACTTGCACATCCATGAGTGGGGGTCCACAGGAGTACATCGCTTATGAGCTCGTCCTTGCTTCTCCAGCAGTGTCCCGCGTGTCTGGTTCGTCGAACTTGTATAGTTTTTGTGATGGGGGGCAAGTGTCCGTATAGTTGGAGTCTCGTGGGGTGTTGTCGCCAGGACTTGTTTAATACTGCTCTCAACATTCTTGTGTAATTTCCGTCCAGCCTCCTCTCCAGCCGCTTCGTAAGCGTCCATGTGGTGCATCCATATAGCAGTATCGACACAACCGCTGCCTGGAAGAAACTGCGTTTCATTTTATTTTTTTTTTTTCAGTAGATTCTTTGCCCGGTGAGCAGGGGCTGTAGACTACACCAACTGCAAGGGTAAGACCCCACCAACAAGTGTCCCGCATATGGCACTGAACAATCAGATGGTGAGGTTCCAGTACTGCTGGAACTTTGGGGAATGCGGAGTAACCATTCATTGCCATCGCTCCCAGGTCTACACTGGCCTAGAGTGGGAGCACCGGGTAGGGTCTAATCTATGTGTTGAATACAATTACTTATGCTAAACAGAATTGTTTGAAATAGAACCGTTTTGACATTTAACTGTGCGTAAACAAAAAAACAATACTGATACTAAACCGATTTATAGATAAATTCAATTTGGAGTTAAAGGAACCGAAAACCACTGATACGCCATAAAGCAAAGCAACCAAACAATAGATTCTAGAGATATACTTTTACAGAATTATACGTAAGATGAAAATAATCCTCGACGTTAACGGTTAAAAGGAGGTAATATTCTAAAATTACGACAAGCTCATCGAACAGGCGAAAAAAATTTACAATTAAATATAATTATTAATTTTCTAGTTTCTCAATTATATATATATATATATATATATATATCACGAGAAACCTGGACCTGGCTAAGAAAAGGTAAACTTAAAAGAGAAACGGAATCTCTCCTAAAAGCTCAGGACAATGCCATAAGAACCAATCATATCAAAGCGAAAATAGACAAGACTCAACAAAACAGCAAATGTAGACTATGCAGGGACAGAGACGAAATGATCAATCACATAAGCGAATGCAGCAAATTAGCACAGAGGGAGTATAAGGCGAGACACAACTGGATCGGCAAGGTGATCCACTGGGAAATGTGCAAGAAATTTAGATTTGACCAAACGAACAAATGGTATATGCACAACCCAGCACCTGTCGAAGAAAAAGACACACATGAACTCCAATGGGACTTTGACATACACACGGATCACCTAATCTCGGCCAGAAGACCACAAAAAAGAGAGTTTGCAAAATTGTTGACTTTTCTTTCCCAGCTGACCATAGAATAAAACTGAAAGAATGTGAAAAGAAGAATAAGTACCTCTACCTTGCTAGAGAATTGAAAAAGCTATGGAACATGAAAGTGACTATTGTACCAATTGTGATTGGTGCTCTTGGCACAGAAACTAAAGGCCTTATTGAAAGGCCTGGAGGACTTGAAAGTTGGCGGACGGGGAGAGACTATCCAAATGACAGCATTACTGAGAAAGGCCAGAACATTGATAAGCGTCATGGAGACTTGAGGAGACTTGCTGTCAATCAAACTTTAGTGAAAAACCATCAGCTTATACTGATGTGAAAAACTCTAGAAGAGTAAATGATAATGAATAAATATATATATATATATATATATATATATATATATATATATATATATTATCATCTAATAGTTCTATCCAAGATATTGAGCACTCCTCCATCTTATATTGCACTTAGTTCGCCACAAACCCACAAAGTTTATTTTGTGACAACTAACACTGTTATAAATATATATATATATAATATATATATATATATATATATATATATATATACCGGACATTAGCATTCTGGGTTAGAGTGTTCGCCAATGGACCGGGAGACCTGGGTCCAATCCCAGGTCGAGTCATACCAAAGACTAAAAAAATGGTACTAGATCCCTCCTTGCTTAACACTCTGCATAATAAGGTAAGGATCAAGGGTAATGTGGAGCAATCCAGAGAAAAGAGTAACGCCCACCCCTACGCCTTGGTGTAGTAGATATCGAAAAGGGAGCCTCCGTGTCACCCTCGACTTTGATCGCCAACTTTACTTTTACTTTATATGTATATATATATATATATATAATGAAAGAGAAAGAGAAAGAGAGAGAGAGAGAGAGAGTGAGTGAGGAGAGAGACTTCATAATATCTAATATTTTTTGCAAACTGGAAAAATCCTAATTGAATAACTTGACCAATTCTTGTTCAAATGTTTTCAAATTTTAAACAGCAATCTGTAGTTCTGAAAAGAAACAAAGAAACTCAAAACATAGACTATTGAGTTGTTTTAAGATCTTAAGGACAATAATTGAATAAGTTATTTTACAAAAGGATATTGATTTTTTCTTAAACTCCGTGTACATCTCAACTGACATCAAATTTTTTGAACACATCTCGTATGTGCGAGTATGCGTGTGGGCAACACACACACACACACACACACACACACATACATATAGATAAATAGATAGATAGATATACGAGGTACATTCAATAAGTTTCCAGTTTTTTTTTTATATAGGCATTTAATATTGTCGTAGATTCCTGAAAATTCAGTTGGTTATTGCTATACATCTGATAAGATGACTGACCAATTTCTATGATTTCAAGTTCAAATGAACAGCTACAACAGGAATTGGAATACACCCTACTAAAGTCTGATTGTCACAGTTGGTGGATTTCAACAATGCAATCTGGACGTAAGGACACTCTAGAAGAACGATATGCAATAAAATTATGTTTAAAACTTGGAAAAAAGGCCACAGAAACGTATGAAATCCATGAATCAAGCATCAATTTTTGAGTGGCATAAGATATTCAAGGAAGGCAGGGAGTCTGTGAGGGATAATTAGAGGTGTGGGAAGAGTAAGGAAGTCAATACACCAGAGTTGATTGACCAAAGGGTTACGGTTATGGTTACTATGTTGAGGCTTTAAGGGAGTTCAGGAAGAGATTGTGACGGAAGAGGCAAGCACTTTTAAAATCGGGTCAGTGGCATTTCCACCCGGACAATGCACCAGTCTACAACTCCATCCTTGTCACAGACTATTTGACCAACATGTACATCAAGACAGTTCCTCAGCCTCCCTATAGTCCAGACCGTGCTCCCTGTGACTTTTGATTATTACCTAAGCTCAGAGGCTGTTATTATGAGACAATTGAGGAGATGAAAGAAGCTGTGACGAAGGTCATTGACACGCTCACACAAGAGGACTTCTATGGGGCCTTCCATACGTTTTGGAACAGTACAACAAGAGCATAGTAGCCGGAGGAGATTACATCAAAGGGGAGTAGAGTTTCATGTGTGTACTATCAATAAAAGTACCCATACGAAAAAAGTCTGGAAACATTTAATTATCCTTTTATATATAGTAAGAAAGACAGAGACGAAAAAACTTAAATAGGAATGTATCTGCCACTGCCTCCCACCAGACAGGGCTTGACAGGCCGATTATAGTGGGGATGTAGTGAAGGGAAAGGTCGGGCACGAGCCGAAGATTTAACCCTGCAGGTCTGTGCTGTTCATTGAGCCACTGAGTGCAATGTGGGCCGAATGAGCCAAGCCGGGTGCAGGCACGGAAGCCGGGTTATAGCTTAAACTAGACAGCCAGGTCTAGTACTATACATAGATAACAAAGGTGTCATCGTTGCAGCTCGCCCACCCAAAGGTGGCCCAGCCGAAGCTGGGGGCCATTCGGCTGGGCCACAACATAAATAAGAATACTTGTTTGCAGTTTTGTATCATTTAAATTGTTAAGTTTTCTAAATTGTTTTCAACTAATTTCGTCTTTAAGTCGTTGTTTGTAGAAAGGCTCGTTTAGACTACATTTTTAAGAGTTTATAAAACGAAAAGAAGCGACGAAATATCTTCTATTCACGTAGCATATCCATTCGTTGAATTAATATTTCTATTGTCTTTAAGCGATTATTATTATCTTATCTCTGCTATCGTAGACACCAGTCACTGAGCTCTCTATTTGTAATATATTGTTACGTAATGACTTGGTGTGTTTAAAATCGATATCTAACTTAGAATTTTATTTATATGTTTAATTTGACAATCTATATCAGTCCATACTACATCAAATAGATGTTTTGAATTGTGTTTAGATTAATGTTAAAGATATTGTTTGTATATGTGATATCGTTTTTTTTTTCTCTCGTTAGAATTCTATTGTTCGTATCATTATATCCACAGCGCATTTTTTTTTCAATTCAGTCAATATGGATGATTGTACAATTTAATTTTAAATAGTGACAGGCTGAGTATATATATATATATATATATATATCCAGTCAACCTCAAGTGAAACATGTATGCTCATCTGATGAGACGGAGACTATAATGATATTATCCGGCAAAATAAATTTATCATGACAATTTAACCAGCTGTGAGTTTCCTTCTAATTGCGATATATATATATAACAATTAATGCAAAAAATATATGCAGAGACGGAGAGAGAGAGAGAGAGATGAACGAAAGTGATGAGATTATAAGGAATGTCTGCCAGAGGTTAATTATATTTTCACTGATTTTAACAAATCTCAGTATGTGTTTATATAGACTATCAGTGTAGAATGCTTACATTGATACATATGAACAGATTGATCTATCTATCTATTTTATATATATATATATATATATATATATATATATATATATAAACACGTAGAAATTGTTTAAACGTTAGAAGTATGAATACAGTGAGTGCGATATATCATATTTACCCAACCCCTTCGCTCGGGCAGAGTTTAACAGGTTTGAATTCAGAGTTTTCCTTCTCCTAGACTAATTGCCTCTCCAAAGCTGAAGAACCTAGTCTGTCCTACTATTTACCCAAAGCTGGAGGAAGAATAATGGGATTCACATGGGTATTAGTGCTAAGTGAAATGCAATCAATCTCGTCCAGGATTTGAACTCGTGTCGCCGTGTACATTTCCCGCGACGATAACCATTTCACCAAGGGCACCTCCCAGTGAGTGTGATGTATACTGATTGATAGATGGATAGATATGACAAGAAGAGAGAATGCCTAAGCAGATATATATCGCAATATATATATATATATTTAAGTTTTTAAAGATATGAAAAGAGCGAAATGACACTTTAAATTATATATATATATATATATATATATATATATATATATATATATTATTTTACATCTTTAAACACTTGAATATATATTGCGATATATTTCTGCTTAGGTGTACGGTCTTCTTACCATATCTATCTATCTATCTATCTATCTATCTATCTGTATATATTGCTCTCATTGTATTATACTTCTTACGTTTAAACCATTTCTATGTGTTTTTATATATACATATATGTACATATATATATATATATATATATATATATATATAGGACGAGAGAGTGGAGAGATGACATGGACAGAATAAAATAAATTTGAATAGATTGTTATGGAAATGACTAAAAGAATAACATCATCAGAAATATATCGATAGACAGAAGTAATTTCAGACGGTTACAGAGTGTTCACAAACTGAGGGAAATAATATCAGTCATTATATATATATATATATATATATATATATATATATATATATATATATATATATATATCTAACAATGTTCTCCGCCGAAATAAATTTATTATGACGGCTTAACCGAGTTTGAGTCTCCATTTAATTGCACCATATATATATATATATATATATATATATATATATATATATATATACTCATCAGTGTGGCTAGACATTAGCTTCCCGTAGCTGGGATCGAAGAGTCAACCGGGTTTCTATCCCAGCTACGGGAAGCTAATGTCTAGCCACACTGATAAGTTCTGGTAGTGGCTAAATGGTCAGAAGCCTGGCTTGACGTTTGAGTCAACTGGGTTTTGATCCCAGCTACAGGAAGCTAATGTCTAGCCACACTGATGAGTTCTGATAGTGGCTGAATGGTTAGAAGCTTGGCTTGACGTTTGATTCAACCGGGTTTCGATCCCAGCTACGGGAAGCTAATGTCTAGCCGCACTGATAAGTTCTGATAGAACGAAACAGGTCTGTCTTTTGATGACTATGGGGATATATATCTTTATATATATATTTTAGTATATAAACTGTACTCGCTTCGGCAGTACATATACTAAAAATATAGTAAATTAGGTAAGTCCATGAAGAGATTTGTATTTTTTGAATTTATTTATTTTGTTCTTCCATACGTGTTATATATGTGTATGTTTCCAGTTTGTTGCTGGCCTTGTGACATATATGTTCTCTGACGAAAGCCACCGCTTTCATATGGCCCTGTGCCACATCTAAGCAAAAAGCTTAGTAAATTACCTCTGACGAAAGCCACAAGCTGGAAACATGCCCAGAATCAGAGAAAGGGTTAAATATATAGAGAGAATGTGGATGTGAGCTGTTTAAGGTAGATGCATTCATTTATACATGCTTCTTTTGAAATAGGCTGTGCCGCAGAGTACAGCAGTGGGTATGTGAACTGCTTTTAACCGAAAGTTTTCAGGAGAGACTGAGTTGTGTGGCGTCACGTGACTGCGAGACACTGAGAGTATTTTCACTTTGAAGAACTTTAAGTCGGAATGTTTTCGGAAAATATCATTTCAATCTCTGGTTTAGTGGAAAGCGAATTGACAAAGGTAAAAGGACTACCCAAGTAAATCAACTGATATGGTGTATCCGATGGCATTAAGATCGGACTGAGAGCAAATTCTGGATTAAAGAAAGAGTCCATTTCAACATTTTTTTAAATGTTACTGACTACATCAAAAAATATTTAAAGAAAGCCCGGAAGTTATGCGTCTGAAACATTTGAAATATATCTGTTAAGGTGAGGACAATAATCAAATATATACATCATGTATATAAAACCATCTTCTCATCTCAAACATTTTTACCAATATATATATATATATATATAGAGAGAGAGAGAGAGGCAGACGGACAGAGAATATCAGAATTGATCTGATGATCCGGTAGGTAAAACGTAGGTAGATTATTCTGCTTCTTTCGGTATTCTAATTTGATTTTACTTAGTTAATTGAAAATATTTCAGCTAAGGTATTTCCGTTGGCATTTTCTCTTTTGGCTACACATTGCGGTACTGGTGGATCATTTTTAAGCTGTACGGATGCTTTTAGTCTTTTCGTTTTTATCGATTTTTTTTTTCTGAGATATCAGTTTGTGTAACATTTTTTTGAATTTACAGATCGTATCATCATGAGTTTTTTTTTTCACACGGTCAGGTTTAGAATATATTTAATTTTTAAGTTATTGCTTTTCTTCAGCACGTGTTTCTAGTTTTTCACACTTTCTTCAGAACGTTATAATAGTTGATGATGGTGTTCTCTTTGATTTATATAGTGATGACTGTTTTGATAAGGTTGAAGTTGTTTTTAATCCAAAATTTGTATCTGAAATTTTTAAAATCAAGTTAATTGTCCGTGATAAATTTTCGTCTGGTGTTGTTTCTGTCTTTTTCTTTTTTATCTTCTTTTTTTTTCTTTTTACAAGGGCGTATTCGTGTGTTCTTGTGTCTATGTATCTGTATATACTTTGGGAATTGTTTTTCTTCTTTTATTTCTGGATTCTATCTTAGTTTATACGCCAAAAAGTTTATCAATATCAATCCTTGAGTAACTGTATGTGTCTGTGTGCGTAGGTGTGTGTGTGTGTGTGTGTGTGTGTGTGAATATATATATATATATATAGGTGTATATATATATATATATATAATTATTGTTATTATTATTATTATTAATTATCGCACTTAACATGAGTAGAAAATAAACTAAACAAATAAATAAAAAAGTTAAATTACCGTAATTAAAACTGACAGAAGAAATTTGAAAAATTAAAATAAAACGGAAATTCAATAAAACGAGGAGGTAACTATACTTAGAAGAGAAAATTTATATTTTAAATTATAAATGGCCTGATAAGGTATTAAATAAGAGAAGTGAATTAATAGCTAGATGTAGACATAAGACTAAATTTAAACTATAAAAATTTAAAAACATAGAAATAAATAGTGAAACCAGAAAAAAAAAACGTATCCAACATATACGCTAAAAAATAGGTAGCTAATTAAATGGTATCGAAATTGCTATAAGCATTAATATTTCTCTTAAAAGTTAATTATCGAACTTAACATGAAATGAAAATGAATTAAACAAATAAATAAAAAAGTTAAATTACCGTAATTATAACTGACAGAAGAAATTTGAAAAATTAAAATAAAACGGAAATTCAATAAAACGAGGATGTAACTCCTTAATCTCGTCCCCCTCCACCCCACGTGTCTATTCTGTTTTAATTAATTATCCATTGGGTCTGAAGAATTCATGTATTAATTTTTTATTCATGTTTTTGGTTCACACCAGAAACTGAAAATACAGGATGGAAATAAATTTATAATCCTGAATTAGCCGGTCTTTGGTTTTTTTCTTAAAGAAAAAAAAAGAAGATATATATATATATATATATATATATATATATATATATATATATATATATATATATATATCAAGTCTATTGCACGATGGCTTTGTCGGCTGGGGCTCTAGAATACACCGATTGTATCTCTGCAGATGAGTAGGACTCCCCGAACGACTATCCTGGATATAATACGAAACCTTCCGATGCTGAGGCTCCATTAGTGCAGTATTGTGGAAAGCCGAGTACCCTTTCATTGCCATCGCAACCAGGTCCACTTTTTCCCGGAGTGGTAGTAGCAGATAGAGTCATATCTATGCATCGAATAGAACTCTTTGTCATTTAAACTGCGTACTTATGCTAAACTGAATTGTTTGAACTAAAACTGTTTTTTTTTTATTTAACAGTGTGTAAACAAACATATGTATTAATAGGATATCGTATTAAGTAAACTAGAATGGTTGATATGCCATAAAACCAAACCCAACTAAACCAAATCCGTTGCAAAAGCAGGATGTAACACAAGATTTATACTTTCAGTTGTTTAATTGATTTGAAATCAAAGTTACCTTATACCAAGGTTAAAGAGCCAAATCTGACCTACTATCTATGAAAAACGATAGGTAGTTGGCTGCATACCATTCTATCGAACTGTAGCCCTGTAAAAAGGGCACATCATAGTTAGATTTAAACTAGCGCAGTATAACAGACATAAGTATCAAAAGATTCGTAATATCATTTATTTATTCGAAAGTATAAGCACCACCGTCACTTAAAATGGGAAGCTAAGTTAATTACAGGTCTAGTATATATATATATATATATATATATATATATATATATATATATATATATATATTATCATCCACAGACACACTCTTTCGTTGTATCCCAAATCATCAGTCTGGCTTATACTTATTGCTGTTATACTGCGCTAGTTTAAATCTAACTATGATGTGGCCTTTTTACAGGGCTACAGTTCGATAGAATGGTATTCATCCAACTATCTATCGCTTTTCATAAATAGTAGGTCAGACTTGGCTCTTTAACTTTGGTATGGCTACCGGTTTTAGTAACTTTGATTTCAAATCTATTAAACAACTGAAAGTATAGATCTTGTTTTCAAAAATGTATTTGAACGGGAATTAGGTCAAGTGATATTAAAACTCAACGCTACTAACGATAATAGGAGGCGAGAAAAATTATCATGTTTTCTTTTCGCTTTTCGAGTCGATAACAATTTGTGGATGATATATAATCGAATTTGCTCATAGCCCTGAAGAGAGTTTAACATGAAAAAATAACAAGACGATAACAATGGCATATTATCAATTATAGAAAAATACTTCCTCTGACTTTTTTAAATTTTCGCGTTTTTATATATTCCCCCACCACACACACACACACACACACACACACACACATATATATATATATATATATATATATATATATATATGTGCGTGTCTGTGTGTATATATATTTATGAATTTATATATACGATGTGCCTTCAATACGTTTCAAGACTTTTTTTGTACAAGCATTTAGAATTGCTCTAGACTCTTAAAAAATCAGTATGTTATTGCTATACATCTTCTGAGATGACCGACCAATTTTTATAATTTCAGGTTCAAATGAACAGCTACAGAAGCAATTTGGAATACACCCTACTAACACCTGATTGTCACAGCTGATGAATTTCAAAAATCCAATATGGACGTGATGACATTTTAGAAGAGCGATATGCAATAAAATTCTGTTTGAAACTTGGAAAAATGCCACAGAAACGTATGGCATGCTTCAGATTGCTTTTCGACCATCTTGCATGAATTGAGATCAGTTTCTGAGTGGCATAAGAGATTCAAGAAAGGCATGGAGTCTGTGAAAGATGATGAGAGGTGTGGGAGGAGTAAGAAAGTCAGAACACCACAGTTGATTGGCCAAATAAAGAATTTCATGGATAAAGACCGTCGTGTGTCTATAGAGACAATAAGTGCATAGTTTGATGTCAGTCTGGGAACTGTACACACAGCTATTCTCAAGGAACTGAAGATGTGGAAGATTTGACCGAGGTGTGTCCCAAGGGTGCTCAGAGAATATCAGAAAGAAAAACGTTGTCATGACAACAGAGAGATGGTTGAGTTGATCAATTCAGATCCCGCAGTTCTTGATGATCAGGTGATCTGCGATGAAAGCTTGATCTACTGCTATGACCCAGACCGAAGAGACAGAGTTCCCAGTGGAAGCATGCTGGCTCTCTCAGACCTAAGTAGGCCAGACAGAGCAAATCCACCTACAAACTTTTGATGATCCCTTTTTTGACTGCACTAGCATGATCTACATGCACTGGGTTCCCACTGGGCAGGCAGGCAACAAGGAATACTATGTTGTTGTTTTAAGGAAGTTCAGGAAAATATTCCGCCGGAAGAGGCCACCACTTTTAAAATTGGGTCCCTGACATTTCCACCAGTCCACAAAACCATCCTTGTCTCAGACTATTTGACCAAGATGGTCATCAAGACAGTTCCTCACCGTCCCTATAGTCCAGACCTTGCTCCCTGCGTCTTTTGGTTATTCCCTAAGCTAAAGGAAAAACTTAGAGGCTATCGTTATGAGACAACTGAGGAGATGAAAGAGGCTGTGACGAAGGTCATAGACATGCTCACACAAGAGGACTTTCCTGGGGCCCCCCAGATGTTCTTGGAACGGTACAATGTGCATTACAGCCGGAGGAGATTTCTCCGAAGGGGACTAGAGTTTCATGTGTGTACTATAAATAAACGTGCCCATTCGAAAAAAAGTCTGGGAACTTATCTAATGAACCTTGCGCGTAAATATATATATATATATATATATTGAAGTTGTAAAGTTCAGGCCGTAGTCGAGGGTAATCAGATGGCTTCTTTTTCAAGAGCTGCTACAGCGGGTTGTAGGGTTGTGCTACACTTTTCTCTGGATTGTTCCACTTTACCCTTAAAAAGTACCTTATAATGCTGAGCGTTAAGCAAAGACGTTTCAAATACCTTCTTTTTAGTTTATGGTATGATTCGACCATGGAATGAATTCCGGTCTCCTACGCCATTGGCGAACATTACAACCTCTAGGCCAATGCTGATATATATATATATATATATACACACATATGTATGTATATCTACATATGTCCGTTTGTATTCATATATGTATAAATACTTACATGTATATACATACATATATATATTGTTAAAATTAATATTCATGCACACGTATGTATTTGAATACATGGGAAATACAAATTGAAAAAGCGGTAGATGTATATGAAGATAGATAGATAGATAGATAGATAGATTAAACGAATGAGATAGATAGATAGATAGATAGATAGATAGATAGTGTACGATTGATAGATAGAGAGATAGATTAAACGAATGAGATAGATAGATAGATAGATAGATAGTTTACGATAGATAGATAGATAGATAGATAGATTAAACGAATGAAATAGATAGATAGATAGATAGATAGATAGATAGATTACGATCGATAGATAGATAGATTAAACGAATGAGATAGATAGATAGATAGATAGATAGATAGATAGATAGATAGATTAAATGAATGAGATAGATAGATAGTTTACGATAGATAGATAGATAGATAGATAGATAGATAGATAGATAGATTAAACGAATGAGATAGCTAGCTAGCTAGCTAGCTAGCTAGATAGATAGATAGATAGATAGATAGATAGATCGTCTTTCAGAGCAAAACGGATACCAGAATGAGAGATGAGATGATTTTGTATAGAAAATAACAATACAAATAAGCGATTAAAAAAGTGATCGCTTCAGAAAAAATACAATACATCAGAGAAACTTCTTTTGAAAAAACAAAAACATAAAAAAAAAAGACAAAAAAAAAGAATAATACCAAAAAGAAAAAAGAAAATAAAAAAAAATCTTCGTGTGAAGATTTGCGCCAAAAAAATCCCGGCAAGAAGATAAAGAGATGGATAGGTCGCTAGCGTCTGTTTGTTCGCAGAAGATAGGAGATTTAAAACGTTCCGCTACGTTAAACAAGTTTCTTTGTGTCACTGATAAATGATCATGACAACGGCCTCTGACCGATTGGCGTATCGATCATAATACGCCTTGGGTGACAGGTAAATAATGGACTTGCAGGGCACAGGATAAGAGCAAGCCCTGGGGTCAGGGGTCTTCGGTTCAGTGCAGGTTTTTGCACGAGGGGTGGTTGCTGTCGTGTAGATGATAGAGGAGTTTATTTGGAAGCTTTGTGATAACGGAAAGATAGGAAAGAGAACTGGTACAGATTGATAGATAGATAGATAGATAGATAGATAGATCACACTAACACAGATGGTAAGGCAGATATGAGCAAAAATATGATAATATAGATAGATATTCAGTAGATATTAAACAGATTCAATGAGAGAGAGAGAGAGAGAGAGAGCCGTAATGAACAGAAATAGATAGACTGATACAAACATAATTAAATAAATGAACAAATTAAGATAGATAGATAGATAGATAGATAGATAGACCAGAGTGACACAGATAGTAAGGCAAATATGAACAATTGGAAAATATATAGATATTCAGTAGATATTAAGCATATTCAATGAGAGAGGGAGAGAGAGATGAAAAGAAAGGGAGAGAGAAAAAGAGACATACTGCCTGAAAGAGAAGGAGAGAGACAGAGAAAGAAAGAAAAGTCTGAAATAAAATGATCCATGTGAACGGGATGAGAGAGATAGGTAGTCGGTTATAAAGAGAAATATGAAGAGATAGATAGATAGATAGATAGATAGATAGATTAAACGAATAAGATAGATAGATGGATAGATAGATAGATATTTCATTCCGTTCATTGAAAGGGAAAACAATATACCGACGAACAGACAGAAAAAGAGAAGAGCAGAGAAAAAAAGGAACAGTGAATATATATATATATATATATATATATATATATATATATATATATATATATATTCTGAACAAATTGAAACCGACAGGGGGAGAGTCGGAGACAGAGAAAGACGGAGACAGAGACGGATAGAGAAACACACTGAGAAAGCGAGAAACAGAGAAAGAAGAAACAAACTGAATAGATAGAGAGATAGATAGATTAGGAACAGATATATATATATATATATATATATATATATATATATATATATATATATATATATACCTAGTGCCTTCAATAAGTTTACATACTTTTTTGTACAGACATTTAAAATTGTCGTAGAATCTTGAAAATTCAGTATGTTATTGCTTTTCATCCTATGATATGACTGACCAATTTTTATGATTTCAGGTTTAAATGAACAGCTACAGCAGCAACTTGGAATACACCCTACTAAAGCCAGGTGAATTTCAAAAATGTAATCTGGACGTGAGGGCACTTTAGAAGAACGATATGCAATACAATTGTTTTAAACTTGGAAAAATGCCCAGAAACGTATGGAATGCTTCAGACTGATTTTGAACCATATTGCATAAATCAAGATCAGTTTCTGAGAGGCATAAGAGATTCAAGGAAGGCAGGGAATCTGTGAGGCATGATGTGAGGTATGAGAGGAGTAAGGAAGTCAGAACACCACAGTTCATAGGCCAAATAATGAATTTCACGGATAAGGACCGTTGTGTGTCTATAGAGACAATAAGTGCATAGTTTGATGTCAGTCTGGGAACTGTATACACAATTATTCGCGAGGAACTGAAGATGCAGAAGATTTGCGTGAAGTTTGGACCAAGGGTGCTCAGAGAAGATCAGAAAGAAAGGCGTTGTCCAGGTCGCAGGAAGATGTTCGAGCTGATCAATTCAGATCCTGCTGTCCTTGATGCTCTGGTGACCTGCGATGAAAGCTGGATCTACTGCTATGAGCCAGAGAGGAAGAGACAGAGTTCCCAGTGGAAGCATGCTGGCTCTCCCAGACCCAAGTAGGCCAGACAGAGCAAATCCCCCCATAAACCTTTGATCATCCCTATTTTTGACTGCACTAGCATGATCTACATGCACTGGGTTCCCACTGGAGAAGCAGTCAACAAAGAGTACGATGTTGTTGTTTTAAGTGAGTTCAGGAAAATATTCCGTCGGAAGAGGCCAGCTCTGTTCAAATCGGATCATTTCCACCAGGACAGTGCACCAGTCCACAACTCCCTCTTTGTCACAGACTATTTGACTAAGATGGACATCAAGACAGTTGCTCACCCTTCTTATAGTACAGACCTTGTTCCCTGTGACATTTGGTTGTTTCCTAAGCTCAAAGAAAAACTTAGAGTCTGTTTTTATGAGACAACAGAGGAAATGAAAGAGGCTCTGACGAAGGTCATTGACAGGCTCACATAAGAGGACTTCCATGGGGCCTTCCAGCAGATGTTGGAACGATACAACAATTGCATTGCAGCCGGAAGATATTATATTCGAAAGGGACTAGATTTTTATACGTGTACTATCAATAAACGTGCCCATACAACAAAAGTGGAAACTTATTGAAGGCACCTCGTATATATATATATATATATATATATATTGAGAAAGAGAGAGACAGACAGACAGAGACACAGACAGACAGAGAAAACAGGCAAGCAGACACACAGAAAGAGAAACAGAAAAAAAGAAACAGACTGAAATAGATAGATAGATAGATAGATAGATATTGCATATATTTTATTTACGCGGAACTCATGAATATGTCAGCACTTGACTTTGGGTCTCGTAATCAGAAAGAAGAGAATATTAAGTGAAGTAATGGGTAGTGATATTTTATTGTACTGTACTGATTGCCCTGGATTTTACGAGATTATATTGTTTGCAATAAAAATAGATTACCATAAAAAGAAGTAGACAAAGAAAGACAGAAAGAAAGAAAGAAAGAAAGAAAGAAAGAAAGAAAGAATTTCACATAGATAGATGGATAGATACAGGCAGGAATATAAATAATTAATAAAAAGAAACAAATGAAAAGAGAAAGAAAGGAAGAAAGAAAGAATGAAATGAACAAATAAAAACATATATCAGCATCCTCATCATCATTATATATGTTGCTAGTACGGATTTCCCTGACTGTCTCCCGCCAATTGTTTCTATCTTCCATCGCTTCCAACAAGTCCTGTAGACGACATCCTTAGTCCATACTGAGCTTTTGCTGATATATTCTTGCCAGTCATCCAACACCTGCCCCTCCGTCTGACGGCTCCATAAGAGCCATTACTTATGAGTTCGTCCATACTCTTCCAGCAGTATCACGCATGCCTCGTTCATCTTCTTTGGATAGTTTTAGAGATGGGAGGTAGGTGGTAGTAGAACTGCTATTTCGTGGAATGTTGCTTCCAGGATTTGTTTAATATAGCTTGTAGCATTATTGTGCAATTGCCGTTAAGCTTTTTTTCTATACGCTTACACAGCGTCCACGTAGTGCATCCATATAGTAGTATGGATACGCTTCTTGAAAAAAATTGCGTTTGATTTTATCAGATAGGTCTGACTTCCAATTTGACCGATAGTTTACCATGCCTTCACTAATGGCGTATTGATGTCATTCTCCGTAGATAAGACGTTGCTTCCGAGGCAGAAGAATTTGTCCGCTAGTTTCAGGGAACCACCGTTTAGTGTGGAGATGTCTCTTCTTTGATTTTGATTAAAGCACATGTACTAAGTTTTGTCTGTAATCACATGGAGGCCAATGCCAACCGCTACCTTCTCCAGTCTATGCAGTAGGGATTTGGCTTTAATGCGTGTATTTCCCAGAAGCGCTATGTTATCAGCGTTGTCCGCGTCAGTAATAGTTTGTGCAGGGTATTGTCTGCTTCTTACCTTTGCCAGTATGAATCCATTTTCTTTCATTAAATCAGCCGACATTCAAAGTATGTTGTCAAAGCAGATCATGAACAGGTATAGGGCAAGTGTATCCTCTTGCCGAAATTTTGCGATGATGTCGAAGTAAAAGTCAATGTCCAAAAATGTGTCTCCATCTGTTGAGCGAACATTCATTTTCTTAGAGCATCATTTTAGGTGCGATGGTTTCTTTGGGGAGATCATGGACTAAAAACGTTTGCTCTATCTTCCCTCTGTGTCTGGTGTCAAATCCCTTAGAAGAATCTTCGAATAAGAGTGTGTCTGCATTTCTTTTTACACAAACTCCTAAAATCCGATGATTTCTGTGAATTTGTGATGTTGAGGATCGATTTATCCGAAAACCACGATGATTTATCCCAACTTTCTCAATTTCAAGTACGATGCGGTTGAGTTGCAGAGAATGGTAAATCTTAGCTGCTATGGAAGTAAGGACTATATTACGATAACTCTAGGCCAATCCGAGGTCACCTATCTTAGGAAAAGGGAGGATGCAGTTTTTCGTCAGTTTATCTTGTGTTCTTGTTATATATATTTACCAACCCCTCCGTTCGGGTGGGATATGACACAAGGTCAGTTTTTAAGCGGGGTTTAACTGGTTTGAATTCAGAGTTTTCCTTCTCCTAGACTAGTTGCCTCACCAAGGCTGAAGAACCTAGTCTGTCCTACTATTTACTCATAGCTGGAGGGAGAATAATCGGATTCATACTTTTCAAAGGGGTATTAGTGCTATGTGAAATGCAATCAGTCTCGTCCAGGATTTAAACTCGTGTCGCCGTGTCCATTTCCTACGACCATAACCATTAGACCATGCGCACATCCTACTGTGCTTGTTATATATATATATATATATATATATATATATATATATAAGTAAAGTATATATATATACATATAGAGTAAATATATACTTATAAGTAAAGTTGGTGACTGTAGTCGAGGGTGACCCGAAGGTTCGATTTTTAAAGCTAGTTTGATGTCTACTTCATTATTAATAGTTTTCGTTGTGAGTTTGTCTGTAATTTGAGGGGGTTTCCCAAACAGATTCTAAAAAGGTTCTTCACAAGAATTTATTCGTTCTACTTGGCTTTTAGCTTTTAGTTGAGGTCTGGAGGTGCTCTACCTATTACACACTTCATTTACTGTCTGCCACGCTATTCGAGATTGTCTATCTTTTATCGGGGTTCTAATTTAATTGTTTTGGTCATTAATGATTTCTGTTGGTTCTTTAATTATGCTGAAGTTAGTTCAGTTTGTCTTTTCTGACATAGGAGTGTCGTTTTGTCTCATTGGGTGCCCCTTTCATATGACCTTGTGCCACATCTAAGCAAAAAGCTTAGTAAATTTCCATAGGAGTGTCGTTTTCTTGTTGTCACGTTTTTTTCTTAATGTCTCCCAAGGAATTCTATGTTTTCTTTTAGTTTGGATCGTATACATTCTGTCGCAGCTTCCACGTGGGCATTGATAAAATTCTCATATTCGTCATTCGGAGTAAGACTTTCAGATATCTCTTGAGGGTCATCAAACTATTGTGTAGTCAGATGCACGAATATGGCCATGTGCGAAATGGGTGAAATGGACATCGAATGTTGATTACGATAGAACATATAAATCTCGGAATTTGAAAACACGTAACGACTTCTTGTTCAGGTACGAAACCTTTTTATTAACTTTGAGTTAAAGGTTTCGACGTAAGGAGGAGAGAAACAATCTTGTTATGCTGTCTTATTCATTTGGCCCACATCTCGAGCGCAAGTTCGCCTCGCATCTGCGAGCTCCAAAAATCGATCCTTCTCGTTTGGCGTCTAGTACTCGACTCTTTCTCTCTTCAAATTCTCACACAAACCTCCGCGCGCTTCCGGTGCGTGACGTCACCCGCACCCTGTCACCTAAGTAACCCATGTGCTGAGCCGAAAGGTTTTCGACCCAACGAAACTCAAAGGCATGAACCGAAATCCCTCGGCTATTTTATAACAAAACCTCTTTCTTAATGTTATCTAATATTTATCGCTAATACCTCTGTTATTAAGCAGGGACCAGTCATTGAGCACGATTTTGATTGGTTGTGTCACATCCCTGAGAAGACTTAAACGTGCCTTTGCCGTGACAAAGCGCTGATCGGAAGACACGCCTTCAAATGAGGAATATGCCACGCAATTAAAAGCGCTATTAATCCATTTCTTATTCATGAGGATGTACACTTTCTTTGGTTTAGCATTATTTGCGGAAGGGAAGGTCCATAATTTCCCCGCTTCCAAAATTACGGCATGTAATCCATTTTCCAATGAGAAATATATCAGGTGCTCCCATTCATATTTGAATTTTTTGTTTTTGCTTTTACCTGATTGAGCAGTTATATCTCGTCTGACGATTAGAACGTTGTGTTACGAACAAGGAAAGATATATCCTTACAGAATGTGTCGCGGTTATTTTCATTGCTAACATTGCAAACATTTCTAACATATGATCGTTGTGCTGGGGTTGCCGATAAACGTAGCTACCGTAATTATCCCGATGCTGTTAATTGATTTTAGGGCGTTTGGACAAAGAAGCATTCCTACACCCTCTACGATGGCATTGGCAGTCTTTCTCCTCACAGATATTGTGACATATTTACCAACCCCTCTGCTCGGGCAGGATATGATTGAGAGTTTTCCTTCTCCTAGACTAGTTGCCTCACCAAGGCTGAAGAAGCTAGTCTGCCCTACTATTTACCCATAGCTGGCGGGAGAATAATTGGATTCGTACCTTTCCCAAGGGTATTAGTGTTATGTGAAATGCAATCAGTCTCGTCCAGGATTTGAACTCGTGTCACCGTGTCCATATCCTGCGACGATAACCATTACACCACGGGCACCTCCATAGATACTGTGACAAACGTCCATCTATTGTCAGTATAGTGGTAGTGTATCTCTATCTCACATTGATGGTATTTGAGTTCTTGTACGCACACTACGTCTGTTTTATTCTCTACCAGAGACGCTATCAGCTGGCCAATTCGTCAAACAATTTCTAACGTTAAATGTCACTCTATGTATAGTGCTTTTACATTTAAGTATTTTTTTTTTTACTCTTTGAATTATGTAGCTGATTTTTTGGACACTGGGTCCAGAGCTCCAACCTCAGCACAATGTGCCCCTTTTTGTATCCACGTGAAGGTCAATGAAGTTTGGACATATGGTTTAAGTGAGTCAATGGTTGCATTTTTATTTCCACTATAGATGCCACCCGTAAAGATAAGTAGATATAGTTTTCCAATGAACTATTTGATCCTGGAGATAGATTTAAATAGGGATATAAAGGAAAAGTAACAAAAAAAGAAAGAAATGAAGAGTGACAAAGAAAGAAAGAAAGAAAGAAAGAAAGAAAGAAAGAAAGAAGGGAAAGAACAAACCAAGGAGTAGCTTGTCGGGCAATTGTTAGCATCGTAAGTATTGGACCCGGGTTAAAATCCTTTCAGGGTATTGCTAAAACACTTGTTATAAACTTGCCTCCAACTATTTTCCCTACAGCAGTGGGTAAATTGAAGGGCAGACAGGGCTCTTTAACCATGGAATAGCAACCGATCAAGGAGAATGAAAACACTTCATGCAAACCAGGTCGACTTTGCGTAAAAATTACCTTGTGTCGAATCTTGCTTGTGGAGTAGTTGGGTAGACATTTTACGTATCTCTTAAAAAGACACTAGTGGCAATGTCTAAGAAGTGCAGATAATTTTTTTTGGGCTGAGCATATTCACGTTGTATTTGCCTCATTTTCCTTTGTGTATAGCACCGAATGTCTTATAGAAATCTGAAAACTGTAGTTTTGCTTCAAGATTCTTATTTGTACTCCAAAGATTCTACAGATTGTCAGAATTAATGAGCTCGTGGAGGGATTACTTCGAAAACTGTTTTTTTTATTTTGTAAAAGTTTTCTCAATTTCGGTTTTGATTCTACTGAGGGCATTAGAAACTTTTACAGCCATAGCATTTTGAAAAATACCTTCGTAGTTAGTGATCCCTTGGTCACTTTTCTTGAGGGACGGAAGGATGCAACCTTTCGTCTATTTCTCTTGAGAATTTTATCGACTGCGTTGCCGAATCAGAGAAGTATTTTATCAAATTTTCTTGTTTTCCCAACGTTAAAGGATATTTCGTAAGGGCCAGCATTTTTTTTTGTTTATAATTTTCCTTTATACGGCTTCAAGTTTATCCTCGGTAAACTGTTCTTGTATGTTGTCTTGTTCATTTATGAATTTTGGCGTAGTTTTAATACTGATTTCAGCAGGATCTTCGTATAGAATCTTGAAATATTCTTTTCACTTGTAAAGCCAACAATTTTGGCAGGCAGCCTTTAGTTTTACTCTTGATGTGCTCTTTCTTCTACTCACTCTATTTACTATCTACTATGCTATTCCTAACTGTCGAATTCTATAAGGTGTACGTACAAAAACCCTTGACGCTACAGTATTATTTGTTGACTTCTCCAAGACCTTTGACTCCTTTCCCCGAGGGAAGATGGAGCAAATATTAATCGCTTACTGCCTACCCCAAGAAACAGTCCCGGCCATAATGATGCTATATAAAAACACGAAAGTTACAGTCCGCTCCTTGGATAGAGACGCAGACTACTTCGACATCGTAGCATGTGTGCTGCAAGGAGACATATTAGCCCCATTCCTGTTTATAATATGCCTAGACTACGTGCTTAGAATGTCTATTGATATGATAAAATATAACCATTTCAAGCTTGCAAAGGAAAGAAGCACAAACAATTACGGACGAGGACTACGCCGATGACATAGCGTTTCTGGCAAATACACCGGCCCAAGCCGAATCCCTCAACATAGCGTGGAACGAGCAGCTGTTGGCAAAAGCCTCCATGTCAACGCAGAAAATACGGAATACATGAGCTTTAATCAAAGAGGCAACATCTCCACACTACATAGTAGTTCTCAGAAACTAGTGGACAAGTTCACCTAACTCGGAAGCAGTGTCTCATCAACCGAGATCATCACGCGACTAGAAAAGGCATGGACAGCTATCTGTCATATTGAAGTAAGACCTGACCGATAAAATAAAAGGCATTTTTTCCAAACAGCGCTCGTGTCGATACTGATATATAGATGCACTACAAGGACGCTAACTAAACGTATGAAGAAAAGCTTCACGGCAATTACACAAGAATGCTGCAAGCCTAGAGGCAATACCCGACAAAATAGCAGCTGTACAGCCACCTACTTCTCACCAGGAAAACTATAAAAGTTAGACAAACCAGACATGGGGGACGCTGCTACGGATTTGAGGAAGAACTCAAAAGTGATATATTCCAGTGAACCCCTTCACATGGACGGGCAAAGGTAGGACGACCAGCTAGAATCTATTTACAACAGCTCTGTGCCGATACAGGGTGTAGCCTGGAAGACCTCCCGGGAGCGATGGGAGGTTGTGACGGGTGACGAGAGAAAGCCAGGGAGACTCGTGCTGTTAGTGCGAGATGATAATGATGATGATGATGTCGATGATGCTATTCTTGATTTTCTATTGTGTTTGTTATTTTTGATATGGGTTTTCTAAAGTTTTTATGCATTGGCATTTTGTTTATTTTTCTTTTTCCTTTTTTTTTGAGTAAGGATGGTTTTTAAATTATCTCCTTCCTTCCAAACTACTAGTGCTTCCCTTGGATGTCTTTATTTGGCTCTTGGGTCCATATGCAATCGGCTGTTGCCTTCCTGTAAACAGTAACAAATATTTCTTAATTGTCATTCAGAGTATGCCTTTCAGATATCTCCTGAAGATTAGTTGTCAAAATTTCTGAGACGAAGCTAGATGATTTTTATCATAAAGTTCTTCGGACTATTGTATTCATCTTTATTATTATTTCCACAACGTTTCGGTCGAATTGTCCTCTGGCTTTCTTCAGGTGTTTATCGAACTCGGGAACCTACACGGAACTTCAAACGACGTTCTTTATTAATCTACAGGAGTCACCTGTTCTGATTCCGTTAGCCATAACCGGGTACAAGGGCTAAGTATTCCTGTATAGTTACTCGCCTGGATTCAAGATTGAACCTGCAACATCCAGATTATTGTCTCCTTAGAAACTTAGGGAACCAACACCTATAACCGTTACGCCATGTATCAGGAATACTTAAAAATTTCCGTGTAAGTTACCAAGTTCGACAAACACCTAAAAAAGGCTGGAGGACATATCGGCCGAAACGTTGTGAAACTAACAATAAAGATGAAGACAATAGTCCGAAAACACTTAATGATAAAAATCTCCTGAAGAATTTCAAAGTTGTTTCTTTCAGTTACTTAATTGTTATTGCTTTTATTGGTAAGTGTGGAGCAATCAAAATGTTTAGATTTTGTCGTTCTTTTCTGATTTTTGTCAGACTCAAGAGTATCGCTGCGAGACGAAATTATGATCAGAAGATACTCATTCCAAAGTTTATTGCGCTATATATATATATATATATATATATATATATATATATATATATATATATATATATATATTTCTTGTTAATAAATATATAAACTAGTTATGCTTTAGCGTTATTTAGATCGAAAATAATCAACACAGCTGCATTTAAAATCAGGTTCTTTAAACAAAATAACCCAATTTCAGGAGCTTAAAACTCAATTTGAACATAAAGTTGACATTACAGGTAAGTAAGAAGAGAGATATTACCATCATGAACTAGAATTAAAAATGCCATGATACAGGTTTATAGGTAAACATTTGTCTCGTCATCTACATGAAAAAAAAAACGTACTCACAGACGTCATAGGAGGTGTAGATGGTTTGGTTTGGTTTCTTTTTTTAATGGTATATCAACCTTTGTAGGTTATTTAATGCCAAAGCCATTCTCCTACAAGAACAGTAGTGATACTATTTAACCCATAGCTTGAAGGATAAGGGGGATCATACCTTTCCCGAGGGTATTTGCCCGAAAGTGAACGTAATAGCGCGACTAGAGTACAACGATTCCGCAGTCTATCACTTTAACCATTAAACCACGAGGACACCCCCAAGAGGTATAGATATGCTGTAACATTGCCATGAAATGTACATGTGTTCATAAACATATAGGAATCCGAAAAACACGAAATTGGTTCAGGTACGAAACTTTTTATTACCTTTTTGAGTTTAAGGCTTTTCGACATGAGGAGAGACAGAGACACAATTTCTTTCTATGCTGACTTTTCCATCTCACCCCAACACGTGCGGCACCACCGCCGCAAACTACTGGTCTGGCCCCGGCGAGGTCCAAAAATCAACTTGCCCCGTCTAAGTCCGAAACTCGACAAACTGCATTTTTCCAATCCCCCAAATCCTTAGCGCTTCCGGGCATGACTACATTCACGTCCCCGGTCCTATTTCCTATCTGGGTTTTTTATTGTGACATCTCTGATTGTCACAAATGCACGCGCGCGTGAACACCTGCACTCAACTAACATATGCACTAACTAACCCATGCACTGAGCGAAAGGTTCTCAGCCTAACTAAACCGAAAGGCAAGATATATAAAACGAAAAATGATAATATAAAAAAAATCCCTCCGCCATTATATTACAATGCTTCTCATTTCTTGTGCCTTAAAATCATTAAACAGCATTGAGGAAATCCAATCGAGAGTCAAGTCAGCTACATTTAATGGCTGCCTGTGCAAAACGATCGTCGCTTGCAACAGTCCTACTAATGCCAGTGTTAAGTTAGAAATCACAATCTTCTACGTTTTTTTCCTTCCTCAAAATATCCCCAAACACAGCATTCTAATTATCGGTGAAGACAAGATTTCTCAAATCGACAAAGATAAAAAAAAATAATTTGAAATATAAATATGGCGAATATCTTGTCGATTTTTTCAGTTCGAGGAAGTCTTTTGGAACTAACAAACAATAAATCATCATTAAATCTTATGGCATATGAAACATTGTTGGTTATTTTACGCTCAATCCATTTTTATAGATATTAACAGTTTTATTTCAAACAATTGTTCAAGATTGCTCGCAGCATTGAACTAGTCCTGGCGGCAACACCCCACAAGACACCAACTGTACGGCCACCTACCTCCTATCACGAAAACTATCCAAGTTAGACAAACCAGACATGCAGGACACAGCTAGAGAAGCAGGGGTGAACACATAAGTGATGTATTCTTATGGACCCCCACATATGGCCGAGCAAAAGCAGGACGACCAGCACGAACATACATTCAGCAACTATATGAGGATACGGGATGTAGTCCAGAATACCTGCCAGAGGCGATGAACGATAGGGAGGAGTGGCGAGAGAGGGTCAGGGATATCTGACATGATGATGATGATGATTTCAAACAATTCAGTTTAGCATAAGTACAGAATTTCAATGTAAAAAACAGTTCGATTTCGAACAATTCAGTTTAGTATAAGTATATTATTTAATTTACATAGTTAAATGTCAGAACAGTTGAGTAAAATGTCAGAGCAGTTCTATTTCAAACAATTCAGTTTAGCATAAGTATGCATTTTAAATCTATTTGACCCATTTAAAGAACCCTGTCAGGTGCTACCGCTCCGGGTCAGTGTGAACCTGGGAGTAATGACAATAAAGGGGTCCTCCGCATCTCATTAGGCTCCAACATTTCCGGGACCCCACCATCAATTTGTTTAGTGTCATAGCTACGAGACTTGTTAGTTGGGGGCTTACCCTTTGCAGATAAGCAGTCGAGGTATTCTTCAGCCCCAGCCAACTGAGCAAACCAAATCGGAAGGGAAAGCAATGATATATATATATATATATATATATATATATATATATATATATCCCTCTATTTGTAAAGAAAGTGTGCCCACTATCAATGACAGCACATATAGTTATGTTACGGTTCAACAATCGCATAGGAACCTTACTTAATGTCAGCAACCACTGTTGATTGAATGTCTCTCCTCTCCTCACTCATAAGTATTATCTTATTCGTAAATAATTTCCATTTTAGTACAATGCACACAAAACTGAATATATGTGCTATAATCAAACAGGTGACATACATTTCCACACAAGACGGAACCTCTCTGAAACTGGTAGACACTATCACCTACCTCGGAATCAGTGTCTCATCAACCGAAAAAGACATCGACACACGGCTAACGAAGGCATGGATAGCTATCGATAGGCTTTCGATCATATGGAAATCAGACCTGACCGATAAAATGAAACGCAGTTTCTTCCAGGCAGCGGTCGTGTCGATACTGCTATATGGATGCCCTACACGGACGCTAACTAAGCGGCTGGTGAAGAAGCTAGACGGCAATTACACAAGAATGTTGCGAGTAATATTGAACAAGTCCTGGCGGCAACACCCCACAAGGCACCAACTATACGGCCACCTGCCTCCCATCACGAAAACTATCCAAGTCAGACGAACCAGGCATGCAGGACACTGTTGGAGAAGCAAGGACGAGCTCATAAGTGGTGTGCTCCAATGGACCCCCGCATATGGCCAAGCAAAAGTAGGACGACCTGCTTGAACATACACACAGCAGCTATGTGAGGAAACGGGATGTAGTCCTGAAGACCTGCCAGAGGCGATGAATGATAGGGAAAATTTGCGAGAGAGGGTCAGGGATATCCCTGCTAGCGGCACGAGATGATGATGATGATGATGATGATGATATATCCCTCTATTTGTAAAGAAAGTGTGCCCACTATCAATGACAGCACATATAGTTATGTTACGGTTCAACAATCGCATAGGAAACTTAATGTCAGCAACCGCTGTCGACTGAAAATCTCCGCTCACCTCACTCATTGGCTTATTCATAAATAATTTCCATTTTAGTACAATATAATTCATTCATAGATAATTTGAGAATCAATTTATTTCAATCAAGAGAATATTCACCATAATGTTAAATCCCTTCTAGTCATTTGTTGATTCCTCACAAGAAAAATACAGCTGGTTTCGAACGCAAGAAACGTTTCCACAAACGTTTTCAACTGATTTTCTTGAGAATCATTTTTGTCATTCAGAGCATTTGAATGGGAACGGAAAAGAAGGAAATCACTTGCTTCTATTTCTGCTAAATATGGTGAATGGAGTGAAACAGACTAGCGTAATTCTAATCTTTTTCTGCGTGATTCATACAAAAGGTCAACGTATTTTCTATTCACGCGTGAAGTTGGATTTTTTAAAGATGTTCATGATCGCTTTTTTCTATCTTTTTTCGAGTAACATCAGATTGTGGAATGGTTTGTGCCGTGGTCACGTGATAATTCTTGAGTTCATCTACGCAGGTTGCATTCCACTAATCCTCTTAAAGATTTTGATCAAGATCTGAGGAGCGTTTTGTTCTGGATTTACCCACCAATAACGTATTACCAGAATGAAGCTGTAACAACCATTTTCAGATAAGGGGGCGAGAAAAGACACCTTGGCCTACAAATATTACACCTTTTAAAAATGTTCCTGTAGAGTTTTTGTGATTCTTAAAATCACGCAACATTACATATGAATATGCACTTTCTCTTTTTTTCAATTTTAGGCGCGTGATTTTATAGATTAAATTATGATTCATATTCTTTCTCTACTGAAATAAGAATGGCCGATGAAACAATTTTTTAACCAGGTAATTTACGGTTGCGTTTAAAACATTCGAAATTTGACTTGCGTAGATACCGTTTCCTTTTTAAGAAAAATTAAAATCATTAATGACTCAAAATTGGTTATTTATTTTTGTTTGTTTTTGTTTGCTGTTGTTTGGTTTGGTTTATGGAATATCAACCATTATAGGTTATAAAATACCGAATCAATTTTTATACATATAAACCGTTTTATTTCAAATAATTCAGTTTAGTATAAGTAAAGTTTTTGTTTGCACCCTGTTAAATGCCAAAACAGTTCTATTTCAAACAATTCAACTTAGCATAAGTTAACAGGTTCAGTGCTAAAAACAGTTCCATTTTCAAATAATTTAAAACTGTTCTATTTTTAGCAATTCAGTTTAGCATCAGTACGCAGTATAAATGTGTAAAAAATCCTATTTAAAACAATTCAGTTTAACATAAATTTAGTTCTAATTGACGCATAGATAGGACTATGTCAGGTGCTACCATTTCGGGATATAGTGGGACTGGGAGTGATTGCAATTAAGGGGTACCCCGCATTCCCTAAAACTCCGACATTACTGGAGCCTCACCATCAGATTGTTTAGTGTCATACTAGGTCACTCGTTGTAGGAATATTAACCTATGCAAAGATGCTGTCGAAGTATTCTACGGCCCCAGCCGACAGCACAACTTCATTTGTTTTAATGACAAATAGACCTTTAATGGTTACTTAATGCCAAATGCTGTTTGCGAATGGCTTTATTTTAAACCTAGGGAGAGCCCATTAGTTTGTACACCCTTGAATGGTGTCAAGTATTGCTATGTAACTAATAATTCTCTTCAATATTGCATTGTTTGTGGCACACAGTTAAATGGTTTTAAGTATCGTAAGCGATGAAATAGTTCTTCTGGATCCCTAAAAGAAACCTTCACAGTTACTCCCACACCGACTCAGAGTGGACATTGGGGTAATGGCGATGAAGGGGTACTCCAAATTTCCTGAATCTACAGGACTGGATCCTCATCAGCACATTGTCATTTCTTAGACCGTTGATGCGAGGATTATCTCTTTGCAGAAAATACAAAGGACATTCTACAGCCCTAGCCAATTTAGCTATATATATATATATATATATATATATATATATATATATATATATATATATATATATACGCCCAGCCTAAGATAGATATATAGATGTTTTAAGGTAAAAAAAAAAACCCAAAACAGGTGATTTTGATGTTTGCGCCAAAACATTCCGGGAAGTTTGTTATAACGTTTATGAGAAATGTAATAATCCCATAAACCAGGAATTAATCGACTTATGTCAGCATATAAATGCCGTCCATCTCAAGTAACGAACTGTATATGAAGTAAGAATCATACGACAAATTCAGACCAGAACTTTGACCTAATCCGACAACAACAATCTTCCGAGTTTCAGAAACTTTCAGATGATTTCATCACATGTTCTGAGATTTCTGCTGATGCCGCCTTCTTCTTCTTCTTCTTCTTCTTCTTCTTCTTCTTCTTCTTCTTCTTCTTCTTCTTCTTCTTCTTCTTCTTCTTCTTCTTCTTCTTCTTCTTCTTCTTCTTCTTCTTCTTCTTCTTCTTCTTCTTCTTCTTCTTTCATTCATCTACTTTAATTCTTCTTCTTCTTCTTCTTCTTCTTCTTCTTCTTCTTCTTCTTCTTCTTCTTTCATTCATCTACTTTAATTCTTCTTCTTCTTCTTTCTTTCTTTTTCTTCTTCTTCTTTCATTCATCTACTTTCATTCTTCCTCTTCTTCTTTATCTTCTTCTTCTTCTTCTTTATATTCTTCTCCTTCTTTATATTCTTCTTTCCTTCTTCTTTCTTTCTTTCTTTATTTCTTCTTCTTCTTCTTCTTCTTCTTCTTCTTCTTCTTCTTGTGGTTCTACTCGTTCTTTTGTTTATTCATTCATTCATTCGTCCATCCTGTCGGCTGTAGAATCTTTCCAAAGGGCTAAGACCCCCGATTCATTGATGCTACTTTCTGGCCGTAGAATGCTTTAGGACGGGATTTTGGTGGTTAAGCAATCAATGAACTGACAGCCAACCTAAAACACTCCGGTTTAACCCTCACTGTGCTAGACGGGCAGTCAGATAGGCAAAACGCTTTCAGTCGGCTGGCCATGTCAAATCCTGGTACCTGTATATGATTGTCCGAATCATATTCTTCAAGTTACTCTTGTGGCAAAAAACATCCAAATATTTTTTTATCTTAAAAGTGTTAGAAGGAGATGGCTGAGTGTCAATGGCGTTAAAAAAATGGGTATGTTGGTTCTGACACTAAACTTTATCTGAGGGTAAGTTTCCAGACATAGAGTTTGTATAATGTTGACTGTGACTTTACTCACAAATCCACTCTTGGTTTTTTTTTGTTTGTTTTTTTTTAGTTCGGTTTGGTTTTATGCCACATCAACCATTGTAGGTTATTAATGGCAAATCCAATTTTATACATATAGACCATTTTTAAAACAATTCAGTTTAGCAAAAAATCACCGTTTAAATGACAAAAACAATTCCATTACAAGTTTAGCATAAGTTTACGTCTGTTTGACCTATAGATAGGACCCTATCAGGTGTGTTTGACCTATAGATAGGACCCTATCAGGTGTATTTGACCTATAGATAGGACCCTATCAGGTGTGTTTGACTTATAGATGGGACCCTATCAGGTGTAGTTGACCTATGGATAGGACCCTATCAGGTGTGTTTGACTTATAGATGGGACCCTATCAGGTGTATTTGACCTATAGATAGGACCCTATCAGGTGTATTTGACCTATAGATAGGACCCTATCAGGTGTATTTGACCTATAGATAGGACCCTATCAGGTGTATTTGACCTATAGATAGGACCCTATCAGGTGTATTTGACCTATAGATAGGACCCTATCAGGTGTGTTTGACCTATAGATAGGACCCTATCAGGTGTGTTTGACCTATAGATAGGACCCTATCAGGTGTATTTGACCTATAGATAGGACCCTATCAGGTGTGTTTGACCTATAGATAGGACCCTATCAGGTGTATTTGACCTATAGATAGGACCCTATCAGGTGTGTTTGACCTATAGATAGGACCCTATCAGGTGTATTTGACCTATAGATAGGACCCTATCAGGTGTATTTGACCTATAGATAGGACCCTATCAGGTGTATTTGACCTATAGATAGGACCCTATCAGGTGTGTTTGACCTATAGATAGGACCCTATCAGGTGTGTTTGACCTATAGATTGGACCCTATCTGATGCATTCACCAAAGCTCCTGCATTACTGAAGCCACACCATCAGATTTTTTAGTGTCGATGGTGGGCGCCTTACTAATGTGCAGAGAAGCAGTCGGTGTTTTTTACAAGATTCGAAATTGTAGCAACTGATTATGTCCTATCTACGGGTCGAATAGAAACTTTCAAACGTTAGGATAATTATAATTATTTGGAACCATGGCACTGTTTAGAAATTTTTCGTATTATATAGGAAAACCTAATAAATAGAAGAATCATATTGAAAAGCAACACGTAAAAGGTTTGGTTTGGTTTGTTGGGTTTATGGCATATAAACTTTGTAGGTTATTTAACGCCAAATCCATTTTTATGTAAATAATCTTTTCTTTTTAAAACAATTCAGTTTAGCATAAGTACACAGTTAAATGGTCAAAATCATTTCTATTTCAAACTATTCAAGCAGTTATATGTAACAATTCAGTTAAGTGTAAATACAGTTTAAATGTCGAAAATCAGTTCTATTTCAAATAACTCAGTTAATCATGAGCGCACAGTTTAAGTGTAAGTACTGTTTTATTGTCAAAAACCTTTCTATTCCAAGCAATTTAGTTTACTCAAACAATTCATTTTAGCATAAGTATGCTGTTAATTCAATTTCACCCATAGATAGGACCCTATCAGGTGCTACCACTCCGGGCCAGAGTGGACCTGGGAGCAATGGCAATGAAGGGATACTCTGCATTCCCCAAAGCTCCAGCACTGCTGGAATCTCACCATCAGATAGTTTAGTGTCATATCCAGGACACTCGTTAGAAAGGGGAGGTCTTACCCCTCTGCAGAGGTGCAGTCAGTGTATTCTCCTGCCCCAGCTGACTGGGCAATACACAGAGTTAAATGTCAAAGAGTTTTATTTCAGATAATTCAGTTCAGCGTAGGTACTCAATTTAGACGTCAAAAACAGTTGTATTTCGAGCAATTCATTTCAGCACTTGTACGCAGTTCCACTGTCAAAACAGTTCTATTTTAAACAATTCAGTTTAGCATAAATACGCAGTTTAAATGCAAAAATCAGTATTCTGAAAGAAGCACGGTTTAGTTCAATTTAAGCCATAGATAGGGCCCTTATCAGGTGCTACCACTCTGGGCCAGAGTGGACCAGGGAGCGATGGCAATTAAGGAGTACTCCGCATTTCCCAAGTCTCCAACATTGCTGGAACCTCGCCATCAGATTGTTTAGTGTCCTATCCAGGACACTCGTTGAGGGGTCTTACCCCTCTGTAGAGAAGCAATATATATATATATATATATATAGTCGCACACTAAAATTTGATTTCCAAGTTGGCTGGGGCTGTAGAATACACCGACTGCACCCTCTGCAGAGAGTTAAGACCCCCTTTGCAACGAGTGACCTGGATATGACACTAAACAATCTGATAGTGATGTTCCAGAGCTTTGGGAAATGAGGAGTACTCCTTTATTACCATTGCTCCCAGTTCCACTCTGGCTCGGAGTGGTAACACCTGCTATCGCCATATCTATGGGTTAAATAGAACAAACGGCATATTTATGCTAAACTGAATTGCTTGACTTAACTGACTAGCTTGAAATAGAAATGTTTTTGACAATTAAACCGTACTTACATTTAAACTGCGTGTTCATGCTAAACCGAATTATTTGAAATTGAACTGTTTTTTTTTTTAAAATTGAAACTGTACTTTTACTAAACTGAATTAGCTGAATTAGAACTACTTGGCAAAACTGAATAGTTTGAAATAGAAATGTTTTTGACAATTAAACCGTACTTACATTTAAATTGGGTGCTTATGCTAAACTGAATGATTTGAAATGGAACTCTTTTTTGACAGTGAAACTGTACTTACACTAAACTCAATTAGCTGAATTAGAACTACTTGACTAAACTGATTAGCTTGAAATAGAAATGTTTTTCACAATTAAATTGTACTTACATTTAAACAGCGTACTTTTGCTAAACTGCATTGTTTGAAATAGAACTATTTTCATAAAGAATATACATTAAATATCCTACAAAAGTTGATATGCCATAAAACCCAAACAACCAAACGACTGAAATTTGACATTGCACTGAGTATATTCATTTTCTTTTGGTTTTAATGGTATATCAACTGTCGAGGTTTATTTAATGCCAAAGCGATCCTTGTAGTAGGATAGATTTGGCTTAAAAAGGTGTATTCGTTTACAAGTTCTAGGTCATCTGCGTAATCTATGTCTGTAACGGATTTATATAGTCTGCATCTTACTCTTTTTTTAGTGAATGGTTTCTTATCTCTATGCACGATTTAAATAAAAAGAAATCTTGCAGTAATATCTAAAAGATTCGTGCGTATTTCTTCGAAATAATCAAATCATGACGATAGAATGAGAATCTGGGATTTGCTGAAATGCTTTCCAGTATCCTTAGGGATTCAGCTAAGACAATTTCATGAACGCACGTTGCATTTACGCATGCGTGCAGATTTTCACTTCCATTTTTAAAACTCTCTTTTTTTAATGGTTTTCTTTTGTTTTGTTTTTTTCTTTAAATATTAGTTTATTTATATTTTTTATAACCTTGACATTTTTTATTAAAAAAAAAAACGTGCATTTTTTTTCAGTTGTTTGTTCCTTTTTTTTTCCATTAGTTTTCTTCATTTCCATTAAAATTCACCGATTTTATTCATTAAAATATTCCAATCTTCCTTTTTAAACTCTTTTTTTTTCTTCTGTGTTCTTTCCTTCTTTTCATTCATTCATTCTTCATTTGTACAGGATTATGTTTATTTACTTTCATTCATTGCTCTGTTGATTTTTTCTTTCATTTCCATTTTCTCAATGTTGCTTCGCCCAGTCGTCTAGGGCTTTTGAATACACCGAGTGGATCTCTGCAGAGTGCTAAGAACCCCTTCACAACGGATTTCCTTTATATGATACTAAACAATCTGATGTTGAAATTCCTTTAATCCTGGAGTTTTGAGAATGCAGAGTCCCTCTTCATTGCTATTGCACCCTGGTCCACTCATACCCGGAGTGGTAACACCTGATAGGGTAAAAAAACAGTTTGAAATTTAAGCAGTGTCCAAATAAATAGCTTAGGCTAATTGTTTAAGATAGTACTGTTTGATCTTTTATTTTTTATTAAATTGTTAGCGATTCATCTGCAAGAAAAAGACTCATGATAAATACAACAGCTTGATCATTTGACTATGAAAACACATGATTGATGTTTAATTGAATTGTTTGTGATACAAATTAATATTTGCAACCACTTGAGTTTGTGCAATCAATTGATTAATATTGAGTAGAATCATAAATACTTGATAGCAATGATTAAGTGTTTGATGGGAATAACTGAAACCATTAAACTGTGTAGAAAAAAGAACAATACCAGTGTACAAACGAAAGAATTCTAATTCATTTAAAATGAAATTAATGACAAAATAATTTCTTTCATATCATCATCATCATTGTCGTCATCATCATCATCATCATCATCATGTCGTGCACCGAGTACGGATATCCCTGACTCTCTCTCACCACTTTTCCTTATCGTTCATCGCCACTTGCAGGTCTTCAGGGCTACATCCCGTATCCTCACACAGCTGATTTATGTATGTTCTAGCTGGTCGTCCTGATTTGCTCGGCCATATGTGGGTGCCCATAGGAGTATATCACCTATGAGCTCGTCCCTTCTTCTCCAGCAGTGTCCTGCATGTCTGGTTCGTCTAACTTGGATAGTTTTCGTCATTGGAGGCAGGTGGCCGTATAGTTGGTGCGTTGTGGGATGTTTCCGCCATGACTTATTCAATATTGCTCGCAACATTCTTGTGTAGTTGTCGTCTAGCTTTTTCTCCAGCCGTTTAGTTAGCGTCCATGTAGTGCATCCATACAGCAGTATCGACACCCGTATCCTAATTTCTTTAGTATATGTATTTTAATATGTACAAACCTATGACTGAGTTTAAACTGTTACTACTATATAGAAAAAAACTAGAAACGATCTGTGTGCAAACAAAAGACCAATAGTAAATAGAATTATTCGTTTTAGTTTGCGATACGCGAAACCATTTGATTGTGGAAAAAATGAGTTCAGGCTCATTAAAGAATGTTAAAAAACAAGTGTTTACAAATATGTACCTAATGTATAAGTATAAAGATGATTTGGCATTAGATAAGCTACAATGGTTGATATGCCATAAAACCCAGCCAAAATCATATATATACATATATATAAAGGGAATTTGGCATTAAATAACTTAGGATTGTTGACATGCCATAAAATCAAACCAAATCAAATCATATATATTTAAATATATATGTATAAAAAGGATTTTTTATTAAATATCAATGGTTGATACACGATAAAACTCAACTAAACGAAATAATATATATTTAATATATACGTATAAACAGGATTTGGTATTAAATAACCGACAATGTTATATATGCTATAAAACGCAACCAAACCAAATAATATATATTTGATATACGTGTGTAAAGAGTATTTGGCATTAAATAACCTACAAAAGTTGATATGCCATAAAACATAATCAAACCAAATCATATATATTTAATATATATGTATAAAGGAGATTTGGTATAAAATAACCTACAATGGTTATTACGCCAAAAGATCCATCCAACCCCGCTCAGGTTTTTCGTTATAGTTGTCCACCATATTTTTCTTCATGTGTTTGCTTACAGTGTTTCGTTCTAGGCTTATTTTATTTATATTTTCCAGATTAATCTTGGATTTCAGACTTAAAAGATACGTATATTCTTTTTTTTTTTATCATTTTTAAAAATACTTTTGTTGAGCTTCTAAATTTCATTTTCATGTAGTTCACCATGATTTCCTCAATTACCTATCTTTTCTTACACTTTTTCTTTCGATTCACGCAGTTTTATTTTATAAAGCTTACATTGATTTCGTTTGGTATAGATGTTTACATGGTGCGCAGTTAGACTCGAACTCACTTATGATGATCTGTCAATCTAGCTTGCGTACCACAAAAATTGCCAAGTTCAACAATATATATATATATATATATATATATATATATATATTGTCATCTACAGACTGATTTTTTCATTTTGTCACATCTCTTTAGTGTGGCTTGACCGGTGAGATACTTCAAGCTGGTATCGAAACCCGGCTGACTTTACATCAGTCGGAGATGTTAGCCCTGTTGGGAATAAATCGTAATTGTCTCCCTTTCTTGTTTTTCATGGGCAATGCTTCCGACAGTCACGTGTCTGTTGGTCACAAGACAGTTTGAGAAGCAAGTTCAACTCTTTTTGACCAAGAAGGTCAGAGGGATAGTGCGTCTACTTCAGCCCCCGCTATGTGAGAAGCACGTGCATTCAAATGAACTTACGAGAACCCGCACAACACTAGAGCTACCTAAGTGTAACTTCTGCCATTCATCACTTTGTTCGTGGAGCAATATTGCGTTTTTATTTAGCATGGTTTGCGACAATTATTATTGTATACCATATATGTAAATATTATATGTTTGCAGTTTAAGTTTTAGGATCATGTAGTCTTCCCTTGCAGAACTATTCTGCGCTAGACTATAAACAAGATAGTCTAATGCATTATGGGAAAGTGAGTTTGGTAGTTTAGGCCACTATCACACACCACAAAAAAATCTTAAACCCCATAGCCGTGGCCATTATCAAGATAAGTGAAGGAATTTTTACGTATACTTTTGGCATATATTTTATCTGCAGCTGGCGTGCTCAATTCTTAAGAAAAGCAATTGCATTTCAGCGCATGTGACAACCAGTAGACTTCCTCACCACAGAGCTCAATCCTTGGGCGGAGAGCATATACATAGTACTCTATAGACACACTGTTTCGTTGTATCACATCTCATCAGAGTTGTTAGAACTGCTTAATTTTTACATCAGATGGACCTTGACAGAGAGACAGAGAGGAGAAAGAAAAAGAAAGAAAGAAAGAAAGAAAGAAAGAAAGAAAGGATATATATATATATATATATATATATAAGTGGGAGAGAGAGAGAGGGAGTGAGTAAAAAAAATCAATGCTGTGATCAAGCCTTGATGATGATGATGATGTATATATTTATCCAGCCCCTCGGCTTGTAGGAGCATGTGAGAAAAAATCAATTTTAAGCGATAGCTAACGTGTTTGAATTCAATGTTTTCCTTCTCTTGGGCCGGTTGTCTTTGCAAGGGTAAAGATTCCAGTCTGTACTACTCTTTACCCAAAGCTTATCTTTCGCAAGGATCTCAGTACAATGTGAACTGCAAACAGCATCGTCCAGGTTTTGAAAATAGATCGCTCTGTCCATATCCATAACCGTTACACTGCGACCGCACTCTGATATTTATGTAAGATAAAAACAAGCAAAAAATGTTTTATTATGCGGCACAGTTGATATTCAAGAGTGAGGAACCAAGCAAAGCGAGGTGCAAAAAGGTCTAATATTGACGATTACATAAATTCAAAGGGTGTTAAATAATTGAAATTCTTAATTCTTTGTTCAATGAAAAATTAATCTGCCATTCCTGCGCAACTAAATTTTGGCGCCTTTATTTTTCATAATGGCGATTACAAATTCTCTTTGTTTGTTTCTCGAAAGAATCAAAGACATAGATAGATAACGTGTTGAAATCTAGGGCTTTCAATAATCTAATAGAAGTAAATTGAATAAATAGTAATTTGTGCTGTTTCTTCAGTTCACATTAATGCAGCCAAGAATTAATGAAAATGTGTGAATTGTCTGAAATTTAGAAATATGCATTCATCACAAATCGGCGTATTTTTTCAGGTTCATATACTCTTTCTCTTCCCTGACTACGTGAGGGTTCACTTACCGTTTACAAGTCAGTTGGGCAATTGTAAGTTAATCACTTTATCTCAATGGGCCTCTGCCAACCATTTGCTGGTTGCCAGAGCTACGTCTATCACTTGGCACCTTTGGCAGCCCTAAAAAGGAATGCTGAAAAAATGAAGGACATTTTTAATGCCATTTTTGTTTTGATTCGTGCATGCCTACAAATTCCAATTAAAATGACCTTGCACCAAACTTGACTTTTAAAAAGTTGGATTAATCCATTCTTATATATTAATGTTAGAACTACATTTCGGCCTTTTAATCCTCAGTCTTTCTTTCTTTTTTTTTTTTTTTGTTAAAATTCTGAGAGAAACCGTTTAATTACTCATGAATTAATTATTTTATCTTATTCTATTTTTCATATCATACAACGTGTGAAAGCACGTGCGATATCCTGCCCTCATCAGCTGCTAACCAGGGGTGATAACACAGTTTCGGTAGCTCAAGGCGGTCCTGCTATGATAATGTCATACTGAACAATGAGACTTCGTGTCCATTCTTATAATAGAGGGTATACAACTTACAAATTCATACCCAGCGGGATTTAAATTTTTGGTTCGTTTTTATGCAATTGTATATGTTGAGGGTAGTTTTCTTTAAACTAAGGATGATTAAAAAGAATAAAAACATTCGTTGCATTTTCTTTATCTCTACCAGTTTGCTTTGTTTAGGTTGAATATTATTAGTATTTTTGGATTCACTACTTGGAAGCTAACTAAACGGCTGGAGGATAAGCTAGACGGTAATTATACAAGAATGTTGCGAGCTATATTGAACGAGTCCTGGCTGCCTACACAATACTCAGAATGCAATACTCACACACTCACACTTCCGTTTGATCGAGTTATATATTTACTATTCCTAGTCACATGACCTTCAGGAGCGCACTTATTTCGTATGTTGTGTTTGTTGCCCGTAGATCCGTGTTCGAGACGTAACCATACAAGTGTGTACACATTTGTTTTATGACATAGGGACATAGGAGGTACTATTTACCAACCCCTCCGCTCGGGCAGGATATGACACAAGGTCAATTTTTAAGCGGAGTTTTCCTTCTCCTAGACTAGTTGCCTAACCAAGGTTGCCTAACCAAGGCTGAAGTCCTACTATTTACCCATAGTTGGAGGGATTTTAATTGGATTCATACCTTTCCCAAGGGTATTAGTGCTATGTGAAATGCAATCAGTCTCGTCCACGACTACACCACAGGCACCTCCATAGGAGGTGCCCGTGGTGTAATTGTTATAGTCGTAGGATATGGACACGGCGACACGAGTTCCAATCCTGGCCGAGACTAATTGCATTTCACATAACATAAATACCCTCAGGAAAGGTATGAATCTAATTATTCTCCCTCTAGCTATGAGCAAATAGTACGGCAGACTGGTTTTTAAGCCTTGGTGAGACAACTAGTCTAAGAGAAGGAAAACTCTGAATTCAAACCTGTCAAACTCCGCTCAAAAATGACCTTGTGTTGTATCCTGCCAGAACGGAAGGATTGGTAAATATGTATAACATAGTAACATTTGAATCAATGTGTGTAAAATTTAATTGAATTAGATAGGAATATTTCAAACCATAGAACTGTGAACATATTTGGTGTATATCATAGGAATATTTGAAACAATGTGTGTAAAAGTTAATTGAATTAGATAGGAATATTTGAAACCATAGAAATGTGAACACATTTGGTGTATATCATAGGAATATTTAAAACAATGTGTGTACAAGACTGTTGTATAGCCACATACAACTACGCAATGCGTATACATATATATATATATATATATATATATGCGGAAATATAGTCGACAATAAAGAACGAACGAACACACTTCTTTATAAAAAATATACCTCTCACACTTTATTCGAAAGGGTTCATGTTGGAGACGGAGAGAGACTGTCACATATTGACCCCTAGTTTTTCTGATAATAGCAGCACTTCTTTCTCATTCTGACTGGGTTGCTCAACCGGGGTCACTGAGGGCCCAAGCCCTCTGTCTGGAGCTGGTTCTCACTCCGCGGGCATCCTATCTCCAACTGCGACTGGAACTCAAATGCCAACTGACCCAAGCCGTCGGTGGCACCTGGTTATGAAATTGTATGACACCCACCTGCTTCCTGTGGGCGTACGCATCTGCACCGAATTCAACCACTTCCACAAGTCAAGGTGATATTCCGACGTCCTCAACCGGATGCACCTGTTTCTTCCGCTTATTTACACAAGTGCATCTCTTGATTGACGGCTTGGTCGAGGGCCAATATGTAACAAAACCATAAAACTCTGTACATGGTGTACAAGTTAAAAATACACTTGGATTATTCTTTTTTTCATCTGACAAGGGATAATCAGCTCAACATTTATGGATCTTAGCACGGGATTAGCTATTAATGAAATCCCATGTGTGGACGTCACAGTTTTGTTATTTACTAAATTTGGATTAGTTCCCGTACATAAATCTGAGATTAATTAAAATATACACTGTTAGAAGCATTCATTTTCATTTGTTTGTTTTTTGATTGTTTGGGTTTTATGGCATATCAACATTTGTTGGTTATCTAATGCCAAATCTTTTTTTTATACAAATAAACAGTTTTAATCCAAACAATTCAGTCTAGCATAAATACATAGTTTAGTTGTAAAAACAATTCTATTTCAAACTATTAAGTTTAATAAAACAGTTCAAGTTCAAACAGTTCTGTTTAGTATAAGTATGTAGTTTAAATATTAAGTCATTTATATTTCAAGCAATTCAGTTTAGCATAAGTACGCAGTTTATTTCTATTTGAACCATATATAGGACCCCATCAGGTGCTACATCTCCAGGGCCAGTGTGGACCTGGGAGCGATTGCAATGAAGGGGTACTCCGCGTTCCCCAAAGCTCCAGCATTACTGGGACCTCACGATGAGATTGTTTAGTGACATATTCAGGACACTCGTTAGTGGTGGGGGAGGTTACTTCTCTGCAGAGATGGGTGTGAGAGGTTACAGAGATGACCATTGGTGTTTAGTGACATATCCAGGACATTCATTGGGTGTGGGACGTTACAGGGATGACCATTGGTGTTTAGTGACATATATAGGACACTCTTTAGGTGTGGGAGGTTACAGAGATGCCCATTGATGTTTAGTGACATATATAGGACACTCTTTAGGTGTGGGAGGTTACAGAGTTGCCCATTGGTGTTTAGTGACATATATAGGACACTCTTTAGGTGTGGGAGGTTACAGAGATGCCCATTGATGTTTAGTGACATATATAGGACACTCTTTAGGTGTGGGACGTTACAGGGATGACCATTGGTGTTTAGTGACATATCCAGGACATTCATTGGGTGTGGGACGTTACAGGGATGACCATTGGTGTTTAGTGACATATCCAGGACATTCATTGGGTGTGGGAGGTTACAGGGATGACCATAGATGTTTAATGACTTATACAGGACACTCATTGGGTGTGGGAGGTTACAGAGATGCCCATAGATGTTTAGTGACATATCTAGAACATTCATTGGGTGTGGGAGGTTACAGGGATGACCATTGGTGTTTAGTGACATATCCAGGACATTCATTGGGTGTGGGACGTTACAGGGATGGCCATTGATGTTTAGTGACATATCTAGAACATTCATTGGGTGTGGGAGGTTACAGAGATGCCTATTGGTGTTTAGTGACATATCCAGGACACCCATTGGCTGTGGGAGATACAGAGATGCCCATTATATTTCGGGACTTTGTTGATATACTAACGTAGTGCCATGTGACTCTGATTGTCCGAGGGAGTTAATGAAAAGTACTTAACCGAGAAAAAAAATATTAAAGCAAAAGGGTTCAAAGTGATTTCTTTTGAAAGACTTGTGTATTAGCAGAATCAGTAATAAACTAGTGCTTGAAACTTCGAAAGTGTCAAAATTTTATATTCAGACGTTTCTGGGGATTGTTTTGGCTAGACTTAAAATATAACTATATCGTTTCGGCGGAAAGGTCGAAGGGGTAGATAAGGTATCTTGACAAGTCAGGGGCAGTATGAAAATTAAAAATAGACTGGTAAATATATTTTTCAACGTCTGAGAAAGAAAACAAAACATTTTTCGTGCGTTGGCGTTTTTCGCTGGCCTTCGTGATTGGAATATCATGAGATAAAATCTGTTGACCCCTAAACAGGATTGAGGTCAGGAGAACTATACAATAGGGTGGGGTTTTCAAAATAGTTGGAATAAATTTCCCACGACTAATTTGAAAATAATCATTGGAATATAGTTTTATCAATGGTGATTGCTCTGAAGAGAATTGGGGTTAGGTAAAATATAGGGTGAGTCAAAATTTTTGTGGTGAAGATGAAAAATATTTGATCCTTATTTTGGAAAGAATTATTGCGTCATTGTATGCAATCTAGCTGGGAGCAAGATTGTAAATAAGCTGATTTTTTTTTTCCCGATCGATGTACCATTCTTCATTTTCCGGTGGGATCCTTGTAACTTGAAAAGACGTCTTGAATCGAGACATTTTGCCCGCCACTGAATATAACAGTGTTCCGTGACTAACACTTGAATGTGAAGGGTTTAAAATATCGTACAAGCTAAACGATAAAAATAATGAAGCTAACAGATTTATAAGTCGTGTGGACGTTTTTCTTTTGGTTGAAGAATAATTTTTGATTTTACCACTAGCCGTCATTCTATCCAGCTCTTCAATGTCCTCAGCCAGCGAACATCTTCTCACCTTCTGTGTTCAGAAACTAAAAGTGGACAGAAGGGAAAGTGATCGTGAGGGACACAGTCAATCTCAACCCTAGCAGAACTGTGCTTCACGATACATCAGAGAACCGTCGTAGACCCATTTAAAGAGTTAGGGCCTAATTGCATGGTAATTACCACGGCTCAAAATATAAATCAATTGTGGTCGAGTTGGGGGTCAGAGCCATTTGTGAGGCAGTATGAAGTCATTACTCTGTTCCGATAACTCCTAGATCCCCCGTTGACCTTGAGTGAAACAACCTGTTAGAGCTCAATACATAGATCAAATAATCGCTTTGAAATTCAATAGTATTTGATAAGATTATTTAAAAACATGTGACTGGGAGTAATTTTTTTATAATACGAATAGATACTTGAAGTTGCAATTGTTTAGAAAGAATTAATATCAGTAATTACTTAAAATCATATATTTGCTTGAAATACTAGGAACTATATAATTCTTTAACTGGGCCATTGGCAAATGGTCCGGGAGACCAGGGTTCAATCACAGGTCGATTCATAACAAAGACTCAAAAAATGGTAGTGATATCTTCTTGCTTAACACACTCAGCATTATAAGGTAAGGATCGAGGGTAAAGTGGAGTAATCAAGGGAAAGAAGTAGCATCCTCCCCTACACCTAGGTGTAGTATCTATTGAAATTGGAGCCTTCGGGGGTCATCCCTGACTAGGGTCACCAACTTTACTTTTATGTAATCCTCTTTTTTTTATTTACTTTGTCTCTCTTTGTATATATATCTCTCTCTTTTCTCTCCTGTCTTTCTGTATTATAGTCAATCTAGCCTTTGCGGAAGCATAATTAGGAATATTCTAGTATAATGATAAGCAACTCTATCAAAAAACAAGATTACTTTTAATTAAAAAAAAAACAACAAAATAAGATAAGCATAAATCATAAGATTTACTCAATACTCATACTTCCCCGGCCTTTCCTGAGCCATCTGGCATTCGTGTCGGGTGGGGTATCGATCAATTGCAGATTCGAGGCCGAAAGGCCCTCAACTTTGGTTGGGACACCTTCGGGTGGGCGAGCTGCTTTTCTGACTCCTATGCACCCCTTGTATAATACCAGACCTCACGGTCTACTTCAAGCTATATTCTGGCATACGTGCCAGGATCAAGATTTAGGTCCGTGACTCATTAGACTCACATTGCACTTAGGTCTTGCAGGGTTCGAGTCTCGGCTCGTTCCCGACTTTCCCTTCCCCTTTATCCCCACTTTACTCGGCCTTCGGGTTTTTGACCTTGTGTCAAGTCCTGTCTGATGGGAGGCAGTGACAAATATCATAAGATTTACTCAATATGACTTCCCTTTTTTTATTTAATTATTGTATACATCTTCGAAATGATTTGCATGCCTTCAAAATAAATTGTTCAGACATTTTATTCTATAAGTTGCGAATAACAGTCTTAAGCGAACCAATATTTTTATGGGAAGTTGTATTTGTTTAGTTTTCTAAAGCGCCTCATATACCCTAATCAAGAGGGTTAAAGTCTGGGATTGGTAGACGCCATTAAGAAACTATTTCGGAAAGCTTTTTGGCTGGGTTTCGGCGTTGAGCAAATCATAGTTTCTTTGTCATTTCTTTTCTTGTTCATTCATTTTAAGCTAAACGTTAATGAAAAAGTGCCTAAATGATAGAGCTAAACACAAAAATTTAGATTTATTGTTTTTGTTTTTTTTCAAAAATAGAACTAATCTGACTAAAAAATGTTTTAAAATTATTCCACATTTTGCCTCCCCAACCAGAATGTAAACAATTTTCAGATCTTATTTCTTCAAAGAACATGAGTATGTAATTTTTTTACCTAACTGCCAAGTTTATACAGATACTCTGTCGTTTTATTATGAGGATTCACAAACAAATCAATAAACATGTGAGGTGGTTTTCAAAAAAATTTCTTAGTTCCATCGAGGCGCCACAGGCGATAATAAAAAAGAAAAGAAAAACATACGAGCTAAAACCCCCTGAAATCAAATCGTTAATATTTTTTCACCGACTGAGGGTGACCCCCACCCACCAAGAAAATAAAGTATGAACCAAAACGTTGCAATTTTTACGAGCTATAAACAATTAGCGAGTCAGAGAGTATTATTGCCCATTCAAAAATTTATTACGCCAGCAAAAATATTATCTTACGAAAAACCTACATTAGTCCTAACTATTTTTTCAACTAAGCTCAATTTGAATTTTCTCCAATCAGCGAGAGCTGTAAAATACACAGACTGCATCTCTGCAGAGGGGTAAGACCCCCCAACGAGTGCCCTGGATATGACACTGAGCATCTGATGCTGGGGTTCCAGTAATACTGGAGCTTTGAAGAATGTGGAGTGCCCCTTCATTGCCATCGCTCTCAGGTCAACTCTAACCTGGAGTGGTAGCACATGTTAGGTTCTATCTATGGGTCAAATACAACTAAAATGCGTACTTATGCTAAACTGAATTACTTGAAATAGAACTGTGTTGACATTTAATTGTGTTTGGACATAAACTATACTTATATAAAACTGACTTGTCAGAATTAAAATTTAACTTACCTGAATTGCTTGAAATACAAATATTTTTGACAATTAAACTGTGTACTTATATTTAAACTGCATACTTATGCTAAATTGAATTGTTGGAACGATAACTGTTTTTGACAATGAAACTGTTCTTTGCTAAACTGGATTGTTTGAAACAGAACTGATGTTTTGTATAACAATTGATTTGGCATTAAATAACCTACAAAGGTTGATATGCCATAAAACCCAATCAACCAATCAATTTGTGTTACTCAATTTCAGTTTCTTCCATACACTAAAAAAGAAACAAAAGAAAACTTTAAAGCAGAATTGCCAGTTTGAAGAAAAGTCAACTTCAATATGTTACAAAATAATTTAGCGCAATCTATTATTGATAGGTAGTATAGGTAATTTTAATAAGGTCAAAACCGTGAGGGAACTCAGTTTAATTGACAGACGATGACCACCCTCCGAGATCAACTTGACAACTTGGGTGTGATTGGATAACCTATATCAGGTGACAGCAAGCTCCTAAAAGTTGGAAAATTAGTTTGAATTATTAATTAGTTGCCTAGGACTGTTCGAAAGGCTCAGCTGATTTCTACCATGCTATTCACTCCCCGTAAAGATCACGTGGGTGAAATGAAAGTTTCGTAAGAAATAAAATATATGGACATAAGAAGGATTTGGTTTGGTTATATGACATATCAACCATCGTTGTTTATTTAATGCCAACTCCTTTTTATACTTATATATTGATTTTCAAACGTGTGAGAGCTCTATTTTTTGCCTTAAATTGTTTCACTTATTGCTATCCAAGAAGAATCACTATTAATCGTTTGTTTGCACTTAGTTAAAAATTTCCAACAATTGATATGTATCACTAACAATTTAATCAAACCTCTTTTGCTTACACATATTTGAATAACAAACAGTTTTATTTCAAGCAATTCAGTTGAGCATATCAACCAAGTGAAATAGATCCAAGAAATGATATTGTTGTATTTTACTCGTATACATATGTAAACCAGAAACAGGAGAAAACAGGAAAATGCAAAAACAACATACAGGTGATTCTGTTGCTTCAGATACGAATAACGGTTTATTAACTTCTGACTGCGGTTCTTCGACAGGAGGAGAGAGACACAATTCTTACTTTGCTGACGAAACTATTTGACCCCACAACCGCGCAGCACATGTTGTAGTGTTTAAGATCTTAGTCCGTAGAGATCTGCAAAACTCTAACTACATGCTTCAACGGTAGAGAACTCAATTCTCTATGTCCCAATGGCAGAGAACTCATCTATCTGCCTCCCTGGCAGAAACTTAATTTTTCTGCTTGTATGGTCTAATGTCAATCTTCAACTGCCGCGATTTTTAAAATCCTCAAATTCTCAGTCCATCTCTTCTTGGCATGAAGTCATCCATACTCCAGCCCAGTTTCCTGTCTGGGGATTTATAATGACAATTTCCAGATCCTTTGCGCACGAACGTAAACTGTACCCAATGCTATGCACCTAAACTCTTAACCCGAATAGTTCAAAGTCCAACCAAACTGAATGATAAAATATAATTAAGGAAAAATGATTAAAATAGAAAATAATTCCTTAATTATATAACAATATGCAACAATTCGATTAAACATCAATCATTTGTTTATAAAAAGGTAAATGATATATTTCAAGCTATTCAGTTTAGTCTAGGCCATGTGTTTGCACTCTGTTTAAGTTTCGACGTACACAGTTTAGATGTCAAAAAGATCTATTTGACTCATAGATAGAACCCTATCTGGACCAGTGTTGACCTCGAAGTGGTTGCAATGAATGGGGACTCCGCATTCCCCAAAGCTTCAGCATTGCTGAAGCCTTACTATTAGAACGTTTAGTGGCATACCTAGGGTACACACTGGAGGAGTCTTACCCCTCTGAAAAGATGCAATCGGTGTATTCTCCAACTCCAGCCAACAGGGCCAAACATAAGATTGGTATATGCTTTGTTGCTCTCTCAGTAAAGGGCTTAAAAAGTTAGAGTTGCAGCAAGAAAAAAGCCCACGAGAGAAAACACATAGTGGGAACACAATGTGATAACAAAACAAAGATAGCGAACAATGTTAGAAGATATACACAGTGACGAACGAAAGACGAATACATTAAAGTTTTATATAAGGGTAAAGCCGAATAAGAGTAAAAAGGCCAAATATCTATATAAAAAAAAATTACTGGCCCTATTCATCGTAATATCAAAAAAAAAGAAAGTGAAAACTTGTCTTGAAAGAACTAATATTTATTTTAATTGTCCTATTGTTAAAGTCTGAAATTTTATCCTTACATTCATTAACAAAAAAAACAAAAAAAAAACAACAAAAGAAGAAAACAAAAAAATGTATTTACCGAATAATTAATCTGTGCGCTATATAAAAATTATCCCCTTACACATCGTTATCAAAAAAGAGAGTTTATGTAATGTTAAAAAGACAACCAAATAACATATCAAACTCCAAGATTTTCAGATCTGAGGTGCCCTGTCGGATGGGGCTGTACCTTTTACACAACTATTAACACCAAACAATCAGATGGTGAGGTTCCTGTGATGCTTGAGCTTTAGGAAATGCTAAGTACCCCTTTATTACCATCGTTCCCTGGTTCGATCTGGCCGGGAGTGCTAACACCTGATAAGGTCCTATCAATGGGTTAAACTAAACTTCGTACTTTTGTAATTTTTAAATGAGAACTGATTGAGAAAAATTAATAGCTTGAAATAGAAATGTTTTTGACAAACTTTGTACTAAATTAAAACGGCGTAATTATGCTAAACTTAATTGGTTGAAATGGAACTGTTATTGACATTGAAACTGTAATTACGCTAAACTGAATAGTTTAGTATAGAACTGTTTTTGACATTTAACTTTGTGTAAACGTTATCTATACTTATACTAAACTGAATTGCTTGAATCAGAATTGTTTGACTAAGCTGAATAGCTGGAAATAGAAATGTTTTGGACAATTAAACTGTGGGCTTATGCTAAAGTGAATTGTTTGAAATAGAACTGATTATTTGTATAGAAATTATTTTGGCAACAAATAACCCCCGAAAGTTGATATACCATACCACCAAACCACCCAACCACATCAGATCTGAGAAAAGTCGATTATTCTTTTATTCCCATTTATTTTCCACTTCCATTCAGAGTGGTCATATTTCTTTGGATCACATCTATGAAAAAAGAAGAACTTCTTAAAAATAATTACTTTTAGATCGTAATACTCGAAATCATATGAGTGTTTGCAAATTCGAGAAGAGCACAAGTCGATATATCCCAATTGCGTATTGGTCATGCAAGGCTTACTCACGCTTTCCTACTGAAACAGGAACCACAACCACAGTGTTTGACGTGTCAGACAACTTGCACGATTAAACACATTCTTATAGAATGCAGAGCTTTCGCTGTCATCAGAAAGCGATTTTTCGAAGTGACTAGTTTAACCAAATAGTTCGAAAACATCAAAATAGATGTCGATCTGTCCTTCTTGCGAGAAACAGGGTTGTACGAAAATATATGACAAATTAAAACTGATTAATCATGTGCAAACAAGTGAAATCCTGCTTATAGAAAATTTTACAATAAAGTATTCATTGGTTAAATGAAAATACATATAGACAGAATTTGGCGTTAAATATCCTACAAAGGTTGATACGCCATAAAACCCAAACAACCAACCAATCCTGGAAACCATATAAATGTGCACGAATTATTTGTATTAGAAAGGAATACTTGAAACTGTATAGTTGTATAAAAAGTACTCTCATTATATAAAAAAACTATTTGAAACCATATAAATAATTGTAATACAAAGGAATACTTAAGGCAAAAACCAATTGAGTACAACTTATTTATATTGCACTGGAATACTTGAAATCAGACTGCTATATATATATACATATAGCAGTCTGATTTCGTGTTGAGCACTCTTGTAATTGTAGCATTGTAGCATTCGCGGAAGTTTTTAGTTTTCTTTTGACCAACTGACTGCGTATCCCTTGATTTTTTTAAGGGGTCGAACGAGGTTGGCCTTTTCTTTCTTTTTGACCTATAATTTTTTCTTTTTCCCCCGGGCGGTGATTCGAGATACTTTTATCTCTTGTTCCTGGCGGTTTTTTTTCTTTTTTTTCTGGTACCGTGAATGGTGGTAGATATTAGATTAGTAAATATATATATATATATATATATATATATATATATATATATATATATATATATATATATATTTAGAAATACTTGATATCAAATAACTGTAGCCAAAAAAAATCTTGCAAAACAAATTAACAAAAATTGTGAATACAAAAATACAAGATGCAATAAACCCCAAACAAACCAAATACATCAAGAGGATAATTTGTCACTATAATTTTTAATCATGGCTTTATCAGAATCTAAAAACTTTATGACCTTTTTTTCTGAGTAGCCCAGTCAGCTGGGGCGGCAGAATATACCGACTGCATCTCAGGGTAAAACTTCCTAAATGAGTGTCCTAGATATGACACAAAACAGTCTGGTGGTGAGGTTTTAGTTATGTTAGAGCTTTGGGGATGGTGGACTACCCCTTCATTACCAACGTTCCCAGGTCGGCTCTGGTCCGGAGTGGTAACACCTGATAGGGCCCTATCTATGGGTTAAATAGAACTAACGGCATACTTATGCTAAACTGAACTGTTTGACTAAAATGAATAGCTTTAAATAGAAACGTTTTGGATAATTAAACCGTACTTACATTTAAACTGCGTGCTTATGCTAAATTGAATTATTTGAAATGGAACTGTTTTTTGAGATTGAAACTGTATTTACACTCAACTGAATTGTTTGACATAGAACTGTTTTGACATTTAACTGTGTGTAAACAAAATCTGCCCTTATCCTGAACTGAATTAGTTGAATTAGAATGGTTTGAATAAACGGAATAACTTGAAATAGAAATGTTTTCGACAATTAAACTGCGTACTTATCCTAAGCTGAATTGTTTTAAATAGAATTACTTTCATAAAATGTACTTATTGACAATTAAACTGTGTACTTGTGCTAAACTGAATTGTTTGAAATAGAACTGATTATTTACTTTTAAATGGTTTGGGCGTTAAGAAACCAACAAATGTTGATATGCCATAAAACCCAACCAACCAACCATCATCAGCATAAGGGTAAAACTTCCTAAACGAGTGTCCTGGATATGACACAAAACAATCTGACGGTGAGGTTTTAGTAATGCTGGAGCTTTGGGGATAGCGGATTACCCTTCATTACCAACGCTCCCAGGACCACTCTGTCCCGGAGTGGTAGCACCTGATAGGGTCCTTTCTATGGGTCAAATAGAAACTAAAAAATGTACTTATGCTAAACTGAATTGTTTGAAATAAAATTGTTTATATGTATGAAAAAGAAATTGGCATTAATTAACCGGCTGATATGCAATAAAATCAAATCAAACCTTTTTATGCTTAATAATTTCAGCTGACAAATAACTTACATCTTGAGCTTTTTCTCAAGCACTGACCTTATTCACAAAGTCTCCATAGTTAAAAGATATAGAGCCTTACGATTAGTTAAAACCTAATATCATACCTTGCAAAGGACACTTTTATCTTTAATGATATGCTTTTGCTGAGGTTACAGTATAAGCCTTTCCAAAAGAGTGTCAATGTTCCATGTGCTGCGCGGGTTGCTCAGGGTTTCTTGTCGAAGAAAATCAAGTCGGATATTCAATTTCAAATTCTGCATGAGGATGTTGTGTTTCAACTTTGCAGTATGGCAAGAATCAGCCTCTTCTTCTTTTAAATAGTAGGGACACTAACGCTTTGCATTAGAAATCATTTAGCCTTAAAATAACCCTAGTCGATTTGACAGACGTTAAAATCAATCAAACAGCTAAAATCTTCTGTAAAAATTTATTTTAAAATCGAATTGCTTTATTTTTATTACATTAGTACCAAAGATGTTTCTAAAAATCAGGTAATTAACCAATTTTTGTATATTTGAAAAACAGACGTTTTCAGGCGTCAAAAAGTGCGTGTTTTACTTACTTTTTAATACTTACTTCAATATGATATTGCATTTTATTATCAAATAAAACATTAAAAATTGTTATTAATTTTGTACTTTTATTTGATCTAACTCAATTCTGGTACTTGGTTAAATAAAATGTCCTTTACGTAAACCATTGTTGGGTTATTTTCTGCAGAAGTTAGTTTAATAATGAGAGATTCCATTCAAATACGTCACAAAAACGCATTCATTTTCAACGGGTAATGCCGGATGATCTCAAATAGATCTGTAAAATTTACTGACGAGATACTAATACGTACTAACATTACTAGGATGTGTGGACCTGGGAGTAATGTCAACGAAGCGTTGACTCCAAATGGGCCAAAGCTCCTAACAGGGAAACGCATCCTCTCTTGGTGTTTATCATTATACACTGAATATTAATCCACGGGGAGTATATTGATCCTAATCTGTTTATTCAATGTAGGTAATATAGTATTCTGGTAGGATTTATCTCCCCGTGAACTAGATTATATGCATCTATTGGTGGTTGGTTGGTTGGTTGGATTTATGGCAAAACAACCTTTGTAGGTTATTTAATGCCAAACCCATTTTTATGTAAATAGTCAATTCTATTTTAAACACTTTAGTTTAGTATTAGTAGACTGTTTAATTGTGAAAAACATTTCAATTTCAAGCTATTCAGTCTCTTCAAGCAATTCTAATTCAGGTAATTTAGTTTAGTATAACTACAGATTTTGTTTATACACAGTTAAATTTCAAAACAGTTATATATTAAATAAATCGGTTTAGTGTAAGTACAGTTTAATTGTAAAAAACAGTTCTATTCCAAATACATCAGTTTAGCATAAGCTCGAATTTAATTGCAAGTACGGTTTAATATATTTTACTTCAAGCTATTCAGTTTAGTCAAACCATTCAGTTTCGCAAAAGTATGTCTTTAGTTCGATTTAACCCATAGATAAGTGCTATGACGCCGAGCCAGTGTGGACCTGGGAGCAAGGGCAATGAATGGATGTTCCGCGTTTTCCAAAGCTCTAGCAACACTAGAACCTCACCATCAGATTGTTTAGTGTCATAAACAGGACACTCATTGGGGGCTTACCCCTCTGCAGAGATGCAGTCAGTGTATTCTACAGCCCCCGCCGACTGGGCAATGTCTTTAAAGAATAAAATGATGACGTTCATGACGCCATATTAATTAGATAAAGACTAATCAGTGTTTTTCTCCTATTTTGAACCTGTCACTAAGTAATTATCTCACACACAAACACACACACACACACACACACACACACATATATATATATATATATATATGTGTGTGTGTGTGTGTGCATTTAGGAGTAAGTATCCATTTCCTAGTTGGTAAATCATCCGAGAATTTTTTTTTTTTTTTTGGAATTTTCCAAGGAGAGCTCAACTATTTAGGAGTAAGTATCCATTTTCGAGTAATTAAGGAGGTAACTCCTTAATCTCTCCCCCCATCCCACGTGTCTATTCTGTTTTATTTATCCATTGGATCTGAAGAAGTCCTGTTATATTTTTCTTCGTGTTTTTGGTTTACACCAGAAACTGAAAAACAGGATGGAAATAAATTTATAATCCTAAATTAACCGGTCTTAGGTTTTTTCTTAAAGATATATATATATATATATATATATATATAATATATATAGCCTTGTGTCACATCTATGCAAAAAGCTTAGTAATTTACTTGGAGGTGCTCGTGGTGTAATGGTTATCCTCGTAGGAAATGGAAACGACGACACGAGTTCAAATGCTGGACGAGACTGATTGCATTTCACATAGCACTGATACACTTTTGGAAAAGTATGAATCCAATTATTCTCCCTCCAGCTATGGGTAAATTGTAGGGCAGTCTAGGTTCTTCAGCTTTGGTGAGGCAACTTATCTAGGGAGAAAGAAAACTCAGAATTCAAACCAGTTAAACTCCGCTTAAAAATTGACCTTGTGTCATGTCCTGACCTTGTGTTGGTGTAACGGTTTGCAAGCTAGACTAGCAAAATTACACACACACACACACACACACACACACACACACACACACACACACATATATATATATATATATATTATATATGTAAACGTTTGGATAGCTTAGACAAAGTATCAATGGTGCATAGAGAAAATAACTTTTCTTCCTACGTAATCATCAGACCAATTTTATTCTGGTCAAATGGACCAAAAACTTAGTCACCACGGGTCGTCAACACTGAAATGTAGGACCCACATTGTTAATATATATATATATATATATATGTGTGTGTGTGCGTGTGTGTGTGTTAAGAAAGAGAGAGAGGGAGAAAGACCAGTAGACTGATTTATATATGTGTCCCTTCCTCCCCCCTCTCTCTCTCTCTCTGCTGTAAAAGACTAATTGAGTCATTAACTGTGTATTGTCTTCTGTTAAATGCCAAACGTTTTTTTTCTGAGACTCCCAAATCGGTTATAATTTGCCAAATAACACCAAAATAATTAGCACGCTATTTTTCCAAATGTTTTTCTTTCTCCCAGAAGAACTAGTTAAATTAATGATAGACTCTTTGTTTTTGCTTTTTTTTTTTTCTTCTTTAAGTTTCTTTTGTCCTGTCTGTGTTGTTGTTGTTGTTGTTGATCTTCTTCTTCTTCTTCTTCTTCTTCTTCTTCTTCTTCTTCTTCTTCTTCTTCTATTATTTTAATTTTCCACTTTTTTTTCATTGTCTGCAATTCGTCTGGCCTCATAATTGATATTTATGTAAAGTAGGATTTCTCTTTATGACTTTTCGAAAAGAATATTTAAAATGTCTGCTATTCTATAAACTTTAAAATATTCTTCTGAATAGACAAATTATAATTTGTCCCTAGATGGGACAGTAGATTACGATAGTTGTAAAACCCCGACTCCAAATAGGGTCACATTTTAGACGTGTATAGTGACCTGCAATCTCTGATGACAGGATCATTGCGACTGAGGGGGCTTTTATTTGGGTACTACGTGATCACATTGATTGTAAAAAAACTCAACTTCAGCCCTTACTTGTGTTCGACGTGGGGTCGGAGGGCCCCGATCCCATTAATCAGCTTATGATGTCAAACTCTCGTATCGATGAAATTATTCTACCAATTTTAATTCGTATGGCAGCCAGACACCCAAATTATTTTATCTTATCATATTTACCCAACCCATCCGCTCGGGCAGGATATGACACAAAAGTCAATTTTTAAGCGGAGTTTAACAGGTTTGAATTCAGAGTTTTCCTTCTCCTAGACTAGTTGCCTCACCAAGACTGAAGAACTCAGTCTGCCCTAATATTTACCCATAGCTGGAGGGAGGATACTTGGATTCATACATTTCCCAAGGGTATTAGTGCTATGTGAAATGCAATCAGTCTCGTTCAGGATTTGAACTCGTGTCGCCGTGTCCATTTCCCACGACGATAACCGTTACACCACGGCACCTCCATCATTTTATCTTATAGTCACTAGAAAATGATGAATGGCAGTTAAAATGACTTGAGAAAGAATTAAATAAAATTATGTCTGCCAATTTGTTATTCTACGTGAAATAATTCATTTGAAAGGAAACAAGATTTGGCATGAACCCTCTAAGCGTTTATATATCAATTATTCAAAAGAAAAAAGGATCTGGCATTAAATAGCCAACAAGTGTTGATATGTCATTTATTCAAAAGAATCAGGATCTGGCAATAAATAGCCTATAAGGGTTGATATGTCATTTATTCAAGGAAATAAGATGTGGCATTAAATAGCCTACATGAGTTGATGTGTCATTTATTTAAAAGAAACAAGATTTGGCATTAAATAGCCAACAAGGGTTGATATGCCATTTAATCAAGGAAATAAGATGTGGCATTAAATTGCCTACAAGGGTTGATAGGTAATTTATTCAAAAGAAATAAGATTTGGCATTAAATAGCCTACAAGCTTTGATATGACATTCAATAAAATAGCCGACTAATCAGCAAATATCTTCGGTTAGCGTTCAGAACGGTTCGTTCTATGGACTTCGTCCATTTTCAATAAGTGAGAAGTTACATTATTCAAGAAACCAGAAAGTTGGTATGAGAGTAATTAACATTTCATTTCCTTCCTCATTTGTGGCATGTTGGATCGCTGTCTCGAAGTAATGGAGCTACTACTCCAGACACAATATTACGGTCAATTTCGGACTAATACTCAAGATAGAGGTATACACCCCTCCATTATTGCTCCCAGCGAAGATGAATTGAGATCAAAAACACCACGAGATGTGCCGAGCGTTGAGGGTGTTGTTAGCATAGTATAATTACGAAAGACTTTTAAGAATTGTCTCTCTCCTCGTGTCGAAAAACCGAAGTCAGAAATTAATAAACGGTTCGTACCTGAACAACGGAGTCGATTGTGTATTTCTATTACAGCTATATAACAAAAGCAGTAAAAGGAGTCTGTATCCCTGGTGTAGTTGTTAACGCGCTGAACAGAGACATATAGTGTAAGAGAGTTCGAATTTTACTGACTCTAGAATATTTCAAGAATGGTCATGAATGTCTTCTGGGAAGAACTAGTCAAGTATTTACTTTTTTTGAAGAAATTTCAGTAGCAGAGATTGATTATGAGAAATTTTCTGGTTCTTCTGAGCTATTATTTTTCTAATTTTTTTTTTTTCATTTTCACTTATTTGATGATATCCCTTCTGATATTATTTCCGTTGTTTTTGCTTGTTCCCTTTTTTATTATCAACATGGTACACAATTCCAATATTCATTCTTTTATCATGTCAGCATATTTTACGGTTTTTATCGGGATTTGTACTTCTATTGTAGTTTTAGAAAGACAGACCCACAAAAAGAAAGAGAGAATGAATGAATGAATGAAAAATGAAAGAACTGATTTGACTCAACTGACCAAAAAACAGAAAAATAGAAAGAGCGAAAAAAAAAAGAACGAAATAAATAAATAAAGAACGAAATAAATAAAGAAAGAAAGAAAGAAAGAAAGAACGAAAGAAAGAAAGAAAGAAAGAAAGAGAGAAAGAATTAATGAAAAATGAAAGAACTGGTTTGACTCAACTGACTAAAAACAGAAAAAAAGAAAGTGCGAAAAAAAAAAGAAAGAGCGAAAGAAAAAAAGAACGAAATAAATGAAGAAAGAAAGAAAAATAGAAAGAAAGAAAGAAAAATGAAAGAACTGATTTGACTCAACTGAACAAAAACAGAAAGAAAGAAAGAAAGAAAGAATGAAAAATGAAAGAACTGATTTTACTCAACTGACCAAAAACAGAAAGAAAGAAAGAAAGAAAGAATGAAAAATGAAAGAACTGATTTTACTCAACTGACCAAAAACAGAAAAAAAGAAAGAAAGAAAGAATGAAAAATGAAAGAACTGATTTTACTCAACTGACCAAAAACAGAAAGAAAGAAAGAATGAAAAATGAAAGAACTGATTTGACTCAAGTGACCCAAACCAGAAAGAAAGAAAGAAAGGAAGAATGAAAAATGAAAGAACTGATTTTACTCAACTGACCAAAAACAGAAAGAAAGGAAGAAAGAAAGAAAGAAAGAAAGAATGAATGAATGAAATAACTGATTTGACTCAACTGACAAAAGAAAGAAAGAAAGAAAGAAAGAAAGAAAAATGAAAGAACTGATTTTACTCAACTGACCAAAAACAGAAAGAAAGAAAGAATGAAAAATGAAAGAACTGATTTGACTCAAATGACGCAAAAATAGAAAGAAAGGAAAAAAGAAAAAAGAAAAAAGAAAGAAATGAATTAAAAATGAAAGAACTGATTTTACTCAATTGACCAAAAACAGAAAGAAAGAAAGAAAGAAAATTGAATTAACTGATTTTACTCGACTAAACAAAAATAGAAAGAAAGAAAGAAAGAAAGAAAGAAAGAAAGAAAGAAAGAAAGAAAGAAAGAAAAGGCAGGAGAATAGAAATATAGAAAGAAAGAAAGAATGAAAAATGAAAGAACTGATTTTACTCAACTGACTTTTCTCAACTGACCAAAAACAGAAAGAAAGAAAGAAAGAAAGAAAGAAAGAAAAGACAGGAGAAAAGAAGGAAAGAAAGAAAGAAAAGACAGGAGAATAGAAAGAAAGAAAGAAAAAAAGAAAAGAAAGGAGAATAGAAAGAAAGAAAAAAAGAAAGAAAAGACAGGAGAATAGAAAGAAAGAAAGAAAGAAAAGAAAGGAGAATAGAAAAAAGAAAGAAAGAAAGAAAGAAAGAAAGAAAGAAACGACATGAGAATAGAAAGATAGAAAGAAAGAAAAGACAGGAGAATAGAAAGAAAGAAAGAAAAGACAGGAGAATAGAAAGAAAGAAAGAAAGAAAGAAAGAAAGAAAGAAAGAAAGAAAGAAAGAAAAGAAAGGAGAATAGAAAGAAAAAAAAGAAAGAAAAAAAATGACAGGAGAATAGAAAGAAAGAAAGAAAGAAAGAAAGAAAGAAAGAAAAGACAGGAGAATAGAAAGAAAGAACAAAAAAAAGAAAGAAAAGATAGGAGAATAGAAAGAAAGAAAGAAAGAAAAGACAGGAGAATAGAAAGAAAGAAAGAAAGAAAAGACAGGAGAATAGAAAGAAAGAAAGAAAGAAAGAAAGAAAGAAAGAAAAGACAGGAGAATAGAAAGAAAGAAAGAAAGAAAGAAAAGACAGGAGAATAGAAAGAAAGAAAGAAAGAAAAGACAGGAGAATAGAAAGAAAGAAAGAAAGAAAGAAAGAAAAGACAGGAGAATAGAAAGAAAGAAAGAAAGAAAGAAAGAAAGATGGAAAGAAAGAAAGAAAAGACAGGAGAATAGAAAGAAAGAAAGAAATATAGAAAAGAAAGGAGAATAGAAAGAAAGAAAGAAAGAAAGAAAAGACAGGAGAATAGAAAGAAAGAAAGAAATAAAGAAAGAAAGAAAGAAAAGAGAATAGAAAGAAAGAAAGAAAGAAAGAAAGAAAAGACTGGAGAATAGAAAGAAAGAAAGAAAGAAAGAAAGAAAAGAAAGGAGAATAGAAATATAGAAAGAAAGAAAGAATGAAAAATGAAAGAACTGATTTTACTCAACTGACTTTTCTCAACTGACCAAAAACAGAAAGAAAGAAAGAAAGAAAGAAAGAAAGAAAAGACATGAGAAAAGAAGGAAAGAAAGAAAGAAAAGACAGGAGAATAGAAAGAAAGAAAGAAAAAAAGAAAAGAAAGGAGAATAGAAAGAAAGAAAAAAAGAAAGAAAAGACAGGAGAATAGAAAGAAAGAAAGAAAGAAAAGAAAGGAGAATAGAAAAAAGAAAGAAAGAAAGAAAGAAAGAAAGAAACGACATGAGAATAGAAAGATAGAAAGAAAGAAAAGACAGGAGAATAGAAAGAAAGAAAGAAAAGACAGGAGAATAGAAAGAAAGAAAGAAAGAAAGAAAGAAAAGAAAGGAGAATAGAAAGAAAAAAAAGAAAGAAAAAAAATGACAGGAGAATAGAAAGAAAGAAAGAAAGAAAGAAAGAAAGAAAAGACAGGAGAATAGAAAGAAAGAACAAAAAAAAGAAAGAAAAGATAGGAGAATAGAAAGAAAGAAAGAAAGAAAGAAAGAAAGACAGAAAGAAAGAAAGAAAGAAAAGAAAGGAGAATAGAAAGAAAGAAAGAAAGAAAGAAAGAAAGAAAGAAAGAAAGAAAGAAACGACATGAGAATAGAAAGATAGAAAGAAAGAAAAGACAGGAGAATAGAAAGAAAGAAAGAAAGAAAAGACAGGAGAATAGAAAGAAAGAAAGAAAGAAAGAAAGAAAGAAAGAAAAGACAGGAGAATAGAAAGAAAGAAAGAAAGAAAGAAAAGACAGGAGAATAGAAAGAAAGAAAGAAAGAAAAGACAGGAGAATAGAAAGAAAGAAAGAAAGAAAGAAAGAAAGAAAGAAAAGACAGGAGAATAGAAAGAAAGAAAGAAAGAAAGAAAGAAGGAAAGAAAGAAAGAAAAGACAGGAGAATAGAAAGAAAGAAAGAAATATAGAAAAGAAAGGAGAATAGAAAGAAAGAAAGAAAGAAAGAAAGAAAAGACAGGAGAATAGAAAGAAAGAAAGAAATAAAGAAAGAAAGAAAGAAAAGAGAATAGAAAGAAAGAAAGAAAGAAAGAAAGAAAAGACTGGAGAATAGAAAGAAAGAAAGAAAGAAAGAAAGAAAGAAAAGAAAGGAGAATAGAAAGAAAGAAAGAAAGAAAGAAAGAAAGAAAGGAAAGAAAGGAGAGTAGAAAGAAAGAAAGAAAAAAAAGACAGGAGAATAGAAAGAAAGAAAGAAAGAAAGAAAGAAAGAAAGAAAGGAAAGGAGAATAGAAAGAAAGAAAGAAAGAAAGAAAAGAAAAGAGAAAGAAAGAAAGAAAGAAAAGACAGGAGAATAGAGAGAAAGAAAGAAAGAAAGAAAGAAAAGACAGGAGAAAGAAAGAAAGTAAGAAAGAAAAGACAGGAGAATAGAAAGAAAGAAAGAAAGAAAGAAAGAAAGAACGAAAGAAAAGACAGGAGAAAAGAAAGAAAGAAAGAAAGAAAGAACGAAAAAAAGAAAGAAAAGACAGGAGAATAGAAAGAAAGAAAGAAAGAAAGAAAAGACAGGAGAATAGAAAGAAAGAAAGAAAGAAAGAAAGAAAGAAAGGAGAAAGAAAGAAAGAAAGAAAGAAAAGACAGAAGAATAGAAAGAAAGAAAAAAAGAAAGAAAGAAAGGAGAAAATAAAGGAGAATAGAAAGAAAGAAAGAAAGAAAGAAAAACAGGAGAATAGAAAGAAAGAAAGAAAGAAAGAAAGAAAGAAAGAAAGAAAGAAAGAAAGAAAAGACAGGAGAATAGAAAGAAAGAAAGAACGAAAGAAAAGACAGGAAAATAGAAAGAAAGAAAGAAAGAAAGAAAGAAAGAAAGAAAAGACAGGGGAATAGAAAGAAAGAAATAAAGAAAGAAAGAAAGAAAAGACAGGAGAATAGAAAGAAAAAAAGAAAGAAAGAAAGAAAGAAAAGAAATGAGAATAGAAAGAAAGGAGAATAGAAAGAAAGAAAGAAAGAAAGAAAAGAAAGGAGAATAGAAAGAAAGAATTAAAGAAAAAACAGGAGAATAGAAAGAAATAAATAAAGAAAAGACAGGAGAATAGAAAGAAAGAAAAAAAGAAAGAAAGAAAGAAAGAAAAGAAAGGAGAATAGAAAGAAAGAAAGAAAGAAAGAATGAAAGAAAAGACAGGAGAATAGAAAGAAAGAAAGAAAGAAGAATAGAAATATATAGTCGAAAGAATGAAAAATAGTTATGAATGAAATGAAGAAACAAAGGAATACATTTCTGTAGAAAAAACAAGTTAGAAAAAAAAAGAAAAAAAAAAAGAAAGAATCCGTTTAAATTTTTACATTTTTCTTTCATTTCCTCATGTTTGATGATGTGTCCTTCCGATATTCTTTCCGTTATTTTTCTTGTTCCCTTTTCCATTTTCATTATGGTACACAATGTTGAATTTCAAATCTAATCCCTATTATCCTGTTTACATATTGCTATAATTTTACTCGGAATTTCTACTTCTTTTTCATTTTTGGCCAAGATATTGATATTATCCATATACATAAAATAATTGATCTTTTTCCGTGATTTTGTAAATTTGTAGCCCTTACACCTCTATATTTCCTAAGAATTTAATAAAAAAATTTAATTGACTGCCAACGGGGCCATCACAAAATCGTAGATGTGAGAATCAGTAGTTGTTGAGGTTGTAGGAAGGTTGTTCGTGGTTATGCTTAGCGAATTCATATTGGAAGGTAGCGCACGAAATATTTTAGTGAAACGAAATGTCCATTAAACTAAAAAAGAAGTTTATGTTGCAACAAAATTGTATTTTACATACTATTATTATTATTATTATTATTATACTCCTTTAGAGTTTTTCACATCAGTGTCAGCTGATGGTCTTTCACTGGAGTTTGAGTGACAGCAAGTCTCCTCAAGTCTCCAGGACTCGTCTCAGGATTCTGGCCGTTCTTAGTGCTGTCGTTTGGATAGTCTCTACCCCTCGGCCAAGTTCCAAGTCCTCCAGGCCTTTTAATAATCCTTTAGTTACTGTGCCTAACGCACCAATCACATTTGGCACAATTGTTACTTTCATGTTTCACAGCTTTTTCAGTTCTCTAGCAAGGTCGAGGTACTTATCTTTCTTTTCACTTTCCTTCCCTGAAAAGTCGACAATTTTACAAATTCTCTTTTTTTTGTTGATTATTATGAAGTCTGGTTTTCTGGCCGGTATTAGGTGATCCGTTTGTATGTTAAAGTCCCATAGGAGTTTATGCAATTCATTATTATTATTATTATTATTATTATTATTATTATTATTATTTACGCTTTTAGAGTTTTTCACATCAACGTTAGCTGATATTCTTTCACTGTTGTTTGAGTGACAAAAACTCTCTTCAAGTCTCCAGGACTCTTCTCAGTATTCCGGCCGTTCTCAACAATGTAGCAGATTGGATTGTCTCCAATCTTTCTGTTATTTCCAAGTCCCTCAGTCGCTTGAATAATCCTTTGGTTGCAGTGCCAAGAGCACCAATCACAAATGGTATAATTGTCACATTCATGTTCCAGTTTTGTTGTTGTTTTTTTTTTAAATTGGGAGTTAGCGTTGGTCAAATCCGTCCTTGAGAATATATATATATATATATATATATATATATATATATATATATATATATATATGTCTTTATTGGGAATCCATTTTAAGATGAGGCGTCTTAAACTGAGAATTATCTTTTAGTACCAAGATGAGGACAAAAGTCCGCAAAAAAAATTAATTCTTATATATATATATATATATATATATATATATATATGTACATATATATTTATCGAACTTAAAAAAAAAGAAAATAAATAAAATAAAACAAATAAAAAAGTTAAATAACCAAAATTCCAACTAACGGAAGAATTCTGAAAATAAAATAAATAGGTAAATAAAAAAACGAATTTTAAAAAACGAGGTGGTAACTCTTCACCTATCGTCCTTCCCCTTCACCCCCTGTGTCTATTCTGTTTTATTTATCCATTGGATCTGAAGAAATACTGTTATATTTTTCTTCGTGGTTTTGGTTTACATCAGAAACGCAAAACAGGATGGAAATAAATTTATAATCCTAAAATAACCGGTCTTTGGTTTTTTCTTCAAAGAAAGTATATATATATATATATATATATATATATATACGTATGTATTACTTATGAACCGTAACAGAGTCACCAAGGAAAATGATTTTCTTATATTTTCACCTCTGCTACTGTTTTCTCGTGAGGATTCTGGGTTGTGCTTATACCATTTATTGGTATTGTGAAATTTAAATTTCTAGCTCATTTCCCAGTGGATCACCTTGCCCACCCAGTTGTGTCTAGCCTCGTAGTCCTTCTTTGCCAATTTGCTGCATTCGCTTATTATGTGATTGATGGTTTCATCTCTGTCGCCGCATAGTCAACTCAATTTATCACTGGTTACAAAAGATGTTAGCTTATAAGAACTGATCCCTTCTTAGGGTGTTTCTTACGTTCTCGTCTCAGCTACTTTTTGTTGGTAGGGTCAAATTTAAACTTTTAGCACAGTTCCCATTGAATCCCCTTCCCCACTCAGTCATGTCTATTGTTATTATTATTTTATTCCTTGTGAGTGTTGAGTAAAGTTTTAACTTGTGGTTTTTCACTGTAGTCTGCTGGACAATAATTATTCTGTGGTCCCCATAACTTTTTTTAAGTATTAAAGATTATTTTAACAGTGCAGTTGCGTGGATTGTCACTATTCTTTTGGTTTCCGTTTCCTTAGTGGCTATTCCAAACCCACTAACTACGATAGGTTTTGCTGTCAACTTCATATTCCATAAATTTTTCAGTTCTCTTCCGTCTCTTCATTTTCTTTCGTTTTCTTTCACTTTGTGGTCTGCTCATTATCAATATTTTCTAGATGCAATGTTCATTTTTTCCAGCTAATTAAATCTAGGTTTGGTCCTCTGGCCCGAATTAGATGATCAATTTGTATCTCTATCCCACAACCACACACCTGTTGTATATCGGTGGAAAAAGTGACAAAAAAAAAATTGTGTATGAAATTATACTCTCTCTATTTATTTATAAAAGCTCGAAATGGTCTCGTCTTAGAGAGAGAGAGAGAGAGGGGGAGAGAGGGAGAGAGATACGATATCTTCAGATTTACACCAGGTTGAGATACATCTCCAGAGAGCCTTGTTTATTCATGCTTCTTTTACGGAAGACTGGTATAGGGACGCCCCCCCTGTTCCGGGTTAGCGACGAAACGACGTGACTGCCCCCTGCAAATCGCTGACTCTGTTGCTTGTTCACTGATAGCACTCTCCGACTGATCGCTGGGGTAGAAAACTTCCCTCATTACATATTTTTCGTATGGCCACGCAATTCTTGCTATGTAATTTACTTGGAATTTCCACTGCCGTTTGTTAACCTTAAGTCACTGCTGTACATATTATTTTGAAATCCACAAACTAACCGGCCAAAGGTCAGTTTTAATAAACCGAGTTAGGGAGTCTTGACGTTACCGTATTTGTCGCGCGCCCCATCAAACAAGTGAGTAGATCACAAGGCCTTTTTAAAGATGAGGCTGGACGCAAGGCTGTAACCCAGACATGTCCAGCATTCCTAAAAATGCCCAGAGCTCCGTCGGCATTCCCATAAAAAGAGGCGCCTCAGGCGCCCGACGTTAATTCTAGCTCCTCCCAGGAGAGTTACAACTCGGAGGGACTTCCATCTTTAGCCAAAGAAATGTCAATCTCGGCGGCGTGACGCAAATGGTTAGCTTCCTAAGCACCTGCGCCAGGCAGCCTCGATTGTCTACCGTATCCAGAGACACAACACACCGGACCAAATCCGGGCTGTTGGGACACAGCCGGTTTAAGCGTGCCCCATCTACTTGAGCAGTACAAGTGTGCAAAATTTCGCTTGGTTCATATTGTGGTGAGATCGGCCGTGTGAATCTCAGTGGAGAGTTTTCATCAACTTTTATAAGATTTTATTTTTTTTTATTGGCATAAAGGTTAATTTGCCAGACTGCAGCCTCGAAGAAATAGACTTTGAACAACAGTCGAGCAATTACGTTATCTGGGGATTAATTCATTCGGAAAAATAATAAACATCCTTATTGCCTCAGCAAAGGATTAAAATGAGAGATTTCAGATATTTTCATTGAATTCTTTAAAAGTAATATTGATGTTATTTGATTTTTATTTTCTGAAAGCAAAGAAAAGAACTAAAAAAGATTTTTTTACTTATTTTTAATGTGTTGGTATAGTTAAGCTGTCACTGTTCTGAAAAAGCTCCTGACGTAACAACTTTTAAAGAATCGCAGGATAAAATAGAAAATTTCATTTTATCGTAAAATAAATTATTTTGAATTAGCCTTTAATTCCAGGGATAATCGAATTCTTGAATAAAAAAAATACTCGCTAATTGGAATCAAGTTAATCAGAAGAGGTTATTGTTTGGCGTTTTTATCACCAATTATAGCAAACTTCACTGAATTATTCAGACAAATGCTTCATTTTTATTGAATTAAACGACAACGCTTCAGACAAAATTTGTCTCACGGCATATATGCGGTTTACCGAGGGTAAATATTCTCGTTAATCTATGGTTATTTCTTCCTAATATTTTGCCCGGTCAGCAGTACTTACAAAAATCGCCGACTAACGAAACAGTCTGTCTGTGGATGACAATACATATGCTTCCCTACCCCTGTGGGGTTGAGCTCTCTAGCGAGGGAATTAATGTTTGCCACTTGCGTAAAGCAGGGCTCTTCAAAGGAATTGAGCTCTCGGTAGCCGTTAAGCGAATATATGTAAACAAATGTGATACATAAGCGTTTACATTTCCTTCTCATGCGCTAGTTTCCTTGTCGCTGATAGTTTAATCTTGGATTGGTGTTTGAGTCAGTTGGTTTTCGATCCCAGCTTCGGGAATCCGGCATGTCTAGCCACACTGACGAGTTGTGATACAATGAAATAGTCTCTCTGTGGATGACAATATATATGCTCCCCTACCCCTGTGGGGTTGCGCTCTCTAGCGAGGGAAGTAATGGTTGCCACAAGCGTAAAGCAAGGCTCTTCAGATGAATTGAGCTCTCGGTAGACGTTAAGCGGATATATGTAAACAAAACAAATATGATACATAAGCTTTTAATTTTCTTTCGCTTGCGCTAGTTTCCTCGTGGTTGAGTGGTAGAATCTTTGGTTGGCGTTTGAGTCAGCCGAATTTCGATCCCCGCTTCGGGAATCTGGTGTGTCTAGCCACACTGAAGAGTTGTGATACAACGAAACAGACTGTCAATGGATGACAATATATATGCTCCACTACCCCTCTGGGGTTGAGCTCTCTAGCTCTCTAGTTTCCTTGTGGCTGATAGTTGAATCTTGGATTGGTGTTTGAGTCAGTCGGTTTTCGATCCCCGCTCCGGGAATCTGGTGTGTGTAGCCACACTGAAGAGTTGTGATACAACGAAACAGTCTGTGGATGACAATATAAGGAAAACTGCAAATAGATTCGACGGTTCTAAATTACATTGGTATTTTTCATGACGTCTAATGATCTATATATTCTGATAAAGGTCACAATACCAAACTGGTGAACGTTGACAAATATTTCTACGAATAAAATCATCCTTTGAAGTATTTTTTCATCCCTATACATGTTCACTCACATACAAACTCTCTCTCACACACACACAATCACATACACACACACGCATATATGCACGAACATATGTATATATTCTTTTTTTTTCTGGGAAATTTGAAGTAAGTCCGACTGTATGGAAATGAACATATATGAAAAACACAAAATCTTCGGGGAATGATTTTATTTGTCATCATCATCATGTCGTGTCGCTAGCACGGATATCCCTGACCCTCTCTCGCAACTTCTCCCTCTCATTCATTGCCTCTGGCAGGTCTTCAGGGCTACATCCCGTATCCGCACATAGCTGCTGAATGTATGTTCGAGCTGGTCGTCCTGCTTTTGCCCGGCCATATGTGGGGTCCATAGGAGTACATCACTTATGAGCTCGTCCCAGCTTCTCCAGAAACAAGCACCTAACGTTGGCAAAAATTTAAATTTTATTTGTACGCTGAATTATTTGCCAACGTTAGGCGCTTGTTTGTTTTTGTTTTTGTTTTTTTTAATAAATGCTCAATCCAGATGTTTGTATATTTGAACTCGCATTTTCTGATTTTTTAAAAATTTAACTCTTTGTTTGTTTGTTTTTTTAGTGAAACGAAAAACAAGAACAAAGGTCTATACTTCTTTCTTCTGGTTGCCCCCTTCATATTGTTATTATTGTTTAGAAGTTATTTCAAAAGTGTAAGGTATTTCATTAAAATAATTGCATCTATCTATCTATGTCCAGATCTGTCTTGATCAGTTCATATTTCCAACATTCCATAACACATCCATCCGTCATTATCAATGTCAGTTTTTTTTTATATCTCCCTCAGTTAGTTTATTTTTTCTTTGAGGCATATATACATTCGTGGGTTATTTAACGCCAAATGCATCTTTGTAGAAGGGAACTAGTTGTACTATTCATTTATAGCTCAAGTCTACATATTAACTTCTATAAAAATGTATATATATATATATATATATAGGGTACTCAGTGAGTCTACTCATTGAGTACCCCATTCACAAAGTCTAGAACCATATATGTTCACTGACGAAAGAATCAACCTGGAAAGATAGACATATGCAAATCCTTGCCCAGTTGGCTGATGCTGTAGAATACACTGACTGCATCTCTTCAGAGGGATAAGACTCCACCAACAAGTGTCCTGCATATGACATAAAAAAAATCTGATGGGATGTTCCAGTAATGCTGGATCTTCGGGGAATGTGAAGTACACATTCATTGCCATCGCTCCCAGGTTCAATCTGATCCAGAGCGGTAGCAACTAACAGCGCCCTACCTATGGCTCTAATAGAATTAAACTTTGCACTTATGCTAAATTGAATTGTTTGAAATAAAACTGTTATTTGCTATGTATTGATTGCAGAAAATGTCGATTTATATTTAAACTAAAATTATTTATATATTTGATAGCCGTTGGCATCCAGTACTCCTTTAAATATTTTACATTTTCCTTGGATTATTACTTTTTAATCTAATCCTTAGACTAGTTTCCTTGGATTATATATATATATATATATATATATATATATATATGTTTATATTTAAAATATCCAGTAAGTGTCCAAGGACAGTGGGTGTGGATTATTCTTTACATAGAATATATGAGGAAAATCATATAAATCTATGAGAGTTCTCAATAAATGGCTATTGTTAGTTCCCTATTTATTCGCTGGCGTATAAGAAAATTCACATTCAGTGCGTTTATAGTACAACTCGTAGCCATTAGTTAAATGGTCTTAGTCTGTTTAGAAAATCACACCTGCTAGGGAGAAGTAGCCCCTACAAGAACGCAAAATTAGAAGGGATTTACCAGTAGATTAATTCCACTACTGTTTCTTAATCGTTCTAACACATAACATTTTAACCCCCTCTTCCCACACCTACGAATGAAATGATTTGTAATTTATTTCAACTTTTATTCTTATTTTTATGCTTATTTTTATTTTTTATTTTTTTTTATTTTTCTATTTTTCTATTTTTTAATTTTTCTTTTCTTTTTTTTCTTTTTTAATTTTTCAATTCCTTTATTTTATCTTCTGAATACGAACTGTAACTCCACATTTGTTACTCTGCGACGAGAGAGAAGCATGTAAATAGTCATCTGACAAGACGGAGAGTATAGAAATGATATTCTCCGCAGAAATAAATTTATTATGACGACTCAACCGAGGTTGAGTCTCCATCAAATTGTACTTTATATATATATATATATATATATATATATATATATATATATATATATATGTATATCAAGTAGGTGTCCAAAGACAATGAGTGTGGAATATTCATATATAGAGTATATTAAGGATTTCACATAGATCTATGGGAGTGCTCAATGCATGGCTAATGAGTTTTCTGCCAGTAATATATATATATATATAGTTTACACAAGAAGAACTCGACTCAGTACTAAGAAAAACCAAAACAAAAGGAAAGTAGCAGGGCTTGATAACCCCAGAAGGATGGAAGACCAGGGAATTCGATGACCTACAGTTCCGACACTGTAATGTCGTATATAGCCAAACCACAATAAACAAGGACAAAGGATTGCATCCTCTCTTTCTCTAAGAATGACATCGGAATAACCAAGAACTAACGAGGTATAACCCTTACATCCATAGCGGCCAAGATGTATTATGTCCTATTATGCAACCGAATAAAACTGAAAATTGAGAAAATACTTAGGAAAAACTAAAAATGCTTTCGGAGAAATCGATCCACGACATCACAAATTTTGAGTATCCATAGAAATCTTGAAGGTGAACATGCAAAAAGTCCTTGAGATAATAATATTATTCGTCGACTTCTTCAAAGCTTTTGACTCCATACACAGAGGGAAGATGGAGCAAATACTTCTCGTCTACAGCCTTCCCAAAGAAACCGTCGCAGCCTTAGGGATGCTATATAAAAAGACAAAAGTAAAATTCTGCTCACCGGATAGAGACACAGACTACTTCCACATCGTAGCAGGTGTGCAAAGGGAAGAAGCAGAAGATACTGCGCAAAAACAATTTACGGAGCCGGATGACACAGTGCTTCTGGTAAATACACCTGCAGAAGTCGATTCGCTGTTATAAGTTACAAAACTCTTTGCTTCGATGTGGCACAAAGCCGAATAAATGAGACACCGAAAGTAAATCGAACTTACTCGTGAAGGTTTCCTAGACTAGCTTGCTAGTTAACCATTATACCACCGGTAGTACCGCGACTTGCGCTGTAGAAAACGACGACTGCACTTTAGCAGAGGACACCAGTTGTCATAGATGTTGACACTTAATGCTTTTGGACGGGATCCAGCCGAGTAAACAGTATTAAATCCTGTAACCGAGTTGCCAACTGACTAGCAACAATCCACTTTCGCCCTTTCTACTTTAAACAGGCGATAGGAAAAACTTGATCCAAACAATATGCTGCTAATATAAAGCCTTAGAAAACAATACGATTGTCCCGAACACATTCTTCAAATTCGTTTTAAAGCAAACGGGTAGCCAACACATTTTATCTTTTATCAGTTAAAAGGCGGTGAATGAGGTTGACTTGCGCTGTGGTTGCTATAGTTGAAACAATAAATAATATCTAATAAACTTATTTGTGTTGAATAACAATACTTGAAACCTGCCAACTGTATGCAAAGAAATAAGTTCGGTTTGGTTTGGTTTGTTGGGTTTTATGGCATATCAACTTGTGTAGGTTATTTAAGGCCAAATCCATTCATATGTAAATAATCAGTTCTATTTAAAACAATTCAGTTTAGCATGAGTACACAGTTTAATTGTCGAAAACATTTCTATTTCAAACTATTCAAGCAGTTGTATATAACAATTCAGTTTAGTGTAAGTACAGTTTCAATGTCAAAAACAATTCAATTTAAAACAATTCAGTTTAACAAAAGCATGCTGTTTAAATATGAGAACAGTTTTATTGTAAAAAACATTTCTATTTCGAGTTATTCAATTTAATCAAGCAATTCTACTTCACGTAATTCAGTTTAGTAAAAGTATAGATTTTGTTTACACACAGTTACATGTCAGAACAGTTCTATGTCAAACAATTCAGTTTAGTGTGAATACAGTTTCAATGTCAAAAAACAGTTCTATTTGAAATAATTCAGTTTACCACAAGCACGCAGTATAAAAATAAGCACGGTTTAATAGTCAAAAAACATTTCTATTTGAAGATATTCAGTTTAGCATACGTATGCCTTTCGTTCTATTTAACCCATAGATAGGGCCCTATCAGGTGCTACCACGCCGGGCCAGAGTGGACCTGGGAGCAATGGCAATGAAGGGGGGTTCCGTATTCCCCAAGGCCCCAGCATTACTTGGAACTCACCATCTGACTGTTTAGCGTTATATCTAGGACTCTCGTTGGGGAGGTCTTACCCCTCTGCAGAGGTGCGGTTAGTGTTTTCTACAGCCCCAGCCGACTGGGCAATACACAGAGTTAAATGTCACAACAGTTTTATTTTAGATAATTCAGTTTAGCATAATTACACAGTTTAGATGTCAAAACAGTTCTATTTCGAGCATCTCAGTTTAGCATTAGTAAGCAGTCTTAATGTCAAAACAGTTCTATTTTACAATCCAGTTCAGCATAAATACGCAGTTAAATGTATGAAAACAGTAAACGCCAACCACCATTTAGTTCTATTTAACCCCTAGATAGGCCCTTATCAAGTGCTACCACTCCTGGCCAGAGTAGACCTGGGAGCGATGGCAATGAAGGGGTACTCCGCGTTCGCCAAAGCTCCAGCATTGCTGGAACTTCATCATCAGATTGTTTAGTGCCATATGCAGGGCACTCGTTGGAGGGAATCTTACCCCTCCGCAGAGAAACAGTCGGTGTATTCTACAGTCCCAGCCGACTAGGCAAAAATAAGCGTGTTAAAAAATAATGATACTAACAAACTATTACCCACTCCACACACACACACACACACACACACACTATATATATATATATATATATATATATATATATATATACGAGGTGCATACGATAAGTTTTCAGACTTTTTTCGTATTGGCACTTTTATTGATAGTACACACATGAAGCTCTATTCCTCTTTGAAGTAATCTCTTTCGGCTGCAATGCACTTGTTGTACTGTTCCAACAACTTCTGCAAGGCCCCATGGACGACCTCTTGTGTCAGCATATGAATGACTTTCGTCACAGCCTCTTTCATCTCCTCAATTGTCTCATAACGACACCCTCTGAGCTTAGGGAATAACCAAAAGTCACAGGGAGCAAGGTCTGGACTATAGGGAGCGTGAGGAAGTGGCTTGATTCCCATTTTAGTCAAATAGTCTGTGATAAGGATGGAGTTGTCGACTAGTATATTGTCCTGATGGAAATGCCACTGACCCGAATTGAACAGTGCTGGCCTCTTCCGACGGAATCTCATCCTGAACTCCCTTAAAACCTCAACATAGTAACCCTAACCCTAAACCTAACCCTTTCGCCAATTGACTCTGTGTAATTGCCGTCTAGCTTTTTCTCCAGCTGTTTTGTTAGCGTCCAAGTAGTGCATCCATACAGCAGTATCGACACGACTGCTCCCTGGAAGAAACTGCGTTTCATTTTATCGGTCAAGTCTGATTTCTACATGATCGATAGTCTATCGATAGCTGTCCATGTCTTCGTTAGCCGCGTTTCGATGTCTTTTTCGGTTGATGAGACACTGCTTCATAGGTAGGTGAATTTAGATAGATAGATAGATAGATAGATAGAAACAAGATTTGGCATTGAATACCCCACAAGGGTTGATATGCCATAAAACATAACCAAAACAAAGTATATTTTATACCATATGATTATATGAATACGATCTCATCATTTTTGTTAGTTTCTTCTTGAACCTAATTTATAAATTGAAGATTTCCATAATTGCAAATATACAATGATACTGAAAATGCGTCCCGGCAATCAATAATAACACGTCTACCGATTTAGAGGTCACGATGTCGGCGCATGTTTAAGATTATATTATTTCATATTAAGTATAATAATATTGACTAATGCTGTCGCCCAAGATGAAGAAGTTTTCGCATTTATGTCTAAGGGCAGCTTTGATGTTTATGACATATATTAATTCATTTATACTTAATAATATAACAAAGGTATCCTAATCTAGCAATAGAAAGAAAGAAAGAAAGAAAGAAAGAAAGAAAGAAAGAAAGACAACGGAAATTAACAGACATAAAGAAAATGATTCCTAAAAGATAGAAAAAAGAAAGAAATCGGTAACAAACAGAATGATGGAAATGTTCACTAAAAGAAAGAAAGAAAGAAAGAAAGAAAACGGTAATCAACAGAATGTTCACTAAAATAAATAAATAAATAAATAAATAACGAAAGAAAACAGAAATAAAAAAAAACATGAAGAAAATGTTCTCTAAAAAAAGGAAAGAAAGAAAGAAAGAAAGAAAGAAAGAAAGAAAACGCTAATTAACAGAATGAAGATATTGTTCACGAAAAGAAAGAAAGAAAGGAAAGAAGAAAAAAGAAAGAAAGAGAGAGAAAAAAATGAAAGAAAACGGAAATTAAAGTAAATGTTCACTAAAAGAAAGAAAGAAAGAGAGAAAGAAAGAGAGAAAACGGTAATTATCAGAATGAAGAAAATGTTCACTAAAAGAAAGAAAGAAGGAAAGAAAGAAAGAAAGAAAGAAAGAAAGAAAGAAAGAAAGAAAACGGTAATTAACAGAATGAAGATAATGTTCACAGAAAGAAAGAAAGAAAGAAAGAAAGAAAGAAAGAAAGAAAGCACGAATATATTCATAACTCAGAGTATATATAGTAAAAAGAAAGAAAGAAAGAAAGAAAGAAAGAAATAGAGACAGAATGACATAAAAAAGAAAAAACGGAAAGAAGTCAATTTGAAAGAAAGAAGTATTAGATGGGAATGAAATAAAGAAACAAAGATATAAATATGTGTAAAATAAAGAGTGATGATTATGAAAGAAAGAAAGAAAGAATGAATGAATGAATGAATGAAAGAAAGTAAGAAAGAAAGGAGAATAGCTATATATATTTGAAAATAATAAGCAATGAATAAAATGACGAAATAAATTTCTCTCGAAGAAAACAAGATTAGAAAAAAGAAAGATTTTAAATAAAAGGCAAATAAACTGGAGAAAAGAAAGAAAAAAAAGAAGAAAGAAACAAAGAATGAAAAAAAGAAAGAAATAAATAAAGAAAGAAAGAAAAAGGCACTGAGAGAAAAAAGATTTTTAATCGAAAATTAAGAAAGAAAGAAAGAAACAAACAAACAAACAAATAAATAAACACAAAGGCACTGAAAGAAAAAAAAAGATTTTTAAACAAAGATTAAGAAAGAAAGAAAGAAAGAAAGAAAGAAAGAAAGAAAGAAAGAAAGAAAGAATACAGGAAAATGAAATTAAAAACCAACGAACATTAATCTGTTATAAAGAAAGAAAGATGATCCGTAAAAGAAAGAAAGAAAGAAAGAAAGAATGAATGAAATAAAGAAAGAAGGAAAAATAGATTTAAAGCGAGGACAACAAAAGAAAAAAAAAATAAACGGCCAAAAATTAAAAAAAATGATACAAAGAGAGAGAGAGATGATAAAAATAAAAATAAATTAGACTAGAAATATAAATAAAAATACATAAAGAACGAAAAATAAAAGAATTTGAAAAATGAAAGGTAACATTCTTTAGTTTAAGGAACCTTCAAGAAAAAAGACATTGACAAAATGATGGAATGGAAAAAGTTATCAGAAAAGCTAAAAACATTTCACGAACGAAAGATGCAGAAAGGCAAAAAGATTGCAAATAGGAAACGAGTTTGAAACTGAACGCAAAACAATGAAAAGACAATTGCATCACAGAAATATAACCATCATAGAAGAGAAAAAAAATTTCAAACAACCATATATATATATATATATATATATATATATATATATATATATATATATATATATAAAGAAGAGTTATCACGAAAGACAAGAAAAGAAATCCCGTGAAGTGTCCAACATCTGAGCCTTCACTGAACCGATCTTTCTTTTCCAGTATTGCTTCCTGAAAAATTTGAAAAAGAAACGGTCATCTATCTCCACAAATGGCGCCGTAGTTATAAGTAATAGCTTCGTTCTGATACCATTCCAAATGTTCCACGAAATTCACTTGATTGATCGAATTTGGCAAACGATTGGACGCTGCCTTCTACTGTCCGAACGTTCTTTCCTTTCTTAATGCCTTGACTAGCAGCCGACCGACCCCTTTCCTGCCTTTTATTTTTACGCATGAGCAGAAGTTCATCTTTCTTCTCCACACAGAAGAGTGCATCTCTGGTGTTTGGCCCCTTGAAGGCCTGGTCAAATGGCTTACGTTCTTGGCAACTATTTTCACAGAAAGTGTCCGTTTCCACAAAGATAGCGAATGGCACGACTCTTGGACAGTCCGCCTTCTAATATTTTCTTAATATTTATTAATAACCTACACCTCTCTCTGTTTGTTTGTCCGTGAGTAGAAAATTCATTTATCAATGGTATCAAATCAGTTAGCGATCACACATCTTGGATAGTTGTTTTCTCACGATGACAGTTTTTGGACAATTTATTCTAACTAGTATCCTCTTCTTCTTTTATTTTATCACTCTTTGTTGGTGTATGCATTCCGTCTTCTTCTTCCTGAAGTTGCTTGGAATTCTAAAATAAGTCAATTTTCCTAATTCCATGAATTATGCCTACAGTTATCCTCATCCTGGTTGTTTTTATCACTGCAATTTGGTCAGTGGATTCTTTGGCTTTCATAACATTCAATAAAGTCTTGACATAAGTCATCCTCTTTATTCCATCAAAGACCCCCACCACTGGGGAAGAGTAAACCCCCATCAACGTAGTCCTAGATATGTCGCTATACAAAAGAGACCCAGTCGGCTAGGCCTAAAGGATACACAGATGGCATCTCTGCAAGGGGGGTGAGACACACTCAACGAGTGTCCTGAATTGACGCTAAACAATCTGATTGTGAGTTTCCGGTAATATTGGAGCTTTCGGAGATGTAGAGAACCCATTCATTGCCATCACTCCCAGGTCCAACCTGGCCCAAAAGGGGTAGCACCTGATTGGGTCCTATCATCATCATCATCATATCGTGCTGGCAGCACGGATATCCCTGACCCTCTCTCGCCACTCCTCCCTATCGTTCATCGCCCTAGGTAGGTCTTCAGGACAACAACCTGAATCCTCACATAGCTGCTGAATGTACGTTCGTGCTGGTCGTCCTGCTTTTGCGCGGCCGTGTGTGGGGATCCATAAGAGTACATCTCTTATGAGTTCATCTCTGCTTCTCCAGCAATGTCCTGCATGTCTGGTTCGCCTAACTTGAATAGATTTCGTGATAGGGGGCAGGTGGCCGTACAGTTGGTGTCTTGTGGGGTGTTGCTGCCAGGACTTGTTGAGGATTGCACGCAGCATTCTTGTGTAATTGCCATCTAGTTTCTTCTCCAGCCGTTTTGTTAGCGTCCATGTAGTGCATCCATATAGCAGTATCGATGTGACCGCTGCCTGGAAGAAACTGCGTTTCATTTTATCGGTTAGGTCTGATTTCCATATAGTCGATAGCCTATTGATAGCTGTCCATGCTTTCGTTAACCTCGTTTCGATGTCCTTTTCGGTTGATTCGACGCTGCTTCCTAGGTACGTGAATTTGTCTACTAGTTTAAGAGGGGTTCCTTCTAGAGTGGAGATGTCCCCTGTTTGGTTATAGCACATATATTTCGTTTTGTGTGCATTAACATGGAGGCCTATGCTTGCTGCTGCTCGTTCCAGGCTATGCAGAAGTGTTTCGGCTTGGTCAGGTGTATTTGCCAGTATCGCTATGTCATCGGCGTAGTCGGCGTCGGTAATTGTTGTTGCGGGATATCTTCTGCTTCTTTTCTTCGTCAGTTCGAAGCCATTCTCTTTGATTTTGTCAATCGATGTTCTAAGTACGTAGTCTAGACAAATGATAAAGAGATACGGGGCCAGCGTGTCCCCTTGTAGTACTCCTGCTACAATTGGGTCCTATAATTGTACCAAATCGAACTAAACTACATGCTGATAATAAACTGAATTGTTTGAAATACACATTTCCACTTTAAAGTGTACGTAAACAAATGACTGATGCTTAATTGTATTTTTAGTTATAAATAGCAATACTTAGAACCATTAAATCTTGTTGACATGCTAAGCTGAATCATTTGAAATAGAACTGTTTTATCATTTAACTCTGTGTAAACAAAACCGTTACTTATTTTTGGAATTGATCTGTTTATATGCATAACATATTATACATATAATATTTTATGACATAATGGTTGATATGCCATAAAAACAAACAAAACCAACGCAAATTAATAATCTAAGTGTGAGGTTCAAATAATGCTGGAGTTTTGGGAAAGGCTGAGTAGTCCTTCATTACCATTGCTCCAAGGTCGATTCTGACCGGAAATAGTAGCACCTGTTTGGGTTCTATCAATGGATCAAATAGAACATATTGACATTAAAACTTAGTGCAAACAAATGACTTAGAGTAAATTGAGTTGCTAGAAATGGAACTTTTTGATGCTTTAACTGTGGTCGAAAAATATGAATAATTGAATTGTTAGTGATAGATTGAAAGTATTACGACTATTTAACTGTGTGCAAACGAATGAGCAATTTTGAATTGTATTATTAGTGTTAAATAGCAATATTTGAAACTTTAAGACTGCGTAGATAAATTGAACTATTGATATTAAATTACAATACTTGAAACTATTTAAATGTATAAAAGCAAATGAGTAATGTTGAATAGAATAATTTGTGTTAAATAGCAATATTTGTAAACACTTTATTGTGAGCAAAAGATGATTAATATTGAATATAATTATGAGTGTGAAATCGCAATATTTGAAACCATTTAACTGAAATTCTACAATGCAAACAAGTTCCATCTCATTTGAAAAAAAAATTAGGGATGAATTTAACTTGTTATTTTATATATCAAAACTTAAAACAATGTGACTGCAAGAGAGAAATAGAATGATTAGAATTTGATAGAAATAAATAAATTCACTTAACTATGGTAAAAACTGGACTAGGGCGACATTAAAAGTTTTATCAACAATATTAATTTACAATATATATATATATATATATATATATATATAGGATTCGGCATTAAATAACCTACAATGGTTGATATGCCAAAAACCCAACCAAACCAAATCATATATACTTAATATATATGTATAAAGGGGATTTAACGTTAAATAACCTACAATGGTCGATATGCCATAAAACCCAACCAAACCAAATCATATATACTTAATATATATGTATAAAGAGGATTTAACGTTAAATAAACTACAATGGTCTATATGCCATAAAACCCAACCAAACCAAATCATATATACTTAATATATATGTATAAAGAGGATTTAACGTTAAATAACCTACAATCGTCGATATGCCATAAAACCCAACCAAACCAAATCATATATACTTAATATATATGTATAAAGAGGATTTAACGTTAAATAACCTACAATCGTCGATATGCCATAAAACCCAACCAAACCAAATCATATATACTTAATATATATGTATAAAGAGGATTTAACGTTAAATAACCTACAATGGTTGATATGCAAAAAACCCAACCAAACCAAATCATATATACTTAATATATATGTATAAAGAGGATTTAACGTTAAATAACCTACAATGGTTGATATGCCAAAAACCCAATCAAACCAAATCATATATACTTAATATATATGTATAAATAGGATTTAACATTAAATAACCTACAATGGTCGATAGGGCACCTTGGGTGGTGTAATGGTTAGCATGTTAGACTAGCAATCCTACACGAGTGAGTTAGATTCTCGTTGGGTGCCCCATTAATGCAGCCTTGTGCTACATCTAAGCAAAAATCTTAGAAAATTAAAACCTACAATGGTCGATATGCCATAAAACCCAACCACACCAAATCATATATATTTAATAGATATGTATATAGAGGATTTGCTTTAAATAACCTACAATAGTTGATATGCCATAAAACCCAACCAAACCAAATCATATATACTTAATATATATGTATAAAGAGGATTTAGCATTAAATAACCTACAATGGTCTATATGCCATAAAACCCAACAAAACCAAATCATATATACTTAATATATATGTATAAAGATGATTTGGCATTAAAAAACCTACAATAGTTGATATGCCATAAAACCCAACCAAACCAAATCATATATACTTAATATATATGTGTAAAGAGGATTTAGCATTAAATAACCTACAATGATTGATATGCCATAAAACCCAACCAAACCAAATCATATATATTTAATATATATGTATTAAAATGATTTGGCATTAAAAAACCTACAATAGTTGATATGCCATAAAACCCAACCAAACCAAATCCTATATACTTAATATATATGTATAAAGAGGATTTAGCATTAAATAACCTACAATGGTTGATATGCCATAAAACCCAACCAAACCAAATCCTATATATTTAATATATATGTATAAAGAGGAGTGGGCATTAAATAACCTATAATGGTTGATATGTCATGAATCCTAACCAAACAAAACCATACGTAAACTCATTATGAAAAACATTTTTATAAACAAAAGATATTCCAGTGGATATTTTACTGTAACGGCGTTATACTCATTAGTTTGGACGATACATACAACTTATATTAGCTTATCAATTATATAGTGAGGCATGTTGAGGAAAAATAACATAAATTATATAGTTGTCGTGAATAATACACACATCTCTTACTTTTACCCAAGAAAATCTGGATAATATAAAATTCTACGCATATAATTTTTTTTTTTGTTTTTCTGTTGGTTTGGGTTTTATGGCATATAAACAATCGGAGATTATTTTATGCCTAATCCATTTTTATACAAATCATCATCATCATCATATCGTGCTGGCAGCACGGATATCCCTGACCCTCTCTCGCCACTCCTCCCTATCGTTCATCGCCCTAGGTAGGTCTTCAGGACAACAACCTGTATCCTCACATAGCTGCTGAATGTACGTTCGTGCTGGTCGTCCTGCTTTTGCGCGGCCGTGTGTGGGGATCCATAAGAGTACATCTCTTATGAGTTCATCTCTGCTTCTCCAGCAATGTCCTGCATGTCCGGTTCGCCTAACTTGAATAGATTTCGTGATAGGGGGCAGGTGGCCGTACAGTTGGTGTCTTGTGGGGTGTTGCTGCCAGGACTTGTTCAGGATTGCACGCAGCATTCTTGTGTAATTGCCATCTAGTTTCTTCTCCAGCCGTTTTGTTAGCGTCCATGTAGTGCATCCATATAACAGTATCGATGTGACCGCTGCCTGGAAGAAACTGCGTTTCATTTTATCGGTTAGGTCTGATTTCCATATAGTCGATAGCCTATTGATAGCTGTCCATGCTTTCGTTAACCTCGTTTAAATAAACAGCTCTATTTGAAACAATTCAGTTTAGCATAAATACACAGTTTAATTGTCAAAAACATTTCGATTTCAAGCTATTTAGTTAGTCAAACATTTCTAATAAAAAATCTCAGTCTAGTGTAAGTACAGTTTCAATGTCAAAAACAGTTCCATTTCAAACAATTCAGTTTCAGAAACAAAAATAGCTCCAATTCAAACGATGATTATTAGTTTATATTTTTCATTTTAAATTTCTATAAAAATTATTTCAAAATACAATTCAAGATATTTAATATAAAGTTAACGAGCTCAGTCAAGGGTGATCTGAAGGCTCCCTTTGCAAAAGCTACAACACAACGGTGTAGGGAAGGGGGTTACTCAATTACCGAAAAAAACATCGTCACACGGCTAACGAAGGCATGGACAGCTATCGATAGGCTATCGATCGTATGGAAATCAGATCTGATTGATATAATGAAACGCAGTTTCTTCCAGTATCGATACTCCTGTATGGATGCACTACTTGGACGCTAACTAAACGGCTGGAGAAGATGCTAGACGGCAATTACACTAGAATGTTGCGTGCAATATTGAACGAGTCCTGGCGGTAACACCCCACAAGGCACCAACTATACGGCCACCTGCCTCCAATCACGAAACTATCCAAGTTAGACAAACCAGACACGCAGGGACACTGCTGGAGAAGCAGGGACGAGCTCATAAGTGATGTACTCCAATGGACCCCCACATATGGCCGGGCAAAAGCAGGATGACCAGCTCGAACATACATTCAGCAGCTATGTGAGGATACGGGATGTAGCCCTGAAGACCTACCAGAGGCGATGAACGATAGGGAGGAAGTGGCGAGAGACGGTCAGGGATATCTGTGCCTGCGGCACGACATGATGATGATGGTTCAACTTATATTGAATAAAAGGAATTTACTATGCCAACCGAATATGATGAAGCAATATCCAATGAAACATATTAATCTGTAACTTTTAGGCGTTGTCCCAGACTCCTTTCTTCATAAACAAATTTCACTTTAAAAAATAATTTTCTTTACTTTTTATAATTATTTTCATATATTTTTATATTTATAAAAAAAAGAAAAAAAACTAATAATAAAAAAACCTAACGACATCATCCTAATTCTGATTCAAACTAATCAACTACTTAACTGTACACAGAAAATATCTTGCCCAGTCGGCTGGGGCTGTAGAATACACCGACTGCACCCCTGCAGAAGAGTAAAATCCTCAATAATGAGTGTCCTGGATATGACACTAAACATTCTGATGGTGAAATTCCAGTGATGCTGGGTTATTGGGGAATGCGGAGTACCCCTTCATTGCCATTGCTAGCAGGTCCACTCTGGCCCGGAATAGTTGCACCTGATAGGGCCCTATCTATGGGTTAAACAGAACTAACTGCGTACTTATTCTAAACAGAATTGTTTAAATTAGAACTGTTTGACTAAACTGAATAGCTTGCAATAGAAATGTTTTTGGTAATTAAACTGTGTACTTTTATTTAAAATGTGTACTTGTGCTAACTGAATTGTTTCAATTGGAATAGTTTTTTTTTACATTGAAACTGTACTTACGCTAAAATGAATTGCTTAATATAGAACTGTTTTGACACTTAACTGAGTTTTAAAAAAATCTATACTTAGACTAAACTGAATTGGCTGAATTAGAAATATTTGAATGAACTGAATAGCTTGAAATAGAAATGGATTTGGTATTAACCTACAAAGGTTGATATGCAATAAAACACAAACAACCAATCAACCAACCTAGACTAAACTGGATTGCTTGAAAAATAAATATTTTTGACAATTAAACTATGTACTCATGCTAAACTGAATTGTTAGAAATAGAACTGGTTATTTGTATAAAAATGGATTTGGCTTTAAATAACCCACAAAGGTTGATAAACTATAAAACCCAGACAATCAACCAACAATAGAAAAGATTGTAATATTTTTCTAATTATGATACCGTAACATAATAATAATAACATACAAATTTATTTTAATTCTAAAAGAAATCAGATAAGGGAATTTGTTGTATACTCATTTGCCGTATCATATGACTTTTGGTTATTCCCTAAGCCCAGAGGCTGTCATTATGAGACAATTGAGGAGATAAAGGAGGCTGTGACGAAGGTCATTGACACGCTCACACAAGAGGACATCCATGGGGTCTTCCGGAAGTTGTTATAACGATACAACAAGTTTATTGCAGCCGGAGGAGATTACTTCGAAGGGAACTAGAGTTTCATGTGTGAACTATCAATAAAAGTGTCCCTACGAAAAAAGTCTGGAAACTTATCGTATGCCCCTTGTGTATAATTTTAACTTCGCCTATATTCAGTTAGCAAAACATCCTCTTTAACCTTTCGTTTGTTGACATTTTTTTTTGGTTTTGGAGGTGGAAATATTTGGTCAATATTTGGTCTATAAATGCAAAAATGAATACAAAAATTACTTTTCTTGAGGTTACTCCTGTACAAAAATAACCCTTTATTTAGCATAGAAATTAGTTGATATTTTATTAGAGATTCAGAAAGATCAATTTGATTAATTTTCAATCATATCTCAGTCGATTTTAATAGTTTTTATTAAAAGCATGTTCCTTGCATTTAAGAATGAATACTCTATTGGACTTGTACCAGAAATAAACACACACACACACACACACACACACACACACACAGACATACACACATACACATATACACACAGATACACATACACACATACACACACAGAGGAGAGTGCACACTTACACACCAATACGTACACACAAACACGTATATATATCATCATCATCATGTCGCGCCGCCAGCGCGGATATCCTTGACCCTCTCTAACCATTTCTCCCTATCATTCATCGCCTCCGGCAGGTCTTCAGGGTTACATCCTGTGTCCTCACATAGTTGCTGTATGTATGTTCATGCTGGTCGTCCCACTCTTCCACATCCATATGTGGGGGTCCACAGGAGTACATCGCTTATGAGCTCGTCCTTGCTTCTCCAGCAGTGACCTGCGTGTCTGGTTCGTCGAACTTGTATAGTTTTCGTGATGGGGGGCAAGTGTCCGTATAGTTGGAGTCTCGTGGGGTGTTGTCGTCAGGACTTGTTTAATACTGCTCTCAACATTCTTGTGTAATTTCCGTCCAGCCTCCTCTCCAGCCGCTTCGTAAGCGTCCATGTGGTGCATCCATATAGCAGTATCGACACAACCGCTGCCTGGAAGAAACTGCGTTTCATTTTATCAGTTAGGTCCGACTTCCATATGATCGAGAGCCTATCGATAGCTGTCCATGCCTTCGTCAGTCGTGTGTCGATGTATTTTTCGGTTGACGGTCCACGCTGACTGTAGACACATTTGTGGATGATAAAGCCATTTTCTATTGATGAAGATCTCGAAACTGTTTGATTTTATTGTATTTGGGTTCTTCCTCCTGCACACTTCATACTTGAGGGTTGCCTTGCGGGTATTTTAAAGGAAGACACAACATGTTTGGTGGTGAGATTGTAATATTACTGGTTCTCAGCCAGGGTAGACCATCAGCAATTGTCGATGTGACAGGCATCGAGGGATTTCAAGAAGATCTTGTATCACTCCTATATATATATATATATATGTATATATATATTCACACCATGGATTGAAAGTAATGTAAAATTGGGACTCTCTCCAAATTGCACCTGATATACTCTAATTATCTCCGTCAATTTAATCCTGCGTACTGATGTGGGGGTCGAAGAAATTATTCCTCTCCAGGGAAAATATGATAGTCAAAATGTATTCAGGGTAAGGAAAAGTGGGTTAACAACATCATGTTATTTGCTTAGCCAGAAAAACATCACATTAGATTGGATACGTGCCAAGGTAAAACCTATTTCGGCTATTTCCACGTTCCACTCAATAAAAATTCATATATGCATATAGACTTATAGCCTTCGCTCTAAATTACTCAACGACTCAGCGCATGTATATATATTTTTTTAAACTGCCAGTTTCCAAGTCTTTTATACGGTCACCTTATCTGTAGCACTCTTTCTCCATCAAACAATATTATTTTCTCTCATTCTTTCTCGCTTTCCCTCCTACTCTCTCTCTCTCTCTCTCTCTCTCTCTCTCTCTCTCTCTCTCTGTCTCACTTAGTTCCACTGATTGCCATCTAGTCGTTTGGTTTGGTTTGGTTTGGTTTGATAGAACTTAACACATATCATTTCTTTTGGGTTACTTTAATTCAATCCTCTTTACATGTCTCTGTATGTGTATATTGACTAAATCCTTTGCACGAGCAGGATGTGACACAAGGCCAGTTTTTAAGGGTAGTTTAACAGATTTCGCGGTCCAGTTTAAGCTATAATCAAGCCTGCATTCAGGGGGCCCAGATTTGGGTCCATGTTCAGCTAGGCTCATCAGGCCCACATTGCACTTAGTAGGCCGATGTTCAGCATAGTCAAGCAAGGCTCGGGCTTCAGCTCTTACCCGACCCACTTCTCCCCCCCCCATTTTAATCAACTTTCAGATCATTAGCCTTGTATCAAGTCCTGTCTGGTTGCAGGCAGAGAGAAATATTGAGTTTAGCTGATTTAAATTCAGCGTTTTTCATTTCTTAGAGCAGTTATCAAAGGCTGAAGAACCTAGTCGGACCTAGAATTTATTCATTGCTGGCGGGAGAATGATTGGATTCATACCTTCCCAAGAGTATTAGTGCTATGGGAAATGCAATCAGCCTCGTCCGGGATTTGAACTCGTGTCACCGTGTCCATTTCCAACGACGACAACCATTTCAAATCAGGTACTTTATATATATATATATATATATATATATATATATATATATAGAGAGAGAGGGAGAGAGATAGCAATGTATGGTTGTCAGTACCTCATTTAGTGGGTTTGTGGGATACCAAATCCGGTATAATTTGGAGAGTGCTCAATATCTGTGATGGAGCAATTATATGATAATAATAATAATAATAATAATAATAATAATAATAATAGGTAAGACGCAACAAAATGTACGTTATGAGGTGACAGATGAAGCCATCAATCAGATAATAAGCGAATTCAGCATATTAGCACAGAAGGACATAAGACTAGACACGACTAAGCGGGCAAAGTGATCCACTGGGAAATGTGCAAGAAATTGAAATTTTACCATACCAACAAATGGTATATGCACAACCCAGCATTTGTCCTGAAGAATGACAAACATAAACTCCTACGTGACTTTGACATACGCACGGATCACTTAATCTTGGGCAGAAGGCCAGATCTTATAGTAATCAACAAATAAAAAGAGAACTTGCAAAACTGTCGACTTTGCTGTGCCGGCAGACCATAGAATAAAAATGAAAGAAAGTAAAAAGAAGGATAAGTACTTCGACCTTGCTCGGGAATTAAAAATAAAACTATGGAAAATGAAGGGGATGATTATACCAATTGTGATTGGTGCTTTTGATAGAATCACCAAAGGATTATCAAAAGGCCTGGAAAACTTAGAAATTGGCGGACGGGTAGAGACTATCCAAACGACAGCATTGCTAAGAACGGCCAGAATCCTGAGACTAGTCCTGGAGACTTGAGGAGACTTGCTGTCACTCAAACTCCAGTGTAAAACCATCAGTTAAGGCTGATGTGAAAAACTCTAAAAGAGTATATATTAATAATAATAATAGTTTGCAAATATATCTAATAGAATGGATGCTTATCTGTGACTAAGGTTTTCATGCCATTTTATTACGACAATCATATATATGCACGTTAATGATTCTAGCTCCATATCCTTAGATCGTAAAAACTCTCTATTCCCAAATCCAAATTTCGAAAAATTCTGCTTGAAAATGCCACTATAATTGCCTACGAAATTGATAAGCAACGACTACAAATCCTAGAAGCTCTACATATAAAAACAAAAACAAAAACAAAAAATTGAATCCGTATAATTAGTTTTAAAATTACGACAATGTTTTGAAATACCTTCAGATTTTTTTTTAATATTCCATATTTCTTGATTATAATCTACTTCGTTGATAACGTTCTGTTTTTTAAATTCATCAGCATCTCAGGTTTATCCAACTCTGCGTTGTTTACGTAGTTGTATTATGTTATAAAAACACCCGAAAAAAACAAAAAAACTTTTTAGCAAAACTCTTTAAAAATACAAACAACCCCTGGTGATGGCCTATGAAAGGTCCGAAAACGCTCGGATCAATTTTGGTAAATTCATACAACAATTCCAACCTGAAAACAAGACACTTACCAGGAAACTTGAAAGGATCTAAATAAAATTATATAGACATATATAAACATACTTAAATGAAAGACTGCGACCCATCTTCATACACATATACACATGCACAAACATATATATTGTTGCGTTCTGGTTAGTGAACGCTTGTACTATTAAATAAAGGACAAACCACAATATGAGAGGAAATAGATATATTCTCAAGAAAAAACTATATACAATAGAGAGACTATTAGTAGATAAGAACACAGGATTTGTGAATACAGAATAAAGATATAATCCAACGAGTGTTGGCTTCTGTTATAACGGTAGCAAGTAAGGTGACCTCGTGCGATCTCCAGTCTCTAATATTATTCCTATAAGAAGCTGCTCTTCACCTTCTAGTCTGCCCTGCTACTGCTATATATGGCAGATGGACTAGTTCATTGTGTGGAAAAAGGTGGGTGATACACAACATATATATATATATATATATATATATATATATATATATAAATATATATATATATATATATATATATATATATATATATATATTGTATGTCCGAGTATATTGTGTGTGTATGTGCGTGTGTGTACGTTTTGTTTGTGAGTGAATAGTTTATAGGTAACATTATTTTAAACGAGCTTGTACTCATTTTTTGAACTCAGTTTAAATGATTTTAAATATTGTTATCCAGCTTTTATATTTTCATTTCATAGATATCATTTGTCGGTATACAGTTAAATTCCATCAAGTATTACTTTGCAACATGAATAATTTTGTTGATCATGCTCTCCAGTCTAATTCAAACAATTTGCAAACAGCTGTATAGTTTCAACTCATTAATCTTAATCTTGAGGAAAGGATTGAGCAGTTTTATTTGACCCATAGACAGGTCCTGAACAAATGTGGAAAATGGCTAGATAAGACAGTGGTAGTCCATCTACTATCGAGCCGTATGTGACATTCAACATTTCACACTTACTTCCAACGCACTTACTCACGCAGACGGAAGCACTTTTCATCATGTTAGTTCCATGTTTTGTTCAAAACACGCCCTAGCATTTTTGTACAGTTCCTATCAACCTTTTTTTCATTGCATTTCATTAGAGTCTATGCAGTGCATCCATACAGTCGTAATGACACAGTCACATAAATAAAATTTAATTTTATATGAGTTATCTGCTTTTTCTGTGATCGACAATCTGTAAATAGCAGACCACGTTTTTGCTATAAGCATGTTAACATCATATTCTGTTGATGGAATATTGCTGCTTCGATATGTGAATGGGTCAAATGATTTTAGAGGCCGGCGGCTTAAAGTGGAGATGGCTCATTCGAGTGTGAAAAACAGACACATTGACAGAAAAGATTAGACGATACTTGTATATATATATATATATATATTAATCCACAAACAAATTATTTATTTACATCACAGCCCATCAGTGTAGACAGGCACGTGAGATGCTTCAAGCTGGGATGGAAACCCAGCTGACTTTACGTAAGTCGGACATCTTACCGCATAGCCACCAACAAATTTAGCGTAAGCGAAAAGATTTAAACTTATACGAGGATCATTAAATGAGTTTCCAGTCTTTTTCGTATGGGTACTTTTATTGATATTACATACATGAATCTCTAGTCCCCTTCGAAGTAATCTCCTCCGGCTGCAATGCACTTGTTGCATCGTTCTAACAACTTCTGGAAGGCCCCATGGAAGTCCTCTTGTGTGAGCGTGTCAATGACCTTCGTCACTGCCTCTTTTATCTTCTCAATTGTCCCATAACAACCATATTTACCAACCCCTCCGCCCGGGCAGGATATGACACAAGGTCAATTTTTAAGCGGTGTTTAACAGGTTTCAATTCAGACTTTTAATTCTCCTAGACTAGTTGCCTCACCAAGGCTGAAGAACCTAGTCTGCCCTACTATTTACCCATAGCTGGAGGGAGAATATTTGGATTCATACCTTTCCCAAGGGTATTAGTGCTATGTGAAATGCATTCAGTTAGGTCCATAATTTGAACTCGTGTCGCCGTGTCCATATCCTGCGACGATAACCATTACACCACTGGCACCTCCCATAACAACAGCCTCTGAGAGCGAGAATGAAATATGGTATTGCACCCATGATGTTGGCATTATCAGGATTAAATTGAAGGTTAAGAATAGATACTATAGTCCAAAACAGTCCAAAAACAAAAGAGATATCATATACTTAAACAAAGGCCATAAAGACCCACTCCTCTCGAGGGTTAGGTACGCGGATACAACACTTTAATTGAAGCTGAAACATGTCGTTAAGATCGGTATACTTCCTTGACCTACAAGATTTTTTTTCTTTTAAAATAACTTATTCAAACAAGCCCGTTGCTCACCAGACATTGTGCAGTAAACATCAGTTGATGATTGATGATCAATTCCTAAGAGAGCACAGCTTTTGATGAAATTTCTAAGCCAATTCATTATGAAATTATAAAGGTTTTCATGGATCTAACTATAAATTTCTTTTTAAATACACCAATACACATTTTGAGTAAGACAAGGTCAATTCTTTTAACTCAACACCCATATGAAGACACAAATACTGTAGTTTGCAATATTGATAACTTTTGATATTTTTCCAGGACACACCATATTGCCTTTTTACGAAATTTCGTGGACCTAGACAACGTTTACAACCCAGTCAGCCTGTGTTGTAAAAAACGTCGACTGCACCTCAGCAGAAGGGTATGACCCCGCCCACAAACAAGTCTTATGGTTACGAAACTAAAATCTCTCAGATGATGAGACTACGATCCTGAATTTGTTGTACCTGTTAGGGTCCCATCAATGAGTTCAAGGGTCTTGGCTGTGACACTAACCTGAATCTAATAGTGAGCCTTCAGTCTTGCATACTTTGGAGAATGTGGGGTAATCTATTTATTGCCACAACTGGCATGTCCACCTTTATCCTGATGGCTGAACGTGTTAGGGTCTCATGTATGATTCTGATTTTCTTGGGTGGGACACTAAACTGACAGCGAGGCTTCAGTCTTGCAGCTTTGGAGAATGTAGAGTAACTTATCCATAGCCATTACTGCAATGTCCACTTTAATCTTGATTGGCGGTACGTAATAGGGTCTCATATTGGAGTCCAATTTTCTTGTGACACTAAGCTGACAGTCTGTCATACAACTTTGTGGAATGTGGAGGAACCCACTTATTGCCATTACTGCCATGTCAACTTTAGGTATGAGTGGCGGTACCTGTTAGTTCCATGTATTGATCAAATAGGACTAATTAAACTTTTACTGAACTTAAAACGATTCTACTCTGTCTAAGCGAATGAATAATTTTCAATTGAATTATTAAAGTTGAGCAGGGATAGATAATACTATTTAACTATGAGCAAACAAATGCCCTCTGATTCGTTTTAAAATAGTAATAACTGTTCACATAGAACACGCACACACACACACACACACATATATATATATATATATATATATATATATATAGACACATATATATATTTTGGGGGGATTTAAAAAATAAAAATTTATAGATAGTATTCCACTTCTATGATACATCTATTCCGCTTATTCAAGTTCTTCAGATGAGAGTTAATTTTGAATCCCATCTGACGAACATGATTAAGCGAAATAGATGTATTATGGAATACTATTTATAAATTTCTTGTTTTTTAAACAAAAATATATATTTTGCTCTGCGGGTTTATTGAGTATTAAATAGCCGTACATTGAGCACTCGTTCTTTGGAGATTCTCAGTCATTATTTACTTGATATATATATATATATATATATATATATATATATATATATATATATCGCTGCGATCAATATTGAACAGGTCCTGTAGGGAATACCCCACTAAGTAGCGGCTTTACGGTCACCTACCACCAATCATCAAAACTATCCAAATTAGACGAACCAGGCATGCAGGAAACTGCTGGCGAAGTAGGGACGAGCTCATAAGGGATGTATTACTATGGACCCTTTCACATGGCCGAGCAAAAGTAGGATGACCTGCTCGAACCTACATACAGCATCTCTGTGAGGATACGGGGTGTAGCCCTGAGGACCTGCCGGAAAGGATGATCGATAGGGAGATGTGGCGAGAAAGGGTCAGGGATATCCGTACCGATGTCATGACAAGATAATGATATATATATATATATATATATATATATATATATATATATATAATTTGACCTCATATAACCTAGAATAGTTGATATGTCGTTAAACACAAACATCTGAAAAACCTTTATAGGGAAAATATGAATACCCCTCAGTATGGAATTGATAATTTTTTTTTTAATATGAGCACTGACAGTATTCGCCGGTGGCTCATCTTTTCTTACAATTAGCCCCTGCAATATAAATCTTTTTAACACATACTTACACGACGTCTAAAAAAATCCCTTTTCATTGTAAATTTCGATTCACGTTATTATTTCAGGAACCCACCTGAGGAATATAAAAATACAAACAAAACATGTTTAACTAGACTTTTCTGGCGTTAAATCTAAAGTGAACAGATGACCTTTGGCGTACCAGGCTAAAGAAATGCTGCAAAGGTGAGTGATTGGCTAAGTTCCAGCCGTATAGAGAAAAAAAGAAGCAATGCTCTGGTCGGAGGAGGGGTCGAATGTCTATCATAAAATTTGGGAGGGTATTTGTTAAGGATTCTATTCAATGACCTTTTAGTTTTATTTTCGAGTCTATCAGTGAAAATTTCCGTCTGAGTCAGTCAAGCGGTTAGTCAAGGATGAGAATAAACTTTAATTCAGGTCGTTGTCTATTAATACGGTTTGAGTCAAAGTGAATGTTAGCATAAAAGTACAACCTGTATTTAACTGGATATCTCTTGGAGGTAATATGCGACGCATGACGACTTTAATGAGAAAGTAGAAGGCACTTATGCCAAAGCAAAAATTACCAGAATAAAAATAAATAAGAAAACGTAATCTCAGATCGCAGACTGGAAAAATTCATATTTTTGTGAACAATGTCTACTACAAGAAAGAGTCAAATATTTTACAATATTTTACTAACATCAGTAGCACAGTCGGCTGGGTCAACACAACTCACCAACTGTACCTCTGCACGGGGGTAAGAATCACCCAACGATTTTGCTGGATATGATACAAAATAATCTAATGTTGAGGCACCAGTAATGATGGAGCTTTGGAGGAATGTGGAGTACCCGTTTCTTACCATCGCTCCCAGGTCGAAACTGACCCAGAGTGGTAGCATCTGATTGGATCCTATCTATGGTTCAAACAGAACTAAACTGTGTACTCCTGGCCATTTCTGCAGAGGTGGGGTTCTCGTGGTGTAATGGTTAAAGCGATGGACTGCGGAATCGAAGTACGCGAGTTCGTACTCCAGTCGCGCTATAACGTTCACTTTCTGGCAAATACCCTTGGGAAAGGTATGAACCCCCTTATCCTCCCAGCTATGGGTTAAATAGTACCACTACTGTTCTTCTACGAGAATGGCTTTGGCATTAAATAACCTACAATGCCATTAAACAAAGAAACCAAACCAAACCAAACCTCTGTAGAGGGGCAAAACCTTCCAACGATTCTCCTGAATATGACACGAAATAATATGATGGTGAGATTCCATTAAATCTTGAACGTTGAGGAATGAATGTAAATCTTGATTCCCATTGCTCCCACATCCACTCTGGCCCGGAGTGGTAACGCATAATAGCGTCCTATCTGTGGGTCAAAAAGAACTAAACTCTGTACTTAGTTTTAATTGAAGTGTTTGTAGTAGAACTGTTTGTATGTATAAAAATGGATTTGGCATTAAATAACCTACAATAGTTAAACTAAACTAAACTAAACATAACTAAACCAAACTAAACCATGCCAACTATATGTATATTTGATATCAATGATTTATCAATTAATTTCAGAAGCTTGCTATATATATGTATACACACACACACACACACACACATATATATATATATATATATATATATATATATATGCGTGTGTGTGTGTGCATACCTATTTTTAACGATTTGGGAGAACCACAAGTAAAAAGAAAACAACAATATACTTTTAAGAACAATTCAGTTTAGTATAAGTATAGTCTTTTATTTACATATTTAAATATCGAAACAGTTTAGTAATATGTCAAAACAGTTCTATTTCAAACAATTCAATTTAGCATAAGTATACACTTTAGTTCTATTTGACCGATTGATAGGACCCTGTCAGATGTTACCACTCCGCGTCAGAGTGAACCTGGGAGCGTTGGTAATAAAGGGGTAGTCCGTATCTCATAAACTTCCAACATTTCTGGAACCTCACCATCAGGTTTTTTAGGGTCATATCCACGAGACTTGTTTGTTGGGGTCATATTTCTATGCAGATAAACAGTCGATGTATTCTACAGCTCAGCCAACTGAGCCAACCAAAACGGTAGCGAAAGCAATGAAATATATATATATATATACCTAACTTTAACGATTTGGGAGAACCACAAGTAAAAAGAAAACAACGATATACTTTTAAGAGAAACTTGCTTTGGTGTAGTGGCTTACGTCCTGTTAATCGTATCAATTATTTGTACTATTATTCATCTACGATTACAGATTGGTTATTAAATAACTGACGAAGATTGTTAGACCATAAAACAAAGTTACCGAAATAAACAAGTATCCTTTCAATATAGGTTTTTGTATGGTTGTTTTTTCTTCTTGCCGCTTATTTAATGCAAAATCATTTTTAATGTAAATTTTTAACATAGATAATGTTTAATATTGATAATGTTTAATATAGATAATTCTTATTATAGATAATTTTTAATGTAGGTAATTTTTAATATATATAATTTTTTAATATAAATAATTTTTGATATAGACAATTTTTAACATTGATATTTTTTTAAAGATAGATAATTTTTAATAAAGATAATTCTTAATATAATTTTTATTATAGATAAATTTTATTATAGATAAATTTTATTATAGATAATATTTAATATAGATAATTTTTAATATCGATAATTTTTATTATAGATAATTTTTTTATAGATAATTTAATATCGATAATATTTATTATAGATAATTTTATTATATATAATTATTAATATCGATAATCTTTATCATAGATAATTTTTATTATAGATATTTTTTTATATAAATAATTTTTATAATTGATAATTTTTAATATCGATAATTTTTATTATAGATAATTTTTAATATCGATAATTTTTGTTATAGATAATTTTTATTATAGATAATTATTAATATTGATAATTTTTATTATAGAAAATTTTTATTATAGATATTTTTTGATATAGATAATTTTTAACATAGATAATTTTTAATATATATAATTTTTAACATGAATAATATTAAACATAGATATTTCTTACATTGATAATTCTTAAGATAGATAATCTGTAAGCGATTAATTTGTAGATAATTTTATCATCAAAGACTAATGTTTATTTTCTTTCTTTTTTTTTTTTTTTTAAATTTGAACATTTCTTTTTTTTTAAGTGGGGTATTATATTGTAAACCGAATTACCATGACCAGAAAAGATCCTGCAAAGATCTGCGCACAACATACGGGACCTCTGGACAGTTGTTTCGAACTTAATAGGCCTCATCAACAGAGCACACCGTGATCTTGCGAAATGCTCTGCATTCTATGAAGGAGAGATCACGGTATATTCTGCTGAGTAGACCTATTAAGGTCGAAAAAGCTGTCTCATGGTTCCGTATGTCGCGCGCGGGTGTTTGTCAGATTTTCTGGTTAACATATTTACCAACCCCTGCGCTCGGAGAGGATGAGGTCAATTTTTAAGCGGAGTTTAACAGGTTTGAATTCAGAGTTTCCTTCTCGTAGACAAGTTGCCTCACTAAGGCTTAAGGATCGGTCTGTCCTATTATTTACCCATAACTGGAGGGAGAATAATTGGATTCCTACCTTTCCCAAGGGTATTAGTGCTATGTGAAATGCAATCAGTCTCGTCCAGAATTTGAACTCGTGTCGCCGTGTCCATTTCCTACGACGATAACCATTACACCACGGCACCTCCCATATTTACATTTACAACCCCTCCGCTCGGGCAGGATATGACACAAGGTCAATTTTTAAGCGGAATTTAACAGGTTTGAATTCATAGTTTCCCTTCTCGTAGACTAGTTGCCTCACTAAGGCTGAAGAATCGGTCTGTCCTATTATTTACCGAAAAAGACATCGACACACGACTGACGAAGGCATGGACAGCTATCGATAGGCTCTCGATCATATGGAAGTCGGACCTAACTGATAAAATGAAACGCAGTTTCTTCCAGGCAGCGGTTGTGTCGATACTGCTATATGGATGCACCACATAGACGCTTACGAAGCGGCTGGAGAGGAGGCTGGATGGAAATTACACAAGAATGTTGAGAGCAGTATTAAACAAGTCCTGGCGACAACACCCCACGAGACTCCAACTATACGGACACTTGCCCCTCATCACGAAAACTATACAAGTTCGACGAACCAGACACGCAGGACACTGCTGGAGAAGCAAGGACGAGCTCATAAGCGATGTACTCCTGTGGACCCCCACACATGGATGTGCAAGAGTGGGACGACCAGCACGAACTTACATACAGCAACTATGTGAGGACACAGGATGTAACCCTGAAGACCTGCCGGAGGCGATGAATGATAGGGAGAAATGGCGAGAGAGGGTCAGGGATATCCGCGCTGGCGGCGCGACATGATGATGATGATGATTATTTACCCATAGCTGGAGAAAGTATAATTGGATTCATACCTTTTCCAAGGGTATTAGTGCTATGGGAAATGCAATCAGTCTCTTCCAGAATTTGAACTCGTGTCGCCGTGTCCATTTCCTACGACGATAACCATTACACCATGGGCACTTCCAAATTTTCTGTTAATGGTATTTCAATTAACATTGAAAATTTATTAGTTCACACTCTTTCAAATATTTTATTTAACATCAGCAATTATAATTATCAGGTATTTTTAGTTGTCAAGTATTTTATGCAATATAAATAATTGACACATTTGTATCGGTCCAACTGATTAATAATTATGAATTTATTCGCCTAGTGGGTAGAGTGTTCGCCAATGGTCCGGGAGACCTGGGTTCAATCACAGGTCGCGTCATACCAAAGACTTTACGAATGATACTTGATACCTACCAGCTTTACACTCAGCAATATAAGGTACGTATCACTGGTAAAGATGAGCAATCCTGGGAAAGGAGAAGCGCCCTCCCGTACACTTCAGTGTAGTAGCTATTGAAAAGGGAGCCTTCTGGTCACCCTCAGCTACGGTCGCTAACTTTACTTACTTTACTACTATGAGTTCATTATCGTACAGTTTTATATAACTCGTAGATGGTAGTTTAATTGGTACTACCAATCCGGTTGGTTGGTTGGTTTTTTGAGTTTCACGGCACATCAACCACTATGGACTATTCAATGCCAACACCGGTTTACATATATGAATTATATATGATTTGTAACCTTTTTTTATATGAACGCACTTTTTCTTCGTAAACTCACTTTTCTTTTAAATTCATGTTTTGATCCATTCGACCAACATGTGGGACCCCAATCCAGTTCAGAATAAACCTCGGAATTATAACCATGAAGGAATACTCTACATTCCTTAAAGTTCCAGTATTTTAGCCGAACTAAAGATGCAGTTCAAAGTTTATCAAGAAAATTCATCGGGTTTCGGGGTTTTACGCCTCTGCGGAGGTGCAGTCGGCGTATTCTAAAAGGCAGCAACATAGATTTGTATTCCGATTTTGAATCTGACTTGGCTTTTGCAATTTCAATGCACTTTCAACCTCTGTATTCCTCGGCCGTTTACAATTCACACAGATCGTGTCTCCTGTTATTTCAAAAGGATTAATACTAAGTAAAAGTATGTAACGTCGGCGACTGTAGTCGATGGCGACCTGAAGGTTCCCTTTTCAATAGTTACTACACCAAGCTGTAGGGAAGGGCGCTACTCCTTTCCCTGGATTGCTCCATTGTACCCTGGATCCCTACCTTATAATACTGTGTTAAGCAAGAAGATATAAAGTACCATTTTTTGAGTCTTTGGTATGGCTCAACCTGGGATTGAACCCCGGTCTTCCGGCCTATTGGATAACATTCTACACAATGGGCCAAAAGGCCGATGTATACTACTAAAACTACTATTACTACAACTACAAATCATAATAATAATAATATTGTTATTATTGATAATAATTGTCCATCATATCCGATGATGAAGTCAAATTGATTTCTTACCACCAGTTTTTATCGATTTGCCAATTGTCTTAAGGGATGTTTACGATCCAAAATTTCTTCTTCTGATGTCCTTATTCCCGAATTTTGGTCGAGCTGTTTTACATTACCCTTCTTTAAGTTGGAATTCAGAATGTCTTTTAGAAGTTTGCAAATCTAAAGTTTGCTCAAGTGGCAAACCTATTTTATGTTTTCTTAGATGAGTATAATCTCTGTCAGGGAAATAGGATTTCTCTTGGATGAATTTATTTTGGATATGCTGTCACTCCTTGACATTTAGTGTTTTGTTCAAGTGACACATCGTATAGACATGCAGTCTTTGGACATCCGCTTTGCATAAAGTCCAAGTTTTTGCGCCGTATACAAATATTGAGAGAATTATAGCAGAGTACATAGCTCATTTATTTTTTTCCGTAGAGGTCTTTGTTGAGCCAGAATCCTTTCCTCATTTCGCTTAAAGCATTTGATGTTCGTTTGGTTTGGTTTGGTTTCTTTGTTTAATGGCATATCAACCTTTGTAGGTTATTTAATGCCAAAGCCATTCTCCTAGAAGAACAGTAGTGGTACTATTTAACCCATAGCTGAGAGGATAAGAGGGTTCATACTTTTCACAAGGGTATTTGTCCGAAAGTAACCTAATAGCGCAACTGGAGTACGAACTCGCTTACTACGATTCCGCAGTCCACCGCTTTAACTTTGATGTTCGTCTATCTAGTTCCATAATTCTTTTGTTGATTACTGTGGAGCGTAAATATTCGAATTTGTTTGCGTTTGTTATTATTACATAGCCCTCCATCTATATGTCTAGCTCAATGTTATGTGATCCCTATGGATATTGGTAGAGATTTTGAATCATTTGAACAATCGTTTGCATTCTGATATTGAGATTTTACTTAATGAGTTGGTTTCTCTTTTAAAGGCTTATCAACATTCGTAGGTTATTTAATGCTAAAGCTATCCTTATAGAAAGCCATTAAGGGTATTATATAACCCATAACTTGGGGATCTTACATGACTTACCCCAACTTCAACCAAACTATTTCTATGTAAGATGTATTCCATCATGTTAAGAACAATCGATAATATCCCGTTGTATATTACCGCTGAGGCTGGTCTAAAAACTAGGAACACGTGTAAATAAAAATATAAACCTAAATTTTTATTCGTTTTTGTGGATCAGAAGAGCAACCAGAGAGAGAATACGCCCACTCGAGGGTGTTGTCGGGAGTCGGCACTGTCTGCGGGAACTGACATCCGCCAAAATTCTAGTCCTTATATAGTCTTAAAAACTCCACGCAATCCACATGCCATGCTTGTTTTCCATTATTCGAGGCTTACACCCACGCAATGTTTGTTTATCAATGGCCATGATTTACACCCACGCAATGCTTCTTTTTCATTGTTCACGGCTTATATCCACGCAGTGTTCGCTTTTCATTGGCTACGGTTTACACGCTCACAATGATTATTTTCCATTGTTCATACCTTATATCCACGCATTTCTTATTTCCGGTATCATTTTGTTGATTTTATCAACAGGTGGATGTATCTGTCAACAACATCCGCCGGGTTCATCGCAGGTTAAGTTGATATCGGACAATTCCAAATGCTTTTTATGCTTTGTTGCTTAGTTGTTTAGATTTTATGGCGGATCAATCCATGTAGGTTATTTAATGCCAAAACCTGCTCTTATATTTATTAAATTTATACGTTTTTAAGCAAATAATTTGCTGACAGCCTTTTTAAACGGACCAGAACTCATTTGTTTTCTCTCTGTAAAAATTACTTCCGGCATCGTTATCCAACACTATTAAATCAATTTAACATCGGTAATTTGTTAGCACATAGTTAAATAGTTAAATAATTCTGTTTATCAATGGGAGCACTCAAGGTGGAACGACACCTCTGGGTTAGAGTAGACCTGAAGGTAAAGACAATAAAAGGGTGCTCTACACTCTCGAGTGCTCCAGGCGAGGAGCTTCACTAACAGAAGTAGTTAATGTTTTATCATTATTGTGGGTAGGTCTTACCCGTTGCAGAGATACAGTTTATATTCTACGGTCGAAGCCGACAGGACTCATTTATTTGTCTAGAGGGTACAGTGGTCACCAATAGCCCATGAGTCTAGGATTCAATCCCAGCTCGAGTCAAACCAAAGACTCAAAAAATCGTACTTAATGCCTACTTGCTTAACACTCAGCATTATAAGGCATGCATTAATGGTAAGGAGGAAACAATCCACGGAAAGGAGAAGCGCCCTCCCATACACAACGGTGTGGTAGCTATTGAAAAGGGAGTTATTGAGTCGCCCTCGACTACAGTCACCAACATTACTTTTACTTTATTGTTTGGTATATTTTCTCGACACGTCACTGTTATCGTCCAAAGATATAGAGCTGGCACTCCGAGTTCAAATGGTGTAACATTTTAGTTTGCGCTAATACCTTTGAGGAAGATATGGATCCAATTATTCTCCCCAATAACTATGTGTAAATAAAAGATAAAATAGGACTATCCTTGTTATGTTATCTAAAAGAAAGTAATATCCGAATTTAAACCAGCTATATTCTGCTTAAAACTAATGTTGTTGGTTTGACAAATACATACATTTATATCCGTTATAATACGCTGACTCAATCCATTGCAGAGGCATTGGATCCCCCCAGAAAGGATTATCTGGATATGACATTAAACTACGTCAAATACTCTTGTTTGTTTTTTTTAACTCTGGGGATGTGGGACTCACAAGCCTGTTGTCATTTTTTCAAAGTTTACGCCATTAGAAGTGTTATTATTATTTTGGTTCTTATCTATGTATTTACCAACTCCCCCGAAAGAGTGGATTACGACAAAAGGTCAACTTTAAAGAAGAGTTTCAATGTTTTGAATTCGGAGTATTTGTAACAAATTTATAATACGGATATGTAAAATGTACATATGTTCATTGAATGTTCACACGCATAGGAATCCGAAAAACACGAAATACTGACGACTTTCTTGGTTCAGGTACAAAACTTTTATTACCTTCTTTAAGTTTAGGTTTTTCGACACGAGGAGAAAGACAGACACAATTTTTCTATACTGACTGTTCGTCCATCGTCAGCTCTCAACTCACTGACTCAACCAATGCCTCCCCCCCACCGCAGTCCTCAAACTGCACTGGCCTCGCCCAGGTCCGAAAAATCAACTCGCTTCGTCTAAGTTCAAATCTCAACTCACCACTTTTATTTAAAATCACGAAGAATCCCAGCCCATCGCTTCCGGGCATGACGTCATTCGCATCCACAGTCCTATTTCCTATCTGGGATTTTTATTGTGACATCTGGGATTGTCACATCTTCCCTGCGCGTGGGTGAACACCTGCGTTGATGTCTGCACCTACCCATGCACTAAGCCGAAAGGTTCTAAGCCTAACTAAACCGAAAGATAAGATATATAAAACGAAAAATGATAATAGAAAAAACATCCTTCCGCAATTATATAACACATTTTCTTTCTGCTCTACCGGTTGTCATAGCAAAATTAAAGATCCCTGGAGTCTCAATTATTTATCTATAGCTCAGGAGAAACCCATTCGATTCTTAGCTTCTCCTGCACATTAGCATTAAGTGAAATTCAAACATGTCCAGGATATGACCTGTGTTGATAACCATTACACTACGGCCACCTCCTTCGAAGTCCCCTTTATTGGATCGAATAGATCTGAGGTAATATGATTGATATTTGATGGGAATGAGAGATGAAACCTTACTACCTCAAAAATGAAATTAATATTTTTGTCCTCCACTGGCTTTTATCGTGGTTTGGTTTGGTTTCTTTGTTTAATGGCATATCAACCTTTGTAGGTTATTCAATGCCAAAGCTATTCTTCGGGAAGAACAGTAGTGGTACTATTTAATCCATAGCTGGGATGATAAGGGGGTTCATACCTTTCCCAAGGGTATTTGCCCGAAAATGAACATAATAGCGCGACTGGAGTACGAACTCGCGTACTACGAATCCGTAGTCCATCGCTTTAACCATTGCAGCTCGAGGACCCCACCCACCTTTTATCATGCGGTACCAATTAACTAATCTACACTCAATGTAATTAATCAAATGGTTACCTGTACCAGTGAATGAACTTCTTTCAACCTCACCGTCATAGATCCATTGTCAACTATGTATATATGTACAGATGAATATATATTTGTATTTTTTTTATCTAAAAAAACAACAACAATTGTTCATATTCAAAGAATATATTTATTTTCATCCTGTTAAAAGCATTGATATATTAAATTTATTATCTTTTTTTATTAAATTTATTATCTTGTTTTTGTTTTTTTTTAGAATTTTTTTGCTCTGTGAATTTTATTTACATTGAGCTCTTTACCAGGATTATTTAAATTTAATATTCTATTTTTGAATTTTTATTTGTCCTGATTTACATTATTACCTTATCTGGATTTACTGGATTGAATATATATATATACATATATATATATTTATAAATATGTGTGTGTGTGTGTGTGTGTGAGGTAAATTGACAACAAATAATCCAAATAGCAAGTAGGGCTTTATAGAGAAACAAAGTCAGTCGAAACTATAGCGTTTCGGTTCTGCTGAACCATCATCAGGGCTGTGAGGGGTTTTATTAGTGATGTTAAGTGTAGATGGATGTATAAAAAGCGTAAAAATATATAAAAATTTGGAAAAGTTGTATAACCAGAAAAGTTGGCTGTTGATGACAAGAAAAATGGGCCGTTTGATCAATGAATCAGCATTCGTTTCTTTACTTAACATCACTAATATAACCCCTCATAGCCCAGATGATGGTTCACCGGAACCGAAACGCTATAGTGTCGACTTTGTTTCTCCATAAATCCCCACTTCTATTTGGATTACTTGTTGTCGATTTTTCTTCATATATATATCTTCATATATATATATATATATATATATATATATATATAAGTAATCGTGTTGCCAGTACCGTTTATTGCAAGCCTCTTCATATATGAATTGAAGTCTCGGTAGCCGTTTAACGGATGTATGTAAACAAAAGTAATCGTGATTCATAAGTTGTACTTGTGTCAATTTTTCTCACAAATTGTCGGATTACTATCGATTATTTTCTTCCATTTATATATATATAAGTATATATATATATAAGGCCAAACATAGACGAGGACGACCTGAAGGCTTCCTTTTGAATAGCTACAACACCGAGGGCAAGGGATGGGCACTAGTCTTCACTATATTCGTCCCACTTACCTTTGATCCATACCTTATAAAACAGAGGGTTAAACAAGGAGACATCAAGTACCATTTTTGAGTCCTTTGTATGACTCGACCTAAGACTGAACTCAGGTCACCCGTAACAGTGGAAATATATATATATATATATATATATATATATATATATATATATATTCGATCCCAGCTACGGGAAGCTCCTGTCTAGCCACACTGATGAGTTTTGATAGAACGAAACAGATCTGTCTGTGGATGACTATATATATATATATAAGAATATATATATATATATATATATATATAATATATATATATATATATATATATGATTATATATAAATATATGATATATCCCTGGGGGAATATAATAAGTATAAATAAGACTCAACACAGATTAAGTTATAACAGTTTTTTTTGTACAAAGGTACAATGTAACAAATTAGATATTGACAGTCGAAAGTATCTGGAATGCCGGGGTGTCCAGATTAGGTCGCTCTCACTCTCTCATTGGTTACCGTTTGCATCTTTTATAGACCGAGTAATCCATTCTTATATATATATATATATATATATATATATATATTTATATCAGAATAAAGTAATCGACCAAGTTTTGGTATGTTGAAAAAACAGCAACCAAAAAGCCAACCAATTACCAACAGAAGGAAGCAAATCGTCAACCATTCAAACAACTAACCAATCAACGAAATGAATAGCACTCGCAAACAGCCTGTAATTGAAACAGACAAGCAATCTTTTATTTATGCTGCTTTTGATAAATAATCTTTCCGTCTCTTGTATCATCGATGATTGTTCCTTTTTTTAGAGGGGGTAGAGGGTTTCTAATTTTTAATTTTTGTTAATGATTACACTGATAGTGTTTCCAGTCCTTCAAATGTCATCGGCACTGACCCTTTTTTGCTTTTGTGATAGAAGCGATGAAATACGACCGATCGACTGTCCCTTAGTGCGCATGCTCAGAATATTGAAGATGAAGGAAGAATCCCCTGAGCTTCGGTAGCTGAAGACTTTGGGCAGCCAGTCAAATGCCTCTTCAAAGATATTTGAATTGGTAATGACGTTTGGATAGTAAAGAATTTGGAGCAACGCCAGAGGTCGCAATATTCAAATAGCCTATTAAGTTGACGTGCGTAAAGATAAATACAAATATGTGTGTATGTCTTTATCAAGAAGACACACAGATATACGTATACAGATGTATGTGTGTGTATATTTATATTTCCTGAGGTTTATATATAAATATTTATATGATCAGGTGTGTGCAAGACAAGTAACACACACACTCACACACACACACACACACACACAAATATATATATATATATATATATATATATATTATATATATATATATATATATATGAATATATATATATATATATATATATATATATCCGAGTTTCATATATGTATACTAATACCTTCAGGTGTATGCAGAATAAGTTATATATATATATATATATATATATATATATATATATATATATATATATATATATATATATATATATATGTATAATCTATTCGGCACACACGTGACAATATTAGTATCTATATATGTAACTCCGGATATATATATATATATATATATATATATATATATATATATATATATATATATATATATATATATATATATATATATGGGGTTTCATACATAATGATATAGTCAGGTATGTGCTGAATCAAATCAACGCGCACACACACACTCATACACACATATATAAACGTATTAAAAAGTGCAATCAACACACACACACATACATAAAGACACACACGTACACACGCACACACATACACACGCACACACATATATAGTTATCATTAAAATTAACGATAAAAACATTCTTTATCCATAAGATATTTACATTGTTTTCTGAACCAAGATGCAGAACAATATTAAAACACTTTTCAAGTATAGAACTATGTAACAACTCGCAACCTGAAGTTTCACGTTGTCGATCCTCAGATGAGCTAGTATTTAACAGATGAAATCATCAAATGTGTCAAATTCTACCTCATCAAATATTCAATTACGTCTAAGTCTGAATCGTTAGTATTTATCCAGTTACACACACATATATATATATATATATATATATATATATATATATATATAAGTGTGTGTGTGTGTTTGTGTGTGTGTGAGAGAGAGAGAGAGAGAGAGAGATTGTGTTGATTGTACCTTTTAGTACATGAAACAAAGAAAATTAGCCAGTCTTGGATTTGGTCTGCTCTGCTGGTCAGTATCAAACACCTTTTGTGTATTGGACTATAACTGCAAGAAGTCATCATGATATGGGGCTTAGCGTAATAGTCAGCAAAATCCTGGTAAGTGAGTTCGATCTACAGTCGTTCCGTTACATTCTTTTTCGGACTTATGCTTTCGTAAATACATGAACTTCCTCACCCAGCTAAGGGTTTAATAGTACTGCTACTCTACTTTCACAAGGATGGTTTTGGAATCACATAATCCATGAAATCAACCATATATATATGTATATATGTGTGTGTGTGTGTGTGTGTACATATAAGTATATATATATACATTGCAATATTTATCAGTTTATTGTTTTGATGTAACACTGAATATCATAATGGGCTTATAAGTAGATAATATTTTTATTCAGGGTTTTCGGTCGTGTAATACTGCTGTACGGATGGCCCAGCGGTTAGAGTGTTCGCCAATGGCCCGGAGACCTGGGTTCGAGTCATACCAAAGACTTTAAAAAATGGAACTTGATACCACCTTGCTTAACACTCAGCATTATAAGGTACGGTTCAAGGGTAAAGTGGAGCAATCCTGGGAATGGAGTAGCGCCCTCCCCTACACCTTGGTGTAGTAGCTATCGAAAAGGGAGCCTTCGGGTCACCCTCGACTAAAGGGAGATAACTTTACTTACTTACGGATGCACCACATGCAAGCAGACAGAATGGATAGAAAAAAAGCTAAACAAGAATTGTACAAGAATGCTTCTAGCTATATTGAATTAATCCAGGAAGCAGCATTTAATGAAAAAAAAAAGTTGCACGGTCACTAAACTCCCATTTCTAAAATCATTTAAGAACGAGGGGCATTCAATAAGTTTCCAGACTTGGGGGGGGCTTTTAAAATTGTCGTAGACTCTTGAAAATTCACTATATTATACGATAAGTTTCCAGACTTTTTTCATATGGGCATTTAAAATTGTCTTAGACTCTTGAAAATGCAGTATATTATTTCTATACATCTTATGAGATGACTGACCAATTTTTATGATTTCAGGTTCGAATGAACAGCTACAGCAGCAATTGGAATACACCCTACTAAAGCCTCATTGTCACAGCTGGTGAATTGCAAAAATGCAATCTGGGCGTGAGGACTCTTTAGAAGAACGATATGCAATAAAATTCTGTTTTAAATTTGGAAAAAATTCTTCAGGCTGCTTTTGGAGCATCTTGCATGAATAAAGCATCAGTTTTTGAGTGGCATAAGAGATTCAAGGAAGGCCGAGAGTCTGTGAGGGATGATGAGAGATGTGGGACGAGTAAGGAGTCAATACACCAGAGTTGATTGGCCAAAGACTTTGGGTTAGGGTTACTATGTTGAGGTTTTAAGGAAGTTCAGGAGAGATTCCGCCGGAAAAGGCAGGCACTCTTCAAATCGGGTCAGTGGCATTCAACCAGGACAATGCACCAGTCCACATCTCCATCCTTGTCACAGACCATTTGTCTAAGATAGGCATCAAGACAGTTCCTCAGACTCCCTATAGTCCAGACCTTGCTACCTGTGACTTTTAGTTATTCCCTCAGCTCAGAGGCTGTCGTTATGAAACAATTGAGGAGGTGAAAGAGGCTGTGACGAAGGTTATTGACACGCTTGAACATTCAGTATGTTATTGTTATACATACATCTTATGAGAGAACTGACCAATTTTTATGATTTCAGGTT
>OY757943.1:47856598-47917030 GCA_963585895.1 Sepioteuthis lessoniana | reverse complement strand
ATGGTTTGTTCTCGATATTATTTTTAATAATATCAATGGTTTCATTGACGGGTACATTTGTGAATAAATTTTCCACTTTGAATGAAGTTAATCTTCTATCGTTGGGTTTAAGTGTAAGTGGGTTTTGAATTAATTCACCAGTTGACTTTATGTTATATTTACTTGGTAGGTAAGTATGCTGTAATAATTTATTTTGTCATTTTGTGAGTTTATAAATTGAAGTAGGTATTGGCAATATAATTGAGTGCAGAGGATGATTAGGTTTAGGTATATATACATTTCGATATAAATAGCTGGGTTTAAAATCACCTATTTTTGGTTAGTTTTGTGCTATTACGTTCGGGAATATTATGAGAAAAAAAACATATATTTATCTTTATATCGAATCTATAATTCTGTTGGTGTGAAAGAAAATGATTGTAAAATTTGCAAATCCTACCTACTGATATCTGGGAAAAAAATTCAGTTAAAAAAGAAAAGACGAAAAACACATGTGCTACTTGAAAATAATCTAGAAGCACACATGTCTTGTCAAAAGAAAAAAAACCCGACATAATTCCCTAAGTTAAAACGTATTAAATTGCTGAATATACGAGATAGAGCTAATATTATGAAAATAATTCCTACATGACCAAGAGCAAGACTGCCTAGGTTTCACCAAGCGGCTCTAAAGGTTATATATATATATATATATATATATATATGTGTGTGTCTAGTTACAAGAAAAAAAACCCGACAGAATTCCCTAAACGTATTAAATTGCTTAATATACGAGATAGAGCTACTATTATGAAAATAATTCCTACATGACCGAGAGCAAGACTGACTAGGTTTCACCAAACGGCTCTTCAGGTTATATATATATATATATATATATATATATATATATATATATATATATATATATATGTTGTTGTTGATGTTTGTTTTCAAGAAATTATTTTTCTGTCTATTTATTTATCAGACTGGTTCTGTCTATCTATCTACCAATCTATCTATCTATATATGTAAGAAGAGACAATATCTTCAACAAAGAAAAGTGACATTTTTTTAAAAAATGGCGTGGGATGATTTATGCGCCGGAAAAGACTTGTCCTCAGTAAGGATATTAATATCCCAGTTATATTAATATATCATAGATAATGTAAAAATGTTATAAATTCTCATAAATTCTACAGGGAGAATAATTTACATGTATATATAACAATGTATATATCATTTTCTATATATATATATATATATATATGCGTGTTTTTGTGTTTGTGACTATTTTCTATCTATATCAACCTCTTCCTCTCAATCGAATTTTCCAGTGTTTAAAATTTTCAATCTGAGCACAGAGTCGTCTATTCCTCTTACCCTGATTAATAGTAAAATAATTCTGTCAAAATAATTTTAAATAATTCTTAAAATGATCGTGAGCTACATGAATATATTTGTTGTTAAAATATCGAATTCCAACAATATATCGAGTGTTCATCTGTTTAAAAATGGTTTGTAACTTTCTAAATACATTGGCACATAAAACTACCCCTGAAACAATGAAATAAGTTTTTACAAGTTTAAATAGATTGCTAACTTTCTAAATACGTCGGCACATAAAATTACCCCTGAAACGATGTAAGACGTTTTCACCTGTTTAAAATGATTGCTATCTTTATAAATACATAGGCACATAAAACTACCCCTGAAACGATCTTAGAAGTTATTACCTATTTAAAATGATAGCTGCCTTTCTTAATACATTGGCACATAAAACTACCCCTGAAACGACGTAAGAAGTGTTAACCTGTTTAAAATGTTTTCTGACTTTTTAAATATATTGGCATATAAAAATGCTACTGAAACGATGAAAGAAGTTTTTACCTCTTTAAAATGATTGCTTACTTTTTAAATACGTTGGCACATAAAACTCCCCCTAAAACGATGTAAGAAGTTTTCACCAGTTTAAATTGATTGCTACCTTTATAAATACGTTGGCACATAAAACTACTCCTAAAACGATGTAAGAAGTGATAACCCGTTTAAATTGATTACAACCTTTCTAAAAGCATTGGCACATAAAACTACCCCTGAAACTATGTAAAAACTGTTAACCTGTTTAAAATGATTTACCTGTTTAAAATGATTACTAACTTTCTAAATACATTGGCACATGAAACTACCCCTGAAACGATGTAAGAAGTATTCACTTGTTTAAAATGATTACTGACTTTTTAAATATCTTGGCACATACAACTACCCCTGGAACCATTTAAGAAGTTTTTACCTGTTTAAAATGATTGCTACCTTTCTAAAAGCATTGGCACATAAAACTACCCCTGAAACGATGTAAGAAGCGTTAACCTGTTTAAAATGATTTCTGACTTTTTAAATATATTGTCATATAAAAATATCACTGAAACGATGAAAGAAGTTTTTACCCGTTTAAATTGATTGCTTACTTTTTCGATACGTTGGCACATAAAACTACCCCTGAAAGGTTGTAAGAAATTTTCACTAGTTTAAAATGATTGATAACTTTCTAAAAACATTGGCACATAAAACTACACGTAAAAGGATGTAAGAAGTTTTCACCAGTTTAAATAGATTGCTACCTATATAAATACGTTGGCACATAAAACTACCCCTGAAACGATGTAAAAAGTGTTAACCTGTTTAAAATGATTACTGACTTTTTAAATATCTTGGCACATACAACTACCCCTGGAACCATTTAAGAAGTTTTTACCTGTTTAAAATGATTGCTACATTTCTAAAAGCATAGGCACATAAAACTACCCCTGAAACGATGTAAGAACTGTTAACCTGTTTAGAATGATTTCTGACTTTCTAAATATATTGGCAAATAAAAACGCCGCTGAAACCATTTAAGAAGTGTTTCCTGATTAAAACCAATGTGAATGACAGTAATTATCTTTTAAAAATTGATATTGCAGCAAATAATCAAGTGTTTTTTCTTGTTAAATACGATTTTAAATTTCTTTTGCTCTTCAAATATTTACGTGTGAAGAATTTGGAATTAATCCAAACTTTCCCCCGGTCGAATTTAAGTTAACCTCGTTTTATTGAGAGGGGTCACGCACGAATTGAGACTCATTCGTGGTTGTCTCAAAAAACCTGATCCCGTCATCATTTCTCATTGAGGTTCCTCATTTGCCGTGCGGTAATATACGTCCAACTAAGTAAGAAGCTTTTAGCAGTTTATAATATAGATGTTGAAGGAAGTAAATAGAAAGTGTTAACTCAAGATACATTCTTGTACTGATTATAACTGGATACCGTATATATTTTTGTGATGGCCACGCACAAGTCTTGATTCGAGCAAGGCACCCACTAAATATAACTTTGCGTCATATATGGCCTGAAGGAAGGTTGGATATACTATTATAACTGGAGTCCATATTTGATTCAGTGGCTTTAGAATAAAATAACTCAGCGAGGTTTGACTTGCCAATTATTATAAGAAAATAACAGATTATAAGCACTCTCTGTAATTTATTTTATCATCGACATTTGATGCTTGTTTTTAGGATATTAATATCTCAGTTATATTAATCTATCATAGATTATAAGATATTTATAAGATTTTCGCTGTTATCTAAATCTTAATTTTTAGTAAGTAAAGCCACAGGAAAGAGAATAATGCGAATGATGAAATGGTTGATGGTAAATGATTTGAAATTCGATGCTGAAGGAATTGGTGAAAATCCTAAGGAGTTATAAGAATTTATTGCTGAATAACGAAGGTACAGGGTGCGATAAAATGCCTCCTACATTTCAATAAGTCACCTGTTTAGTACAAGTGAACAAAGATAAGTTAAGTTGACTGGGGCTGTATAAAACACCGACTGCTTCTCTGCAAAGGAGGAAGACACCCTACTCTAACGAGTGTCCTGATATGACATTAAACAATCAGATGGTGAGGCTCCAGTAATGCTGGAGCTTTAGGGAATGCTGAGTACCCCTACCTTGCCATTGCTGACAGGTCAATTCTGATCCCGAGAACTATTTAACATTTAAACTGAGTAACGAAGGTACAGGGTGCGACAAAATGACTCCTACATTTCAATAAGTCACCTGTTTAGTACAAGTGAACATAGATAAGTTAAGTTGACTGGGGCTATATAAAACACCGACTGCTTCTCTGCAGAGGAGGAAGACACCCTACGCTAACGAGTGTCCTGATATGACATTAAACAATCAGATGGTGAGGCTCCAGTAATGCTGGAGAGTTAGGGAATGCTGAGTGCCCATTCATTGCCATTGCTGACAAGTCCATTCTGATCCCGAGAACTATTTAACATTTAAACTGAGTGCAAACAAATGATAATATTAAATTGAATTGTTAGGACTAGAACTGTTGGATTATTTAGCTGCGTGTAAACTAATAATTGATACTTGATTAGATTTTAATTGATACAGAGCAATAGATATACATTGTCTATTTTTAAATAGAGGAATTATATTGTGAATTTCCACGACCACAAAATCCGGCGAACACTTGCGCGCGACATACAGAAACGCTGGACAGCTAGATGTGATGTTGTATAACCAAAATACAACTGCACAAGCAGAACTGATATAATTGAGATAACTTAGTGATGGTTCCAAAAAATATATTAACAAGGATAGAGAACAGATGAAGACATTAAACCCATTAACGGACTCTAGTAAAAAAAGGTAACATTTTCTTGAAACAGTCTGTATATATTATTGGTATAAAAGCACCCGAGGTTTAATGGATTAAAGGTTGGATATAATATTATAACTGGAGTCCATATTTGATAAAGTGGATTGTGTGCAATATAGATAGAGGGCTCAGTGAGAGAGTTTAGGCTCTGCATTCTGTGGTCGCTAGTTCGATCTCCAGAGGGTGAGATCACTGTATACGCTGCTGATCAGACCTAATAAGGTTATCGTCGTTGCAAATGGATAGGGTGACCCAAGTTCAAATCGTGGACGAAGTTATTTGCATTTCACATAGCGCTAATACTAATGAGAATGGTATTCATCCAACCATATATTATATTTGTAAATAGTTGATCTGATTAAGTTCTTAGGATGGCAATAGGCTAAGTAGAAGAAAAGCTCTTTTAAACTTTGCTAAAAAATAAACCTTGAGTCGCATCCTTTTCGATCGGAGGGGTCGGTAGATATGTGTATATTATAAACTGTTGTATCGTTGTAAGGAAATGATAGAGCTAATTATTTATTAACTCAAGGGGTACGTTCCAACTAGTGTTATAAGTCTCGCGCTGTTGGTGTTACGTCCGAAGTTGGTCTTACTATTGAGCGACGTCCTTTCAGAGCTACTTCCCTCTTCTCTTTCTGATACTGTCTCTGTCTTGCCGTGCTTCAAAAACGCAGCGTCTTTATATTTCCGTGATACTGGAAGTCACGTGGTATGAGGCAATATACAACATAAACCAACCCCTGAATTCCAACTATACATATTTCTATTAGTCCACGTTAAAAGCATGGTAAGCATAAACCAAAGCAGCACTTTTTTAGACCTTATTTTCCTATGCAGGTATCATTGGAGAACAAGAAAAGTTTTAGTAAACACTTCAAAGCCTGGTCTGTAAAAAAAGAATTCTCATTCCCCATTGATACTTGAATTGAGAAAATAAGGTCTTAAAAAATTCTGGTATCCAAGCTCACATTTGCTGACAACACTGGCTTTGTAGCACACAATCAACAAGAAGCATAGGAAATAATCACTTGTTTCTCAAAATCAGCAAAGACATTTGGGCAGAAAATTAACCTTCATAAAACCAAAGTTATGACCAATCATCTCCAGGATCTTATAAAATTGGCTAAGACATAAATAGAAAGGTTAAATATTACCATTGCTGTTCTTCTATAAGGATTGTTTAGGCACCAAATTACACACGAAAGAGAGAAATCCAAACGAAGCTCTGACGTCGCATCAAACTTAAATGCCACCTCAAGAGGCTTTTAAATGAGCATTTAAAATCCCATAGTTTTCGGTTACTAAGATAAGTTATTTTACATTTATAAATATTTCGATTTGTTTTCTTTGTTTTCTTAGTCCACCTATCATAGTTTTAGCCGATTTAATTTTCGGTCTCTAAACTAATTTTGCCAGCAAAACTAAAACCAGAAATAGATTTAAGTGGATTTCTTGGTCATTTATTGAAAGCCAATCATTCGAAAATACAGTGTAACATTATTCATTGACGCTCGGATATTTTACATTAATTCTTTCATTTATTGATCAATTCTGACGTGTCGATAAATTGATGATTCGGCAAGATATTTTTAGCTCGTAACTTTGGAGATTTCAATCACAAATCAAAAGGTCGAGTTATGTCTTCGCTTGACATATGTCTTCTATTGAAAAGATTAAAAGTATAGAGTTCACTTCCGTTCCACCTTCGTGTTATATTAACCATATCATATCATCCTGTTTAGTAAATCTCACACTGTACGCATACAAAATCACTTTCTCTGATCGTTCAGATATTTACTCTGCCCTTTGTATGTTTTAACTTAACCTCTCCCAGCCAGCAGAATACGATACGACCCAGGGTGAATTTCTGTGCGGAGTTTAACTGGTTTTAATTAAAAGTTTTCCGTCTCCTCGAATGTTTGCCATACAGAACTTAGTCTGACCTACTATTCAGTCGTATTTGAAGGGAAAATAGTTGGATGCATAATTTTTGCAACCATAAAAGCAAAAGCAAACAAACATGTCCAAGATTTGAACACTGACCACAGGTTTCGTTTCCAACTCTGTTTCTTCAAAACGAAACTTCTTATGGACAGAGATTCATTTGTGAACATACTTTTGCAGAAATAGACATTTTCGTTTAAAAAGATTCTTTCGTTAAAATTTCGTTAAATATTTATTTGGAGAGACAAATCTTGACATGTTTCTCTTAATTGCATTGTCCTTTTTTATCATTTCGAATCATGGTTGGTTGTTTTTTATGGCATATCAACCTTTGTAGGTTATTTAACGCCAAATCCATTTTTATGTAGATAATCAGTTCTATTTCAAACAATTCAGTTTAGCATGAGTACACAGTTTAATCGTCAAAAAACATTTCTATTTCAAACTATTCAGTTTATTCAAACAGTTCTAATTCAGCTAATTCAGTTTAGCATAAGTACAGATTTTGTTTACACACAGTTAAATGTCAAGATTAGAATTATACCTTTCCTATATGTATATATATATATATGTGTGTGTGTGTGTGTGTGTGTGTGTGTGTGTGTGTGTGTGTGTGTGTGTGTGTATTGTTCAGTTGTGTGTATGTACATTCTCTATCTCCAAATCTCCGGATTTAACCCAATCGGCATGAGCACTAGAATACACCGATTAAATCCCTGTAGAAGGGTAATACCCTGCCAAACGATTGTCTAGGATATGATTCAAAACCACCTGATAGTGAGGCTCTAGTTCTGGGCCTTCTAGAAATGTTGCATAAGCCTTCATTGTCATTACTCCCAGGTCTACTCTGACCTCTACTCCAAGTATTTATTAGGGTCTTATCTATGTGTCAAATAGAACTGTTGAACCATTTAACTATGAACAAAAAGAATAAAGTAAAGGTGGCAACAGTAGTCTCCCGGACCAATGATGAACACTCTACCCACTTGGCGAATGAGTCAGGCCAAGAGAAGCTAATACTATTGGATTTTATTATAAATTGAAAACCAAAGTTAGGTTAAGGTTAGAATAATTTTGGGAGTTTTATGTTAATGACAAAATATTTAGAGAGGAGAATAAAAGAAAAGGAAAAAAAGGGGGAACGGAACAACTGAATAAACCTCACCAGCCTCAAGCGCCAGAAAACACGTATATATATATATATTTATCAGTATAAATGTAGAAAAAATATTTTAAAGCCTAGGCGGCACGGTCTGCGTTAAAGATACTACTAAAAAACTAAGCAAATTCACTCCATTCGGGTAGATTTCAAATAATTGTCAGTCATAAATTGTCTTTTATTACATTGTTATTTTAAAATGCATGAATGATTTTAATTTTTTATTTGTTAAATTACTGCTGTATATTATCAGTGCTTTTAATGCAAAGACAAATACTATAATTCCAAGTAACAGTTGAATCTGCTCAAGAGAAGCTAATATTATTGGACTTTATTAGAAAAAGAAAACCCAAGTTAGCGTAAAATAGAATGCCTAAAAGGATGCAAAGAACCATAAATAAGGACTTCGATGAAATTTAAAAAGAATGTAATTATGGACTTTAAATAAGTTAAAACATAATACTGGCAGAAGGGGGAAGAAAAAAAGAAAGAATATTTTTTCGAAAACCATGGGAAGCTGCATGATGAACGTAAAGGCGAGCAGATAAACCCACTTACGGTTCAACGCCACGCCTAACGAGACCCTCGGCGTATGAATCCTACGGTTCAACGGCCAGGATCGAATAGTTCGATCGGAGAACTATAAGGGTGAACCAATAAAAGACTGATATTGACTAGAATTGCTAGATTTATATAGCATTACTTGGAAACACTCCATTGAGTGCAAACATATAATTTGTACTAAATAATATTATCAGTTTTTGATAGGAATATATGAAATCATTTAACTCAGTTCTGGCTTGTATAAAATGTTAGCCACAAACTATTTGTTAACTATATATATATATATGTATATATAGGCTACTGCTGTTACAGCATAATACCTTAAAAATTCCCTTAGTCAAACGGGGTACGCTTGTTGGCCGAGCGGTCTGAGACTTAGTCTAACGTAAATTTGGATAGGTTTCGATCTCGGCTTCGAGCGTCCAACGTGTCAAGCCACACTGATGAGTTCTGATAGAACGAAACAGTCTGTCTGTGGCTGACAATATATACGCTCCACATTGGGGGTTGAGCACTCTGGAGAAGGAATTTTCGGCCGCCGCTCGCAAAATGCAAAGCTCTTCGAAAGAATTGAGCCCTCTGGTAGCCGATGGGGTATAAAAATGTAAACAAACGGCTGCTGCTGTTACTACATAATTCTTTAAAAATTCCCTTAGACAAATGTGGTACGCTTGTTGGCCGAGCGGCCTGAGACATAGTATAACGTAAAGTTAGATGGGTTTCGATCCCGGCTTCGAGCGTCCTACCTGTCTAGCCACACTGACGAGTTCTGATAGAACGAAACAGTCTGTCTGTGGATGACAATATATATATATATATATATATATATATATATGTAAGAGGATATGGCATCATGGGTATACCATAAATCCCAACTACTTTTTCCTGATTGCAGATTCAAAATTCCATTACAAAATTCAATTGTCACTAATGGCAGACAGAGAATGTCACTGGGAGTCCCATTTAAATTTTCCACATAAGAGGTAAGAGGTAGAAGCCTAAGGATAAAAAAAATACTAGTAATTCTCGTTTTTTAGTCATATCACAACAAATCAGACTCTTCTAGAGATTCCATAACATTCCCCTATACGGGCAGAGGTTTTGAAGCGGTAATCTACATTAAACTGTGCTCGTATATCTCTCTCTCATTAGATGTGAATGGTTAGGTTTAAATAGTAGGGTAAATTGGGTTCTTCAGCTTTGGCAAGAAAATCCCTCAATTCAGAACTTGAAGAGTATTGCTCTGTAGAAGTGCTGGCTAATTGGTGCACCATTCTTCGGATTATCAGCTCATATAAAAAGTGTTACGGATTCTTCTATAAAAACCTTCGACTCTATAAAAGACTACCTGTTTACATAACCAAAGCGTTCACATCAACAACCGAAGTGTTGAGCCTTCATAGGCCAGAATAGATGGGAGTATCCAATATATATATATATATATATATATATTGTCATCAATAGACAGACTGTTTCGTTGTATCACAACTCTTCAGTGTGGATAGACGCATAGGTCGCTTGATACTGAGATCGAAACCCGCCCAACTTTTCGATAGAAGTAGTATCAAACCGCTCAGCCAGCAGATGATATACGATATATCGGGAATTATAAAGTATTATGTAGTAGTTTTCGTTTGTTTACATGTTGCCTAAATATATATATTTCTATATTTTAGTGCTCTATAATTGATATTGAGCATTATTTAACACTATTGCAACATTCGGTCCTCTATTAACCCACCAAGTGAGCTAGTGTTATGTTTTGACCTTCGACCCGGCCCAAAAAAATGCTATTCCAAGGTGATGCACCGGAAGGAAGTGACACATTCGAATGGCCAGTAATCGAAAGAGATTGCGTGGGCGGATTAAAGCTTATAATATGGAACAAGGTGAAGGTCCCACTGTGCCAATACAGACAGTTATTTCCGCTTGATGACGATTAAACATTCGATTCCGAAGATTCAGTGGGCGATCGTGTGGGCGTTGAATTATTATTTAACTTAGTTGAGTTCGAGTCCAAGAAGCAGTTGCCAGGAGGGTTCCAGACAGCTAGAGACCAGATGTGGTAAGGAAAGCCACACCCGACCGAGGGGGCCCTCGGAAACCCCGATGGAGTGGACCCCAGCATCAGGAGAACAAGAAAGACACAACGTGACGGTCATAACAGTGGGGTCAAGAAATTAGAGTTTATGTTCGGTCTCCAACACCCTCTCACGCGCAAACCATGAATTAAACTTTCGAACCCTTGCAATAAAGTGAGAGGTAAAATATTGTTAAAGAAGTCTTCCTGCGTCGTTTATTCCTGCGTCTGTCTTTATTATTGTGTCGTTGTGATGCTGTAGATGACTATACAACACTAGTAAAAACCATAAAATCTTATATATATATATATATATATATATATATATATTACGGGAAGTTGGTGACTGTAGTTGAAGGGAACCCAAATGTTCTCCTATCATTAGCTAGTATACCGAGGAGTAGGGGAGGGTGCAAATCGTTTCCCTGAATTGATTTATTTTACCCTTGATAATACAGAGTGTTAAACAAGGAGGCATCAAGTACCATTTTTTGAGTTTTTCGTATGACTCGACCTGGGATTGAACAAGAGCCCAAAATCCTGGACGAGGCTGATTGCATTTCAGATAGCTGTAATACCATGGAGAAATTTATTAACTTGTACTTTGTGTAAATAGTAGAGAAGTTATTTAAATTTGGTTAGGCAACCACTTTAAAAGAAAGAAAACTCTGAATTCAAACTGTTTCAACTCCGCTTAAAATTAACTTTGTGTCACTCACTCACACGCACATATATATATATATATATATATATATATATATATATATATATATATATATATTCACACACACACATACAGGGTGTTCGCCAATGGTCCAGGAGACGGGGTTGAGTAATATCAAAGACTCACAAAATGGTACTTGATGCCTCCTTAATTACCACTCAGCATTATAAGGTACGTATCAAGGGTAAAGTGGAACAATCCAGGGAAAAAGTAGCACCCTCCGCTACAACTTGGTGGAGTAGCTATGGAAAAGGGAGCCTTCGGGTCGCCCCCGACAACAGTTGCCAACTTATATATATATATATATATATATATATCATATCATTTAAGTCTGTAAATAGACATAAAAGGAATAATCCAAATCGATAAGAAATAAAAAAAAAGAATAATGTAAAAATCAGAAAAAACGGGCTTGTAAATTTATCCACGACCAATTAGAAAAATTAAATATGATATATATATATATGTTCATATACATATATATATATATGCGTGTGTGTGTGTGTATGTGTGTGTATTATTCGGTCCAGTTCAACCGGAGTTGAGAGTAATTCCCTCTGGACAAAAAAAAAAAAAAAATTCAACCGAGAACATTTAAATTTTCATGGTAAAGAGCTCAATATAACTGACATTACAGATCAATAATTTCTTTCGGAAAAAACAAACATCGCTCACATTAGGATTATAGTTTTATTTCCATCCTATTATGGGTTTTGATATAAATCAAAAACACCAAAAAAGTCGGGTTATTAAAGAAAGTTGTATTTCTCTAAATTAGTATTAAATCTGGAGTTTTAGCTTGAAATGTATTTAGATTTTAAAAGAATAAATAAAAAAAGATTAATTTACTATAATTCCAACCGGCAATAAAAAAAACGGACCTGGGCTAAACGAAGAGAAAACTCTTAACCCCTCTTCTATCCCATCCCACCCTTCTTTCCTGTGTCTATTCTGAATTATTTTATCCATTTGATCTGAAGATGTCCTGTTATTTTTGGTGTTTTTGATTTATATCAAAACCCAAAACAGGATGAAAATAAATGTATAATCCTAATGTGACCGGTTTTTGTTTTTTCTTAAAGAAATATATATATATATATATATATATATATATATATAGAGATAGATAATAATTCCATTAATAACTTATTTACGTGAAATCTATATCCCTATGCTAACCATTAAAGTTAAAGAGAAACTCATTTCTTTTTAAGTATTTATTTGATGATCCAATTGACTAGATGGTGAAATACATTCATAATGGATTATATCTAATGAATTTTCTTGTTTATGCAGGTATCATTGGAGAACAAGAAAAGTTTCAGTAAACACTTCAAAACCTGGTCTGTTAAAAAAAAAAAATTCTGAAGAAGTCCTGTTATTTTTAGTGTTTTTGATTTATATCTAAACCCATAACAGGATGAAAATAAATTTATAATCCTAATGTGACCGATTATTGGTTTTTCTTAAAGAAATATATATATACATATATATATATATATATATATATATATATATATGAATAATAATTCCATTAATAACGTATTTACGTGAAATTTATATCCCTATGTTAACCATTAAAGATAAAAAGAAACTCATTTCTTTTTAAGTGTTTATTTGATGATCCAATTGACTAGATGGTGAAATACATTCATAATGGATTATATCTAATGAATTTTCTTGTTTATGTAATCAAACTGTTCACATCAACAACCAAAATGTTGAGCCTTCATTGGTCAGAATGGATGGGAGTGTCCATTATAATTATATAGTCATCAAGAGAAAGACTGTTTCGTTGTATCACAACTCTTCACGGAGGTGCCCGTGGTGTAGTCGTTATCGCCGTAGGAAATGAACACGGCGATACGAGTTCAATTCCTGGACGATACTGATTGCATTTCACAGAGTACTAATACCCTTGGGAAAGGTATGAATCCAATTATTCTCCCTCCAGCTATGGGTAAATAGTAGGACAGACTAGGTTCTTCAGCCTTGGTTAGACAACTAGTCTAGGAGAAGGAAAACTCTGAATTCAAACCTGTAAAACTCCGCTTAAAAATTGACCTTGTGTCATATCCTGCCAGAGCGGAGGGGTTGGTAAATAGTATCACAACTCTTCAGTGTGGCTAGACATGTAGGACGCTTGATACTGGGATTTACATTTAACGCTCAGCCAGCAGGCGATATAAGTCATCTCAGGAATTATAAAGCATTATGTCGTAGCTTTTGTTTACATGTTGCCCAGATATATATATTTCTATAGTAAATGCTCTGTCTCTCTCTCTCTATATATATATATATATACGTGGTGAATTCAATAAGTTTTCAGACTTTTTTACAGGCATTTAAAATTGTAATTGTAATTGAAAATTCAGTATGTTATTGCTATACATCTTATGAAATGACTGACCGATTTTTATAATTTCATCTTCAAATAAACAGCTACAGCAGTAATTGGAATACACCCTACTATAGCCTGATTGTCACAGCTGGAGAATTACAAAGACCCCTGGACGTGAAGACCCCTTTCGACCATCTTACATGAACTGAGCATCAGTTTTAAGTGGCATAAGGTATTCAAGGAAGGCAGGTAATCTGTGAGGGATCATGAGAGCTGTTGGAGGAGCAAGGAAGTCAATACACCAGAGTTGATGGCCCAAAGGTTTAGGGTTAGGGTTACTATGTAGTGGTTTTAAAGGAGTTCAGCAAGAGATTCCGTCGGAAAAGGTCAGCACTCTTCAAATCGCGTCAGTGGCATTTCCAGCAGGACAATGCACCAGTCCACTACTCCATACTTGTCACAGACTATTTGACCAAGATGGGCATCAAGACAGTTCCTCACCCTCCCTATAGTCGAGACCTTGCTCCCTGTGACTTTTGGTTATTCCCTAAGCTCAGAGGCTGTCGTTAGGAGACAATTGAGGAGATGAAAAAAGCTCTGAGGAAGGTCATTGACACGCTCACACAAAGGAGCCTTTCAGAAGTAGTTTGAACGGTGCAAGAAGTGCCCTGCAGCCGGTAGAGATGACTTCGAAGGGGACTAGGGTTTCATGTCTGTACTATCAATAAAAGTGCCTATAGAAAACAGTTTGGAAACTTATTTAATGATCCTCGTATATATATATATATATATAGAGAGAGAGAGAGATGAATTATTTTGAAAAATCTCATTTTCTTCCATTATAAACTAACATTTTTATATGTAGTTTGGGTGTGTTGTATTACATTGACTTATGTATTCTTTTGTATATCTTATATACTTCCTTTTGATGAGCTGATTGTATATATATATATATATATATATATAAATATATATTTACTATATATATATATATATGTATATGTATATAAATATATATTTACAAAGAGACGGGGTTAAACTTCCTGATAATCCGATAAGGTGAAACTTTAGTAGAAGATTTCCGACTAGCGATTTAAGTTAATTTTATATATGGATGCACTACATGGACGCTAACAAAACGGCTGGAGAAGAAACTAGATGGCAATTACACAAGAATGCTGCGTGCAATCCTGAACAAGTCCTGGCAGCAACACCCCACAAGACACCAACTGTACGGCCACCTGCCCCCTATCACGAAAACTATTCAAGTTAGGCGAACCAGACATGCAGGACATTGCTGGAGAAACAGAGATGAACTCATAAGAGATGTACTCTTATGGATCCCCACACACGGCCGCGCAAAAGCAGGACGACCAGCACGAACGTACATTCAGCAGCTATGTGAGGATACAGGTTGTTGTACTGAAGACCTGCCTAGGGCGATGAACGATAGGGAGGAGTGGCGAGAGAGGGTCAGGGATATCCGTGCTGCCAGCACGATATGATGATGATGATGATATAGTCATCCACAGACAGATCTGTTTCGTTCTATCAGAACTCATCAGTGTTGCTAGACAGTATTTTCTCGTAGCTGGGATCGAAACCCAGTTGACTCAAACGCCAAGCCAAAGCTTCTAAACATTCAGCCACGAGGAGATATTAGCTGCGAAGTAAATTTTAAACGGTTATGAATCACAATTACTATTGTTTACATACATCCGTTCAACGGTTGCCGAGACCTCAAATCATCTACGAAGAGGCTTGCAATATACGCTAATGGCAACACGATTACTTCTTCGCCCGAGAAATCAACCCTACGGGGGTAGGGGAGTATATATATATATATATATATATACAAGTGTGCGCATGTATGTTTGTGTGCTATCGTTCAACCTCCAACTCAGCAGCGGCTCCATTCTGTCATTTTATCTCGGGTCTCCACCTCATTGTTGACTGAGTATATATTCTCGTCGTTTGTCTTTCGTGATTCATCTTTGAAGAAATATACGAGGAAAAAAATGATTTTCAGGATAGATCCGCTACCAACTGCAATTTTCAGATCTCTACATACAATATATTATATATAGATATATATATATATATGTGTCTGTGCGTGCGTTTGCGTCTGTGTGAGTGTGTATTAGGATAACAGGTGCCCGTGGTGTAATGGTTATCGTCGTAGGAAATGATCACGGCGACTCGAGTTCAAATCCTGGACGAGAATGATTGCATTTCATATAGCACTAATACACTTGGGAATGGTATGAATCCAATTATTCTCCCTCCAGCTATGGGTAAATAGTAGGACAGACTAGGTACTTCAGCCTTGGTGAGGCAGCTAGTCTAGGAGAAGGAAAACTCTGAATTCAAACCTGTTAAACTTCATTTAAAAAAAATGACCTTGTGTCATATCCTACCCGAGCGGTGGGGTTGGTTAAAAGGGTTAGGATAACAAAGTCTACGACTCTTTCAGTCCATATATGTCTATAAATTAAAGTGCTCAGTTCCATTGATAGAGCATCTCTCTCTCTCTCTTTATCTCTCTCTCTCTCTATCTCTCTCTCTCTTTATATATATATATATATGTTTGTCTGTGTGGTTTTAAGTGTGTGTGTTTGAGTGTGTGTGCCTTTACAAACGCTTTCATATATATATATATATATATATATATATATATACAATTTCACTTTCTAATGTTCTGTATAAGTATATATGCATTAAAATTTTATATTTACAGTTTTTCATTATATTGACAAACATATTTTGCATAATTTCTATATTTCATTTTGATGACCTAATATATATATATATATATATACGTGTGCGCGTTATTAGGATAACAGAGTCTTCGGCTCTTTCAGTCCATATATGTCTATAAATTAAAGTACTCAGCTCCATTGATAGAGCATCTCTCTCTCTCTCTTTATCTCTCTCTCTCTTTATATATATATATATATATATATATATATATATATGTGTGTGTGTGTGTGTGTGTGTGTGTATAAGTCCATAAGATCATATAAGCTCATTTACATAAGCGTGACTCATACCAAAATACGGAAGTATATTCATATTTTACATCATGACTGAACTTGCGCATGCGTATGTCTGTCAATATCGTCTTTTTTTTTTTTTTTTCTTCTTCTGCTTTGTATCAAAGGAATAATAACGGAAGCCCTACAAACTGAATCTTTACAATACGAATGATTAATACTTACTCTCCCTATTCATCTTCCCTATTTGCTGTGCGATCCCCCCACCAGTCCCTTAACAGGATCTTTCAAACGAATCAAAATGCGGACAATTACCTGTTGCTCCATCATCGTCTTCTTGGTTTATTGAAAACGATGGAATATTTATTCAGTTTGTCCTTGGAGAAAGTTCCTCCGTTCTTTGTGGTCATTTATTATTATTATTATTATTATTATTATTATTATTATTATTATTATTATTATTTGTATAAATATATATATATATATATATATATATATATATATATATATATATATGTGTGTGTGTGTGTGTGTGTGTGTGTGTGTGTGTGTGTTGTTTTTTGCTTATCCTTTTCGTTTTTAGAAAACCTTTTGAAGAGAAAAATAAAGTTGAGCAAGAGGAAGATCCAGAGACGCGTGTCTGAAATATAATTCCTGTTGAATGTCTTAGGAGAGAGAGAGAGAGAGAGAGAGAGAGAGAGAGAGAGAGAGAGAGAGAGAGAGAGAGAGAGAGAGTCTAGATTTCATAGCAGTCTTTTAAGTGAAGTGGGATGACGAAGTATGGGGGAGAACGGTCATATGTTGTTTCTTGGAGAAATTTTTCCATGGAAAAGAGATAGATAGATAGATAGATAGATAGATAGATAGATGTAAACACGGTAAGATAGACTGATAACATGTACTAGCTGAAACAGATAGATACTTACATAGATGGGAACAGATTGTGCTACATATGAAAAGACATAGATAGATAGGTAGATAGATAGATAGATATGAACAGACTGAGATAGATAGATAGATAGATAGATAGATAGATAGATAGATATGAATAGACTGAGATAGATAGATAGATAGATAGACAGATAGATAGATAGATATGAACAGACTGAGATAGATAGATAGATAGATAGATAGATATGAACAGACTGAGATAGAGGGATAGATAGATAGATAGATATGAACAGACTGAGATAGATAGATAGATAGATAGATAGATAGATAGATATGAACAGACTGAGATAGATAGATAGATAGATAGATAGATAGATAGATAGATAGATAGATAGATAGATATGAACAGACTGAGATAGATAGATAGATAGATAGATAGATAGATAGATAGATAGATAGATAGATATGAACAGACTGAGATAGATAGATAGATAGATAGATAGATAGATAGATATGAACAGACTAAGATAGATAGATAGATAGATATTAGCAGAATGAGATATATATGAACAAAATGAGATATAAATGGACAGAATTAGATCTATATATGTTTATAAACAGATAGATTGTAAGTTATTTAATGCGAAATCCTCTTTATACATATATATCTATTAAATATACTTTGGTTTCGTTGAGTTTCGTGGCATATCAACCATTATCGGTATTTAATGCCAAATCATCTTTATACATTTATATAATATATATAATTTCTAAACACGTTTTATAGATAACATTTTTAGACGAACCAGAGCGCTAATTTTTGGGATACAGTAAAATGGCTTCCTTTATTTCCTTCGACTAGAGATAATTCTATTTCCAATTAATCATTCTTTTGCACACAGTTAAATGGTTCCAAGTATTGATATGCATCACTCACAATTCAAATAAACATCGATCATTTGTTACAAACACTTAAATTTAGAAACAGTTCTATTTCAAACGAATCAATTTAACGCACTCCTTTGTTTGTACACAGTTTAATAGGAAACATTTATAGTTGACTCATTAATAGGACACTATCAGGTGCTATCATTTCGGGTTAGAGTGGACTTGGCAGCATAGGCAATGAAGGGGTACTCCACATTCCCCAAACTCCACTATTACCGGAGCCTTATTATCAGCTTGTTTAGTGTCATACCCGGGACAATCGTCGTGAAGTCTTACCGATCCACAGAGATGCACTTAGTGTATTCCACGGCTCCAGTTGAATGAACTCGAACCCGGGTAAGTATAGATTTACCCCCTTACTGATATAACTGTCACAGCCACATTGACTCGGTGCGTTGGGCCTGATCAAATGGATTTTTCTGAAAATAATTACAATTAGAATATAATACATGAGACCATAGTAAACTATTATTATTCGACAAGAATACTTACATGAATTCTTTTAAATATTTACTGATTTTAAATATCAGTTGAGACTGTTATGAACCCAAAAATTATGTTTAAATTATTTGTATCAAGAAACGTTAGTTAAAGCTCAATTTTTTTTTTACAAAAGATAATTAAACATATAAAAAACCGTACACCTACCCCGACAAAAATCTACTAGGAATATCCACCCTTCACACACACACACGCACACACATACATGCACATAAATGCACATACAAGACACAAACACGCAGACGCACACACACACACACACACACACACACACACACACACACACACACACATATATATATATATATATATATATATATATAAAATAAATAAGTATATTAAATTTATATATCTAATTCATGGAATTTAGACTGCGACCCCCGGGTTTCATGGAGTCTTTTGCAAAGCAACAATCATCAGGCAGATAAGAAAATGGGATTTTGTGTGGTTCTTTACGTGTTGTTGTGAGTGTTTGAGGATGTGTGTATGTCCGTATGCGTGTATGGTTATAGTTGCGTATTGATGTGTCTTTGTATGAGTTTGAGTGAATTTACAATCGCAGCGCGTTGTATAAGCGGATGTGAATTCGTAGGTGTATCTTAATATTTCGCTACATTATTTTATTTCTGTATGTGTTGGTGACTATAGCTAAGGATCGATTTATACATAGTGTGAGAGAGAGAGAGAGAGAGAGAGAGAGAGAGAATGAGAGCGACACACAGACAGGGTTCTGGTGACATTTTGGGTAAGTTTCTGGACAGTGACTCGTATTTTACGAGTTCGAATATTTGTCGAAAATTGCATTCCCTTTCTGTTTAACACTTTTGGGAAAGATATCCTCCATCTTATCAGCCTCTCGCTATGAGTTAAAAAGTATCACTCCTTTGATTCTATTAGAATAGCTTTAGCATTGAATAACCCATGCCTGTTGATATGCCAGTAAAGATAAAACAACCAAGACATATATATATATACATGTATGTATGTATGTATTAATAATAATAATAACCCTAAGCTGACATGACATCAAGTGATAATTACTAATTAAAATATTCAACAGAGTTCTTTTATAATGTATTCTTATTGAATAACGTTTTTAGGGTTCATTTGCTGGAGCCACACTGTCATATGCACTTTAATATCATGCCCAGACACCTCCTTCATTTCGGGTTGGGGGTGTTATCATATTTACCTAACCCCTCCGCTCGGGCATGATATGACACAAGGTCAATTTTTTAAGCGGAGTTTAACAGGTTTCAATTCAGAGTTTTCCTTCTCCTTGAGTAATTGCCTCACCAAGGCGAAAGAAACTCTACCCTACTATTTACCCATAGCTGGAGGGAGAACAATTGGATTCATACCTTTCCCAAGGATATTAGTGCTATGTGAAATGCAATCAGTCTCGACGAGGATTTGAACTGGCGTCAGCGTGTCCATTTTCTACGACGATAATCATTACACCACGGGTGTTATCCTTCTGAATAGTATTAAGTCACCGAAATCCGAGATTCGGTAGCATCGTGCATAATATTTATTATAATTTGCAAACATTTGTTTAGACTGATATACAGCCCCTAAAAGAAGTTAAGCACCAAAGAACCTGCTCTGTTCTGCTGTGCGTAAGTGGGAACCCATCGCAGAACTGAGCAGGTTCATTGGTGCTTAACTTCATTTTTATATTCAGTAAACTGGTGTTTTTAACGCGACTTGATTATAATTTAGTATCTTAGTACTTTTGATTTGGTTTGGTTTGGTTTGGTTTGGTTTTATGGCATATCAACCTTTGTAGGTTATTTAACACCAAATCCATTTTTATGTAAACAATAAGTTCTATTTCAAACAATTCAGTTTAGCATGAGTACACAGTTTGTCGAAAACATTTCTATTTCAAACTATTCAGTTTATTCAAGCAGTTATATATAACAATTCAGTTTAGTGTAAATAGAGTTTCAATGTCAAAAATAGTTCAATTTCAAATAATTCAGTTTAGCATAAGCACACAGTTTAAATGTAAGTACTGTTTAATTGTCAAAACCATTTCTATTTCAAGCTATTCAGTTTAACTAAACAATTCAGTTTAGCATAAGTATGCCGTTAGTTCTATTTAACCCATAGATAGGGCCCTATCAGGTGCTACCACGCCGGGCTAGAGAGGACCAAGGAGCAATGGCAATGAAAGGTTGCTCGGTATTCCCCAAAGCTCCAGCATTACTGGAACCTCACCATGAGATAGTTTAGTGTCATACCAGGACACTCTTTGAGGGGGGGGGTCTTACCCGTCTGCAGAGGTTCAGTCAGTGTATTCTACAGTCCCAGCCCACTGGGCAACTTAGTACTTTTGAGTCACTCTTTTTTTAGATACCAGTGTCCTTAATTATCTATGGATGACGTCATTGAACTATAGATTACGTCAACTATAGAGATTTTGCTACTTCTACGTTTAGTGATATGAAACGTATATTCCGGTTTCGTCAATTTTTATTTTCTTCAATGTTCATCGTCGGAAGTATTTTGTGAGGAAAACAAACGGGAAAGAGACAATGAACCTTTTTAAATGGAATAAAGAAAAACAAAATGTCGAAATACCTAGAGAAAGAAAGGGATGCAGTCAGAAGGAGATCTTTTTTTTTAAGGGGGGTTAATATGAATGACGAAATTGTGGTTGAGAAAGCGATAGGGAAAATCATTTGGTCAAAAGTATCTTTTTAGGAACGAACAAGAAAGAAATCGATAGTTTTTATTACTGGAGGTTAAGAAAGCAATATCGATTTCGTCCCCCACTCACAAATATATAAACACATATACATACATAATTAATTTTCTTTAATTATTTCATGAGAGAGGAGAACGAACGTGTTTGAAAGAGAGAAAAAGAGAAATATTTAATGTTATTCCTCTGGCGCCTTTTAAGTGAGTGGGTATGAGTGAATGTTACAGATAGGGAGATAAAAATGATGAAAAGGAGAAATGTTCACAGGGGGAGTGAAAGAGAGGATGAGAGTGAATGATGAACATTTTTCTTTTCTGAGGATGCTCTTAAGAAAGAAACGATGACGTATAGCGAAACGGAGGAAAGACTACTTTGTAACCTGTTTTGTAAGTGACTAGGAAAAAGAAAAAAAGAAAGAAAGAAAGAAAGAAAGAATAAATGCGACAACTCTGCGAAAATATATGTTTATGATAACGACAAGATAAAAATAATGACAAATGATAAAATAATAATAAATAATATTGATAAAATAAACACAATAGAAAAGTTGGCCGACCGTATTGAGGGCAACCAGGAGGCTCCGTTTTTAAGAGCTGCTCCACTGAGCTATTGTGGAGGACACTGCCCCTTTCCCTGGATTGTTCCACTTAATCCATACCACATAATACTGAGAGTTAATCAAGGATGAGCCAAGTACCATTTTGGAGTCTTTGCTATGATTTGACCTAGGATTGAACACCGGTCTCCCAACCCATTGGCGATCACTCTAACATTATGTTAATAACCAAGACAAATTGTGTTAAAGGTCGGTGCCATCCTTACAGATCATATGTAACATAATGGCCGAGGGATTTCGTTTTATATATCTTGCCTTTGGGCTGAGAACCTTTTTTTTATGTATCTTGCCGTTAGGCTGAAAACCTTTCGGCTCAGCACATGGGTTAGTTAGGTGCAAACTTGATCGCGGTGTTAACGCGCACGCGGAGAGGATGTGTGTCGTTCACAGATGTCAAAATAAAAATCCCAGACAACAAATTGTGACTTGGGGATGTGAATGACGTCATGCACCGGAAGCGCGCGCAGAGGATTGGGGGATTTTGAAGAAAGTCAGTTACTTGAGTTTCTAGCTCGGAAGAAGACGGTTGACTTTCGCTAGCTCACAGTGGCCTTGTGACGGGTGCCACAAATAATGGGGACGGGCTAGCATAGAAAGATTGTGCCTCTCTTCTTATGTCGAAAAAATTTTTAACTCAAAGATAATAAAAGGTTTGGTACCTGAACTAAGAAGTCGTAAGAGTTTTTCGTGTTTCGGGATTACTATGTTCTATATATATATATATATATATATATATATATATATATTCCTGTGTATATATGCTATGAACATTCTTTGTACGTTTCACACATATCCGTATCATGGGTATGGTACACATAGAGTGAAAGTCAAAGAAATCGAAATGAAGACTTGGACCTAACCAAAGAAGTAAGAAAGCTGTGGAACACGAGGGTGACAGTGATACCAATTTGGTAATTGGTGCGGCTGTAACGGTAAACAAAGAATTAGCAAGGAGGTCCCTGTGGTGTAATGGTTTTCGTCGTAGGAAATGGATACGGCGACACGAGTTCAAATCCTGTACGAGACTGATTGCATTTTACATAGCACTAATACCCTTGGGAAAGGTATGAATCCAATTATTCTCCCTCCAGATATGGGTAAATAGTAGGGCAGACTGAGTTCTTCAGCCTTGGTGAGGCCACTAGTCTAGTAGAAGGAAAACTCTGAATTCAAACCAGTTAAAATTCATTTTAAAAAATTGACCTTGTGTCATATCCTGCTCGAGCGGAGGGGTTGGAACAGTTGAGGTGCTAGTAGTGTAATGGTTATCGTCGTAGGAAATGAACACGGCGACTGGAGTTCAGATCCTGGACGAGACTGATTGCATTTTACATAGCACTAATACCCTTGGGAAAGGTATGAATCCAATTGTTCTCCCTCCAGCTATGGGTAAATAGTAGGGTAGAGGTTCTTTCGCCTTGGTGAGGCAATTAGTCAAGGAGAAGGAAAACTCAACCTTCAACTCAGTAGCGGCTCCATTCTGTCATTTTATCTCGGGTCTCCACCTTATTGTTGACTGAGTATATATTCTCGTCGTTTGTCTTCCGTGATTCATCTTTGAAAAAATATACGAGGAAAAAAAATGATTTTCAGGATAGATCCGCTACCAACTGCAATTTTCAGATCTTTACATACAATATATTATATATAGATATATATATATATATGTGTCTTTGCGTGCGTTTGCGTCTGTGTGAGTGTGTATTAGGATAACAGGTGCCCGTGGCGTAATGGCTATCGTCGTAGGAAATGATCACGGCGACTCGAGTTCAAATCCTGGACGAGAATGATTGCATTTCATATAGCACTAATACACTTGGGAAAGGTATGAATCCAATTATTCTCCGTCCAGCTATGGGTAAATAGTAGGGCAGACTGGGTTCTTCAGCCTTGGTGAGGTCACTAGTCTAGGAGAAGGAAAGCTCTGAAATCAAACCTGAGAAACTCCGCTTAAAAATTGACCTTGTGTCATATCCTACCCGACCGGAGGGGTTGGTAAATATGACAAAGAATTAGCAAGGGTTTTCGAATTGTTGTAAATTGAAGGATGAATCGAGACCGTCTTTACGGCAGCCTTGTTGTGATCAGCAAGAATATTGAGAAGAATCTTGGTGACCTGAGGCAACATGCTCTCATTCAAACTCCAATGAAAGATCATTAACTAACGCTTATGTGAAAAGCCTACAAGAAGTTAATAATTAAACGACAAGGAAGTTGAAAATGGTGTGAAAGTCTTTAAGTCAAACCGATGACGTACGTGGTGAATTCAATAACTTTCCAGATTTTTGTACAAGCATTAAAAATTGTCGTAGACTCTTAAAGATTAACTATGCTATTGCTATACATGTTATGTTTTGACCTTCGACCCTGTCCCCACAAAAAATACTATTCCAAGGTGATGCACCGGAAGGAAGTGACACATTCCAGTGGCAGTTTGGAGAGGAAATCGCATGGGCGGAAATTGGCTGATGAAATGGGACAAGGTAATTCCCATGGTACACTACAGAGTGATGAACTGAAAGAGAGTGAGCGCTGAACTGCATGACAGTTATTTCCGCTTGATGACGATTAAACATTCGATTTCAAAGATCAAGTGGGCGTCGAACGATTATATAATTCAGTTGAGTTCAACGAGCCAGTGGCAGTTGGCAGTGGCAGGGACAGTTGGCAGTTGAGTTAGAGATCGGACGGAGATAGACGAGATGTGGTAAGGAAAGTCACATCAGGCCTTTGGGCCTTTGGGCCCTGATGAGTGGGCCCTAGGCCTCCGGTTGAGCAGCACTAAAGAACGAGAAAGACACAACGTGACGGTCATAACAGTGGGGTCAAGATATTACAGTTTATATTCGGTCTCCAGCTCCCTCTCACATGCAACCCTTGAACAACCCTTTCGAACCATTGCAATAATGTCAGAGGTAAATATTTTTATAAAGAAGTCTTCATTCCTGCGTCTTTCTGCATGCATCTGTCTTTGTCCCTGCGTCGTAATTTTGGTGTTGTTATGATGCTGCATGAGCATGTATATGAGAATATAACATACATCTTATGAGATAACTGACAAATTTTTACGATTTCAGGTTCAAATGAACAACTACCGCACCAATTTCAAATATGCAATCTGGACGTGAGGACACTTTAGAAGAACGATATGCAATAAAATTCTGTTTTAAACTTGAAAAAAAAAATACCACAGAAACGTATGGAATGCTTCAGACTGCTTTTGGAGCATCTTACATGAATCAAGCATCAGTTATTGAGTGGCATAAAAGATTCAAGGAAGGCAGGGAGTCTGTGAGGGATGATTAGAGGTGTGAGAGGAGTAAGGTAGTCAATAGACCAGAGGTAATTGACCAAAGGTTTAGGGTTAGGATTACTATGTTGAGGTTTTAAGGGAGTTCAGGATGAGATTCCTTGGGAAGTGGCCAGCACTGTTCAAATCGGGTCAGTGGCATTTCCACCAGGACAATGCACCAGTCTACAACTCCATCCTTGTCACTGACTACTTGACCAAAATGGACATCAAGACCGTTCCTCAGCCTCCCTATAGTCTAGAGCTTGGTCCCTGTGACTTTTTCCCCCCTAACCTGTCGTTATGAGACAATTGAGAAGATGAAAGAAGCTGTGCGGAAGGTCACACAAGAGGAAATCAGTGGGTCCTTCCAGAAGTTGTTGGAAGAGTATAACAAGTTGATTGCAGTCGGAGGAGATTACTTCGAAAGGGACTTGAGTTTCATGTGTTTACTATCAATAAAAGTGCCCATACTAGAAGTCTGGAAACTCATTTAATGATCCTCGTAGATAGACTAGATGTGACTCAAAAGATAGGTGAAGAGGTCTTACCGTCAATGAAGATTGTGTTGATATATTAACATAAGGACTTGGGAACTATATTAAAAATAACAATTAAAGATTAAATATAGTATCAAGTAAGAAGGTTAGCAACTTAGATATAGATATAAGAACAAGAAAAATGAGGAAAAGGAGGTGAGAAATAACCTTATGGATATTTCATGTGATAAACTCTTCATATTGCACACAAGAAGACATGGACATAGCAAAGTAAAGGGGAATATAAAGAGAGATAAAAAAACAAAAACAATCCAAAAAAATTTCACAAATTAATAAGTTATAAATTAACTTACAGTTTCCGGCAAATATGTTTACGTTTGTATTTTTAATCTTTAGTTTTTTTTTTGTTTATTTTTTTTTACTGTTATGTGAAAAATATCTTTTTCGTCACTGTTATGTTCTACGAGTTCTAAAATTCCTCGTCAGCAGTATTAGCATATGACGGTGGTTTTATTTGTCCAAGTGATTTCTTGTTTGAAAATCTCAGTGGTCAACTGTTACGTCCTGAGTAGGTTTTTCTTTTTTCGCCGTGTTTGAATTCGAAATTCGTCACCAAACTTGTTGAGTGGGACAATAAAATTTTTGCGTGCTGAGTTCGGTTCCTTGAGACCAAACTGTTGCAGGGCGAATTAATTTTTATGGCTGTTTTCGGTTCTTCGTTGCCAACTATTGCAGGGCGAACGAACTTTGTTGCTGCCTGTGTTCGATTCCTCGTCGCCAACTGTTGCGTTCTGGTTAGTGACGCTTGTAATATTAAATAGAGGACAAACCACGACATTAGAGGAAATAGAGATATATTCTCAGGAAAAAAGTATGCACAATAGAGAGACTATTAGTAGACAAGAACATAGGATTAGTGAATACAGAATAAAGATATAGTCTAACGATAATATTGGCTAAGGACAAACCACGATATGAGAGGAAATAGAGATATATTCTCAGGAAAAAGTATATACAATAGAGAGACTATTAGTAGACAAGAACATAGGATTAGTGAATACAGAATAAAGGTATAGTACAAAGATAGTATTGGCTTCCGTTATTACGGTAGCAAGTAAGGTGATCTGGTGCGATCTCCAGTCTTCTAAGCTCTAATACTTTTCCTATAAGAAGCTGCTCTTCCCCTTCTAGTCTTCTCAGGTATAAGTAGCTACTGCTATATATGGCAGATGGACTTGTTCATTGTGTGGAAAAAGGTGGGTGGTGCCCAACAGAAACTGAATTTCAACTAATTGCAGCGCAAAAAAATGCCATAAGGACCAATTCTATAGAAGCGAAAATTCAGGGCACAGTGTAGGTCATATAGAAAAAAGATATAAAACGTTTACCTGCATAGTAAGCAAATATATTAAGCTAGCGTCGAAAATATTCAAGTCCTTACCATTTGGATAAGGTGAATCATTGGGAATTATGTAAGGAATTGAAATTTGACCATACTACCATATGGTATATGCAAAAAAAAACAGAATTCTTCTCAGAGAAGGAGATGCTTGAAATTCTCTGGGGTTTTGCAATGTGAGCGAATCATCAAATTGTGACATGGACTAGTGCTAATTAGCAAAAAAAGGGGGAGGGAGGTTGCCATCTTGTGGATTTTGCCGTTGCGTCGGGCCACGGAGTGAAAAAAAAAGAGATAGAAAAGAAAGTCATATACAAGGACATGACAAGCAATCAAAAAAAAGGTGTGTACGTTCTAGAGAGATGCGCTATCACCATTACTATTTATGCCCGTGGTGTAATGGTTATCGTAACAGGATATGGACACGGTGATACGAGTTCAATTTCAGGACAAAACTGATTGCATTTCACATAGCACTAATACCCTTGGAGAAGGTATGAATCCAATTATTCTCCCTCCAGCTATGGGTAAATAGTAGGAAAGACTAGGTTCTTCAGCCTTGGTTAGGCAACTAGTCTAGGATAAGGAAAACTCTGAATTCAAACCTGTTAAACTCCGCTTAAAAATTGACCTTGTGTCATATCCTGCCCGAGCGGAGGGGTTGGTAAATAGTACCATTACTATTTGCAATAGCAGTCATGCCACTTAGTCAACAATTTAGGAAATACACAGGGGGCTAAAAACTTTATTAATCACAAGAAAAGTTAAACCACCTAATTGACATCGACGACATTAAACTGCTAAAAAGGAAAAAGAATTTGAAACGTTAATAAAAGCAGTAAGGATATAATGTCAGGATTTGAGGACAGAGTATGGCCTAGGAAAATATGCCCTTTTAAAGATGAGAAGGGGCAAATAACAAATAACGGAAGGAAGAGAGCTCCCAAAATCAAAAGAAATCTGAACGCTTGGAGAAAAGGAAAATTACAAATACTTGGGATTGTTAGAAGTAGACACCATCAAACAATCGAAGATGAAGAATATAAATAAAACATATTCCCACAAGAGAACGAGAAAACTCATCGAAAACAATCTATATAGCAGAAATATCATCAAAGTGATTTAGAATTGGGCTCTACCCCTTGTAAGATACTTGGAACCATTTTTAAAATGGACGAAGGAAGAACTTCAGTAAATGGACCAGAGATCAAGAAAACTAATGACGATGCATGAGGACGCGTATCACAAAGATGATATAGACAGTCTATAGTGGTCACGAAAAGAAAAAAGAAGAATCCTCTACGTACTAGCATTGAAGAAAGCGTCGATATATCGATAAGATGACTCGAAGACAGCATAAAAATAGCAAAGAAAGTCTAATTATTACGAAAACACATCCGACACAAGGATCCACAAAAAAACAATGAATAGAAAACAAAAATGGGAAGGAAAATAACTGTATGGATACTTCAAGCGACAAATAAACAGAATCTTACGCAAGAAAAATTGGACATGGCCAAGAAACGGAAACTTTTAACAAGAGCTAAAATCAACCTCATAAGTAACGACTATATTAAAACTAAATTCAATAAAACGCCAAAAATGTTGGTTGTATGGTGATAGAGACGAAACGATCAATAATTTGATCAGAGAAGGCAGCAGATAAAACTAGACACAACTGAGTGGGGAAGGTAATTCCTTGGGAAACGTGCAAGAAATTTAAATTTAACTATAAGGACAAATGGTATATGCACAACCAAGAATCCGTTTTGAAAATTAAAAAACACTAAGTTGTCTGGGATTTTGAGATACAAACAGTTCATCTAATCTCGGCCAGACGACCATATTTAGAGGTAGTCATCAAAAAAAGAAGAAAATATAAGCTACACAATAGTGGACTCTGCCGTCCAGACAGACCAAAAAATAAAATTAAATGAAGATGAAAAGAGGGATGAATAACTGAAGCTTACTTAAGAGCTGAAGAAAGTATGGAACATGAAGATGACGGTGGTACCAATTGTAACTGATGCACATGGAAAATCCTCAGATGGAAAGGAACTGGAAGAAGTGGAAATAAGAGGACAAGTAGAGACCAGGCAGACTTCAGTATTTTTAAGATCGTCAAGAATACTTAGAGGAGTTCTAAAGACTTGAGGAGACTTGTAGTCACTTAAACTCCAGTGAAAAACTTTTAGCAAACGCTGGTGTGAAAAACTCCCAGAATAGTAAAATAATAATAATGAAGATGGATAAAACATAATTTTTTATCATTATTATTTTTTGTGGAAGTAGTTTTAGAAGTATTAAAAATAGGATTGATAATAATAATAATAATAATAATAATAATAATAATAATAATAATAATAATAGACATACAAACGGATCACCTAATCTCGGCCAGAAGACCAGACCTTATAATAATCAACAACAAAAAAAAAAAAAAAAAAAAAAAAGAAAAGAAAATCTGCAAAATTGTCGACTTTGCTGTCCCGGCTGACAACAGAATAAAACTGAAAGAATGTGAAAAGAGAGATAAGTACCTCGACCTTGCTAGAGAATTGAAAAAACTATGGAACATAAAGGTGATAGTTATACCAATTTCGATTGGTGCTTTTGGCACAGTAACTAAAGGATTATTAAAGGGCCTGGAGGATTTAGAATTTGGCGTCCGAGTGGAGACCATCCAAACAACAGCATTATTGAAAACGGCCAGAATACTGAGAAGAGTCCTGAAGACTTGAGGATACTTGCTGTCACTCAATCCCCAGTGAAAGACAATCAGCTTACGCAGATGTGAAAAACTCTAATGAGTAAATGATAATAATGATATTAAAGCCCAACGCAGCATCTGTCCTAGAAAATAACTCACATAAACTCCTATGAGACTTTGACATACAAACGGATCACCAAATCTCGGCCAGAAGAACAGACCTAAAAATAATCAACCAAAAAAGAAAAGAACTTGCAAAATTGTCGATTTTGCTGTCCCGGCTGACCACTGAATGAAACTGAAAGAATTGTGAAAAGAAGGATATGTGCCTTGACCTTGCTAGGGAATCGAAAAAACTATCGAAAATGCTGGTGACAATTATATCAATTGTAATTAGTGCGTTTGGAACAGTAACTAAAGGATTACTGAAGGGACTGGAGGAATTGGAAGTTAGCGGCCGAGTGGAGACCATCCAAACTACTACATTATTGAACACGGCAAGAATACTGAGAAGAGTCCTGGAGACTTGCGGAGACTTGCGGAAACTTGCTGTCACTCAAACTCCACTGAAAGACTATCAGCTAACGCTGATGTGAAAAACTCTAATGAGTAAATAATAATAATAATAATAATAATAATAATAATAATAATAGTAATAATAATAATGATAATATTGATAATAATACTGATTGTAATAATATAGAAATAAAAGAGAAAGAAGACGTTCTTCATTTACGATCTTTTTTTTTTTTCACATTACATTTCGCTAAGTAGTAACATATTTATTTTGTATGAAGATTTTTTTTTTCATTCCATTCTATTTATTTCATCATTTCAAATGGATCATGCTTCCCTCACAGAAACAATCCTCTCGGCAATACGAGATTTTTAACGACACAAAGCATAACATAAGTAGTGATTTGTTGAATGCTAAAAGCTCAATTATTTATTTACTTTGACTGAAAAAAAAAAATGGCCACTTGAAACTCGCAAATATTAATGGACTTTTATTTATTCAATTATTTTTATTCCGCTTTGCTAAGAAATTATTATAGATTTATTGATATTTCTTTTTGAGACAGAGTGGCAATAACACAGCAAATATACAGTTATGCATACATATACACACATTGCAACTAACTCCATTTATTTCCGTATATCTTTGTATATTGGACGAATAGTTCAAGATAGAAGATTTATACAAGGACCTCCACCTTGTTTCGATAAGATATATACTTCATGAACCCATGCGTATTCAACAGATTTGTTTATATATACGATAATGCCTACAAATAGGTTGCTGTGTAGGTGGGGCTAGGAATACTGCAGAGAAAAAGGACGCCCACATCTCAACAGAAGGGAAATACATCCCCAATTATTGCCCCGTCGGCTGGGGCTGTAGAATACACCGACTGCACCTCTGCAGAAACGTAAGACCTCTTCCCAATTAGAGTCCTGGATATGACACTAAACAATCTAATGGGGTGGTTCCAGTAATGCTGGGGTTTTTGGAAATGCGAAGTACCCCTTCATTGCCATTGTTCCCAGGTCCACTTTGCTAGTACCTGATAGGTCCCTCTCTATAGGTTAAACAGAACTAACAGTATAATTATGGTAAACTGAATTGTTTGACTGAATTGAATAGCTTGAAATAGAAATGTTTTTGACAATTAAACTGTACTTACATTTAAACTGTGTGCTCATGCTAAACTGAATTATTTGAAATGGCATTGGTCTTGACATTGAAAATGTACTTACACTAAACTGATTTATTTAATATAGAACTGTGTTGACATTTAACTGTGTGCAAACAAAACCTGTATTATAGTAAACTGAATCAGACGAATTAGAACTGCTTGACAAAATCGAATAGCTTGAAATAGAAATATATTTCACAATTAAACTGTATTTACATTTAAACTGCGTACATAGGCTAAACTGAATTTTTTGAAATAGAACTATTTTCGTAGAAATGGATTTGACATTAGATAATCAGCAAAGATTGATATGCTATAAAATCCAACCAACCAACCAACCATCCCTAATTAAAAAAGAAAAAAAAAACAAAAAAAAAAAACGAATATCAGAGATAAGACATAAAAACACTGATAATGAGTATCAAGTTCTGGAGCTTTGGAGATCTCCTACATTCCCATTTCTCTCCGGTTCAGTCTGACTCAGATCAGCAGTATCTGCTAGGGTCCCATATATGGCTCGAAAAGAAATACTCAATCATTTTTAAAATATTAAAACATTTAACTGTATGTGACCAAATGATTAATATTGAATTGAATTTTATTGAATATTACATAGCAACACTTGGAACTATTTGACTGAGTTCAAACGGATAAATACGTCTGAATAGAATTAATAGTGTTTAATAACAATATTTGAAAACCTTCCTTCTGTGCAAACAAATAAGCTTTGATATATTTAAAGAATGATACCTACAGACTATTCGTCAACAAATTAGATAAAGTTGATATATACGAGCACTATAAAACGTAAGAGTGCTTAATACACTAGGTCGAGCGATGTACTTATACCTATAGAGCCAGAAGTAATCTACCATAAAAAAGCTTGATTATTTAGTTGAAGTATGAAACATTTGATTGTGTGCAAGCAAATCATTTAAATAGAAAATAGAAATATTACTGTTGTTGTATGCTCATAATCATAACAACACAATAACAAAGACGCGGGAAGACTTCTTTATAAACATATTTACCTCTCACTTTATTTGTAAGGGTTCGAAAAGGTTACTCAAGGTTTGCGTGTGAGAGAGAATTGGGGACCGAACAGAAACTGTAATACTTTGACCCCCACTCTTATGGCCGTCAACGTTGTGTCTTTCTCGTTTTTCTTATGCTCAACCGGAGGCCCTGGGCCTACTCTGCTGGATGATGGCTTTCTTTACTGTATCTTATCAGCAACTTCTGTGGTCCCCAAACTCCCGAGGACCCCTTCAGCCGGGTGTGGCTTTCCCTACCACAGCTCGTCTATATCTCCCCCCTCCAACTCTAACTGGAACTCGAACTTGACTGAGTTATATAATAGTTCATCGCCTACTTGATCTTTGAAATCACATGTTTGATCGTCTGTCATGCAGTTCACAGGTCACTCTCTTCCGGTGAATCAGTCTATGGGTGTACCATGGGAATTTTTTTAGCAGGTCCCATTTCATCAGCCAATTTCCGCCCACGCGATTTCCTCTCATAACTGCGATTAGAATGTGTCACCTCCTTCCGGTGCATCACCTCGGAATGGCATTTTTGGCCGGGTCGAAGGTCAAAATATAACACTGTTAGATAGCAATGTACCCTATTCCCAATTAACACTATGTGCGAAATGAACATATAATGTTCATTACTATAGAATATATAAAGAACATAGGAATCTCGGTATTCGAAAACACGTAACGACTTCTTGTTCAGGTACGAAACCTTTTTATTAACTTTGAGTTAAAGGTTTCGACGTAAGGAGGAGAGACACAATCTTCTATGCTGTCTTATTCATTTGGCCCCCAACTTGAGCGGCCCCCATAGGGCGCAAGTTCGCCTCGCGACTGCGAGCTCCAAAATCGATCCTTCTCGTTTTGGCGTCTAAAACCCGACTCTTATTTTCTTCAAAATCTCACACAAACTTCTGCGTGCTTCCGGTGCGTGACGTCACCCGCACCTTATCACCCAGTATCGTCTCGGACTGTTATGACACCTGAGTGACACCTCCACCCGCCCGCGCGCGCACGCGTTAACACCTGCTTCAATGTTACACCCAAGCAACCCATGTGTGAAAGGTTCTCAGCCTAACTAAACTCAAAGACATGAACCGAAATCCCTCGGCTATTTTATAACAGCAATACTTGAAACTGTGTACAAAAAATGAACTTAGGCTCGTTTAATAATTTTATCAACAAAATATTTTTATTAATCATGTATTTTCAAAATATGAGTATAATAGGATTTGGCATTAAATAACCAACAAGGGTTGATATGCCATAAAATCAAACCAATCACTCTCGATTTTTGGCGGAATTCAATAACTTTCTTTTTCCTAAACAGTTTGTCTTACGATTCACCCATAATATGAGGGAAATAATTGGGTTCATGCCTTTCCCAAAGGTAGCAGTGCTCGTGTGAACAGTCTCGTGTTGGATTTGAAATCAGAACATCGGCGTAATTCAATAGTTTTCTTTTTCTTAAACAGTTTGTCATACGATTCACCCATAATATGAGGGAAATAATTGGGTTTTTGCCTTTCCCAAATGGTAGCAGTGCTCGTGTGAACAGTCTCGAGTTGGATTTGAAATCGGAACATCGGCGGAATTCAATCGTTTTCTTTTTCCTAAACAGTTTGTCTTACGATTCACCCATAATACGAGGGAAATAATTGGGTTCATGCTTTTCCCAAGGGTAGCAGTGCTCGTATGAACAGTCTCGTGTTGGATTTGAAATCAGAACATCGTGTTAATTTACTATGATGTTAACCATAGCACAATGAACACTTCCACACATACACGCAGACGAGTATATATATATATATTGTTATCCACAGACAGACTGTTATCCCAACACTTTATTGTGGCTATACACGCAGGACGCTTAAAGCTGGGATCAAAATCTAGTTAAAATTTATGCTAGACTTACTATCTGCTGCTCAGCCATTTTGGTGACCTACATCCACTCGGGAATCATTACGCATTTTCTGTTAGCTTTCGTTTTTCTACATTTGTGCTATCAGATACTGGAGCGCTCAATTCTTTAGAAGAGCTTTCGATTATATATATATATATATATATATATATATATATATATTTGTCTCCATTTAATGTCCTTCTCATCATCAGGGCTGGACATTATTGTTTACATCCGAAAAAAATAATAGAAAAGAGATAAAAAGATGCCAGAAAAACCATTGCCTTCTTCTCTATCACCAAGTGTCATTGTATTATAAATTTGTGTCATTTTCTCTATGTAGTATCCTTAGATTTACTCCACTGGAACAAAAGTTGGAGATTTCCTAAGGTGTTGTGACTAATGTGCTAGGCTGCAATATCGTAGATAGCGAGTTCAAATTCCAGTCACGCAACTATATTCTCTTTCAGACTTGGGAAAGGAAACTTGAAAAAAGTGTCATGTAACTGATACTTTTGCATAGGGTAATTTTGAGCTTTGATATAAAAAAAAAAAGCATTCAGCCATGAGTTCTTAATTTTCCTTCCACATACAACAAAAACAAGTTTACGAGATATTACTTATCAAATATCAAGCAAAATGGCGAAAATAAACTAGTCATAACAGAAAATAACATGTATCCAATACTTATGCGCTTCACTATATATATATATATAATTGCCAACGGAGAAAATGGTATTAGCCTAGACAGTAACAAAACCTTTAACAGATAATAACTTTAGGATTAGGCAGGATTTTCGGAATGAAAATTATAACGCCTCACCATGCATACTTTATAACGCATACTGTCTTTTATGCCTCAGCGCTAGAAGACCATATATATGGTGCCAAGTCGAGTACAGGAATGGGCGTAGAATATAATAACTACCTTAATGTTGAATTGAATCCTTGAAACCATTTATCTGTGAGCAAAATTTACTCATTGCTGTTACATAACATACTTGGAAACATTGAACTTTGGTAAATAAATTTCTATTATTGTGCTCGCAGGATTTGAAACCATGTAATTGTGTGTAAGCAAATTAACACATTTGAAAAATCAATTCACTATTCACTTGCAAATCATATACTTATATCAATTAAACAGCGTCTAAACAAATTAGTAGAATTGTTATCATTAATTGAATTTAAGTGAATTGCTTGGGATACATAGCTGTATTTGAAACCATTCCTATGCTAACGAAAAGGTTCTGAAGATGAAAATGTCTCAAACAAAGCATTTGTTTGCAAGTCATATATTTGATATATGTATAAGCTGGGTTTGGCATTAAATAACCAATAGGTGTTGATATGCCAAGCAAACCAACCAAGCGTACCAAACCACACTTTAAGCCTATGCAATTTCTGCTTAAACTTAGAGATTCTTGATATATATATATATATATATATATATATATATATAGGTAATATTCGGTCAGGTTAAAAAGTTTGGAGTAATTCCCTCAGTTCAAGAAAATCATTCATGAGCTGAACATTTAAATTTTCCTGGTAGAGAGCTCAATGTAATTTATTACAGAGCAATATTTCTTTAAGAAAAGAACCAAAGACCGGTTAATTCAGGATTATAAATTTATTTCCATCCCGTTAATTTTTTTCTTCATGTTTTTGGTTCACACCAGAAACTGAAAATACGGGATGGAAATAAATTTATAATCCTGAATTAACCGGTCTTTGGTTCTTTTCTTAAAAATATATATATACATATATATATATATGATAGAAATATGTGGAAAGTTGGATAAAGCAAATACTTAACACAGATTTAGATGTGTGATATTTCGTTCCGGGTTTCATTCATCTTCACAAACTTCTTATAAAGCCCTATCGAAATCATCATCATCATATCGTGCTGGCAGCACGGATATATCTGACCCTCTCTCGCCATTCCTCCCTATCGTTCATCGCCCTAGGTAGGTACTATTTACCAACCCCTCCGCTCGGGCAGGATAGGACACAAGGTCAATTTTTAAGCGGAGTTTAACAGGTTTTGAATTCAGAGTTTTCCTTCTCCTAGACTAGTTGCCTCACCAAGGCTGAAGAACCTACTCCGTCCTACTATTTACCCATAGCTGGAGAGAGAATAAGGGGGTTCATACCTTTCCCAAGGGTATTTGCCCGAAAGTGAACGTAATAGCGCGACTGGAGTACGAAATCGCGTACTACGATTCCGCAGTTCATCGCTTTAACCATTACACCATGAGGACACCCTCATCGCCCTAGGTAGGTCTTCAGGACAACAACCTGTATCCTCACATAGCTGCTGAATGTACGTTCGAGCTGGTCGTCCTGCTTTTGCGCGGCCATGTGTGGGGATCCATAAGAGTACATCTCTTATGAGTTCATCTCTGCTTCTCCAGCAGTGCCCTGCATGTCTGGTTTGTCTAACTTGAATAGTTTTCGTGATAGGGGGCAGGTGGCCGTATAGTTGGTGTCTTGTGGGGTGTTGCTGCCAGAACTTGTTCAGGATTGCACGCAGCATTCTTGTGTAATTGCCATCTAGTTTCTTCTCCAGCCGTTTTGTTAGCGTCCATGTAGTGCATCCATATAGCAGTATCGATGTGACCGCTGCCTGGAAGAAACTGCGTTTCATTTTATCGGTTAGGTCTGATTTCCATATAATCGATAGCCTATTGATAGCTGTCCATGCTTTCGTTAACCTCGTTTCGATGTCACACATCTAAATCTGTTTTAAGTATTTGATTTATCCAACTTTCCACACATTTCGATCATACTGTAAGATTCACAACAAATCAATCTTTTCAACACACACACACACACACACATATATATATATATATATATATATATATATTTTAGGGGGACATGTGATTTGGTAGATATGTTTGGTCCCCCAAAATTTATGTTGTAGTTTGGTATATGTTTAGTGGTATATTATTTTTGTTTATTCTTGGAAAAAGGCAAAATAGGCACATGGAGACAACTGTAGTAAATGAAGTAATGATATGTAAACGATATGAAACAACGCGAAAAAAAAGGAACATTCAAAACAAGCCGCATCAACAAAATGAATTTATATCTTAACAATACATACAATGAAAACATTTAAAACATTACTATGGTTTTATTACTGTTCGTGAAAATATTATGTGTGTGTCTGTGTGTATGTGTCTAACACAACTAAAACTACCAAAAAAGGTTTAAATGATAAAAGTGTCCTTTGCATGTTGACTACGTATTTCTAAATGTTCATTTCTTTCTGTGTTTCGACGCAATTGCTGTTTTCGAGGCCGGAAAAAGTCTCACAGACAAGGTATACTGAGGAAAGGAATGTTTGCATGGCCTATCCATTTTGTAGCGTTTGACGGCTGTTGGTGATTATGAGAGAGTGATAGTATTCTCTCTGGAAGTCACACTGGAGAGAGTGTGTTAGCCCTGCAAGTGAAAATGTGAAAAAGAGAAAGAGTGTTTGAAGACGAAGTATTTATAGAAAATACATGTCTTGGAGTTGAAAAAGAATGTTTATTTTTTATGTTATGTTAAAAACGACAGTAGCTATACCCTAATCCTACTCAGAAACAAAGAAAAATATAATTTTAATCTAAAGGGATCCAAATTATAAAACCTATACCCAATAAAAAGAAACGGTTATACATAGAATTGGCAGTTATTCTTCTTACTGAAACAATGATATAAAGATCTGGTAAATTACAATAATCTGCCACTTTGGCTAAATTGATCACCACAGAACATAACATTAACATTTACGTTAAATCAAACACAAACGCTATATTGTTATCAACAACAACATAACATAAAAACAAACGTTGCTTTTTCACACTTACCATTGAAAATGCTTAGTAATATTGTTGTATAGCCAGATTCAACTATACATATACATATTCATGCGGAAGTAAACTCGACAATAATGACGAGCGAACACACTTCTTTAAGAAAAATATACCTCTTACACTTTATTCGAAATAGTTGCGAAAGTGTTATGTGTGAGAGGTGGGATGGAGACTGAACAAAGACTGAAACATATTGACCCCCAGTTCCTCCGTCTTTAGCAGCGATTCTTTCTCGTTCTGCTGGGCTGCTCAACCGGGGGCCCTGAGGGCTCAGCCCTTTGCTGAGAGCTGGTTCTCACTGCCTTGAACTGCCACAGCTGCTCCAAACTAACTGAACTTCCTGTCGCACCGGGTTATATCATTTTTTTACGTCCATCTGCTTCTTGTGGGCGTCACATCTGCACCCAGTTCAACCCGTCCACAGTCAAGGTTATACTCTGATATCTTAGACCGGATGCACCTGTTCCTTGATCGACGGCTGGGTCGGAGGTCAATATGTTAAAATATAACGAAACGTGTTGTGTGAAAAATAAATATCTTTTACCAACATTTTTACCAGTTAGTCATAAATGCTACACAACATACTGTCGGTAATATATATTTCCCTATTACACACACACACACACATATATATATATATATATATATATATATCAGCGCTTAGAGATATGGTATATATCCCTTTCTATACTTTTATGATGGCAAAATGAGATGGAAGAACAACGCTGCACTTTCAAATAGCCGGCCTTCTTTGTGAATGGCCCAGGAAATATTTCCACTTTCTCTTCATAACCCTCGCAGCAATATATAGAGGGATATCAAACGCGTGAAAAGCACTTGATCTAAGGATCATAAAGACGATAAACAATCAGTAACCAAGCGCCCTAAACCCTCTTTTAATTGTACTTTAAATCTACGTATACTCTATTGCCAATATTTAGCACTGTTTATTTATAAATATGAAAACACCCTCTCATTCTCTCTCTCTCTCTCTCTCTCTCTCTCTCAATATATATATACATATATATATATATATATATATATATACGAGTTTCAACAGAAAAAAAGCTTACAGGGTGATTGAGATATTCTCATAGAATACGTAAAAATGAAGCTTCTTTTTCAACTTAATCTATCTTGTGATCCAACACATATCAGTGTTGCAGTGCTTGAATCTCAATAATCCAAAAGCAAGCTATGGGTAAATAGTAGGGCAGACTAGGCTCTTTAGCTCCTAGTTTAGGAGAAAGAAAACTCTGAATTCAAACCTGTTAAACTGCGCTTAAAAATTGACTTTGTGTCATATCCTGCGCGAGCGGAGGGGTGGGTAAATATGTATAATCAAAAAGCAAGTCAACAACAGAAGTGATGTAAATCTATGGCCTTTTTCACTTACGAACATTCCAGCCTACCATCGTGCATAAAATGCACCGAATTGACGTTTGGTTTCTTTTGTTTAATGGCATATAAACCTTCATGACTCTATTATCATAACGATCCTTGTAGAACTGGAGCAGAAATACAATTCAATACCATAACAGGAGCGATGAAAAGTTCATACATTTCTCAAGGGTTCCAGAGAGAACGTAACTACGTACCGGTGTTCGAATTCGCTTATTTCTAGGCTGCTGTCCGGAACATTACCCAGTCATTACAGAACGCGGCTTCCCACACCACATCAAAAAGTAGACGATATAAAAATATCTTAATCATTTGAAATTGATAGAAGGCATGGGATGCGTCTCTCTCTCTCTCTCTCTCTCTCTCTCTCTCTCTCTCTCTCTCTCTGTGTGTGTTAATATATACATATATATGTGTTGTGTTTGTGTGTGTATGTATGCGTGTTAGTATCTCTGTGGGTTCCTTCTTTGTTCGTTGTTTGGTATGTTATGATATATACACCCTTATAGGTTATTTGATTGCAAACCGTGATTATAAATTAACAGGATTTTGGCATTAAAGGTACCGCAAGTGTGTATAAGTCATTATATATATATATATATATATATATAATTTTTACATGATAGTTTTGAAGTAACTTTATTTTTAGATGAGTTGTCAGAGTTTATTTGTTTGCACATAGTTAAACGAATTCATATATTACTGTTTAGCATTAATAATTCTATGTATCAAATATTCCTATATAAAATAGATTGTTTGCATACTGTTTGTATGGTTTCAAAAAATGGTAATAATAATTGATGTACTGATACAATGACAAGAAGACCACATAAAAACGGGAAAGAATGGGCCATAATGATAATGAAGGAATAGACATTACACTTCTTTATAAAAATATAACCCTCGACTTTATTTCTCGAGAGTGGTCGAAGCTGGTGTATGTGTGCAATAGACAAGGACACGGAGAGAGACGAAGACAGACAGCCATATTGACCCATAACTTCTTCTATCGACCATACCACACTGTGTTATCTTCAGGGCCAAATATCTTTTCCTCTTCTGCTTCCCGGCCTAAGGCCACTGTAGGTCGTGGTCTCACTTGGTGCCTGACGGCCAGTTTTGTGACAGACCGTATCTAGACCCAAAACTCTATATTGAAGACTGACCCCTGCAAGATACCCTGTATCTACTCTGGAACATGTATATATAATTTCACAGCGCTCACGCATTTCTGTTGTGATTCACTGACGTTCTTCTGCTTATTAAAAGAGATCTACTTGCATTCATATTGTTTACACAGCTGAAACATCTGCCTCTGTCAAAAGTCAGTTTGCAATAGACTAATCACAGTGACAAGACAACACAATCATCAATAGAACAAAAATAACCAAACAGCAAAAATTGCAAGAAAAACCACGGTATGAACATCTGAAGCGATAAACAAAGAAAAGTTCACTCAGGAAAATTTGGAAATGTCTAAGAAAGGGAAACCTTTAGAGAGAAAGTAAATCTTTTCTGATAACAACATAAAACAATGCCATAAGAACTATGTCAAAGAAGATGTAGAAAACAGGCAACAAAATCGCAAATGTTGATTATATGGTGATAGAGACGAAATGATAAACCAAATAATAAGCGAATGAAGTAAATTATCACAAAGAACGTATAAGAGTAGACACGACTGGGTGGACAAGGTGATCCACAAGAAGGTGTGCAAAAAAATCAAACAGACAAAATTCTCTGGGATTTTAAAGAAACGGATCATCTAATCTCGGCCAGACGGTCAGACCTTGTGATAGTCAACAAAATAAATAAATAAATAAATAAATAAATAAGTAAAAGAGAATCGGCCGAATAGTGGAATTGCCGCTCCGGCAGATCACAGCGTAAAAATGAAGTAAAGCGAAAAAAAGAGATAAATACCTAGACCTTTCTAGAGAACTGAAAAACTATGGAACATGAAAGTCACCAAAATATTAGTACAAGGACTGGAGGACTTGAAAATAAGAGGACGAGTGGAGACCATCCAAACCACAGCATTGTTGAAATCGGCCAGAATACTTAGAAGGCCTTGTGCCTTCCTTGTATTTTCAAGGAAATAAACTCTTGGAGACTTGAGGAGACTTGCTGTCGCTTGTGAGAAGAACTCTCAAACGAACAAAATAATTGTAGATTAAAAGTAATGTTGGAAACCGTAATCGAGGGCACCCCAAAGGCTCCATATTTTTTTGCTACCACACCGAAGTGCAGGGAATGGCGCTGTTCCTTTTCTTGATTTGTTTCACTTTGCCCTTAATCCCTACCTTATAATACTGAGTGTTAAGGAATGTTGCATCAAGTACCATATTTTTTGTTTTTGGTATGACTTGCCCTGGGATTGAACCCCGGTCTCCCAGGCCATTGATTTATTCAAATACTAAATAAACGATTGAACTGTTCTATTTGACCATAGATGATCCCAAACAGATACTGCTAATCCGTATATTTATCTATATATATATATATATATATATGTGTGTGTGTGTGTGTGTCATTTTTTCTTTCTTTCATAATCAGACCTAATAAAAGCCCCTCAAATAGAAAATGATTTAATAAAACTACTTCAAAGATTCTCTGCCTCTAATTTTTGACATTTCTTGAACCTGTTCCCCACAATCGTCCAATTCTCAAACTCCAGGAACAACAGGGTCAGAACCCCGACCAGATAATATATTTCCTCTTTCATCAATAACAATTTATCCTCTTTGTATTTGCTTTTTGAATCTTCATTCCACAATAGAAATTTTCTCGCTATCCATCGGCCATTTTCTTTACCATGCCACAAACATATAGATATACAGGGTATCAACAAAATTAGTTCTTTCTTCATCGTCAAGACGTGACGACAACGCGGATTCTTTCGACACTCTCTCTCTCTTTCTGTAATATATAGGTCCAAAAATACGACCAAGATATTCAGATGCATAAAACGTTCGAAATGTTCATAATATTCGTAGAATGTTCATAATAGGAACCGAAAACACGAAACACTTACGACTTTCTTGGTTCCGGTACGAAACTTTTATTTACCTTTTTGAGTAAGGTTTTCCGACATGAGGATAGACAGACACACTTTCTTACTATGCTAACTGTCCGTACATCGTCAGCTCTCAACTCACTGACTCAACCTACGCGCGGGCATCCCGTAGACCCAAACTGGTCTCGCCTCGAAAATCAACTCGCCCCGTCTCAACTAACTGTTTTTCACATCACCAGTCACATTTCCTATCTGGGGGTTTTATTGTGACATCTGTGATTGTCCCATCCCCCCCGCGCGCGTGAACACCTGCACTGAATGTGTGCTCGTAACTAACCCATGCACTAAGCCGAAAGGTTCTCAGCCTACCTAAACCGAAAGGTAAGATATACAAAACGAAAAATGATAATATAAAAAAAAATCCTTCCGCAATTATATAAAATTTCTCTCTCTCTCTCTCTCTCTCTCTCTCTCTTTCTCTCTCTCTCTCTCTCTGCCATCGCACTTATATGTCTTCTAGATAACACCCAGTGTTCGTTCATTGCGGCTGAATGCAATTTTTGGAGGGGCAGCCAATACTGTTTTTTTCATGCGTTTTCTAGCTGCTCGTCATCAAACAGGATTTGGCACAAGGACAATTTTAAAATTGATTTGGATTCAGAGTATTCCTTCTCCTAGAAACGTTGCCTAGTCAATATCAACAATTCTGGGGTTCTTTATTATTTGCAAATGGCTATATGTCTAAATATACCTATTAACCCAACCATTTTGTCACAGATTAGATGTTACACGGGATTAATTTTTACCAGAATGCAAACTGGTTCGGATTACTTGTTTTTCTTCTCCCTGTCTGGTTGATTATCCAATGTTAACGAATTCGGGGCACTTTACTTTTTACCAAAAGCAGTGTATTTAAACGTATGTATTAATCCATCTATTCTGGCACAGGTTGAAATTGACACAAGATCAATTATAAGTGGAGAACAGCTGGTTTTAGTTCGAAGTTGTTCGTCTTCTAAATCATTTGCATTACTAAAACAAACAAAAAAAGAACAATCTGCCCTACTATTTAACTATAACTAAAAGGAAGAATAGACCCGTTTGTACCTTATCCAAGGGAATTAGTTCGTAGTATTAAAACAGCAGCTGTACGGCCACCTACCACCCATCACGAAAACTATCAAATTTAGACGAACCAGACTTGCAGGAAACTGCTGGAGAAGTAAGGACGAACACTTAAGCGATATACTCCTGTAGACCCCTTCACATGGACTGGCAAAGGCAAGGCGACCAGCCAGAATCAATAAACAGCTCTGTGCCGATAGAAGATGTAGCCCTGAAGACCTGCCGGGAGCGATGGACGATAGAAACGGGTGATGAGAGTGGATCAGGGAGATCCTTGCTGGTAACGTGTCATGATAATGATGATGACTTTGAACATGATTTATACTAGAGTCGCCGATTCTATTACTATAAAATTAACGGTAACACCTAATGAGTTTACATGTGTCCAAATGGTCAAAATGTTGGCCTGGTGAATCGTAATAAGCGAGTTCGAACTCCTATTGGTGTATTATGTTCACTTTCAGACAAAGACTCTTAGGGAAGTTATAAACCCCTTTATCCTCCCAGTTATGGAGGTGCCCGTGGTGTGATGGTTATCGTCGTAGGAAATGAACACGGCAACACGAGTTCAAATCCTGGATAGACTGATTGCATTTCACATAGCACTAATACCCTTGGGAAACGTATGAATCCGATTATTCTCCTTCTAACTATGGGTTAATAGTTGGACAGACTGGTTTCTTCAGCCTTGGTGAGGCAACTAGTCTAGGTTAAGGAAAACTTTGAGTTCAATTCTGTTAAACTCCGCTTAAAAATTGACCTTGTGTCATATCCTACCTGAGCAGAGGGGTTGGGTAAATAGGATCCTCCCAGTGTTAAATAGCCCTATAACTTGTTTTCTGCACCGATGGCTTTGAAGTTGGTTATGCCATTAAACAAAGAAACATTGCATGTCTTGCTGGCCTTTCTTGGACGGTTTCTGTGATAGGAGCTAAATGGCAGCGCACCTACTTTTTCGTGGAGTTTTGCTTCCAGGATATGCTCAAAACAGCTTGCAGCATCTTCGTATATTTTCATCTACCCTTTCTTTCAAATTATTATTGATTTGTCAACGATATTGACATTCACGACACAGTTTTGTAATGAAATATTCGAATTTTATTACGACATATTAGAAGAATGCATCAATTAAAAGTAGGTTGATATCCTAGTGGTGTAATGGCTAAAGCTCTGGACTGCAAAATGGTAGTAAGCGAGTTCGAACTCCAGTCACGCTATTACGTTCACTTTCGGACAAATACCCTTGGGAAAGGTATAAACCTCCTTATCCTTCTAGCTTTGGCTTAAATAGAACCACTACTGTTCTTCTCGAAATATGGATTTGGCATAAAATAACCCAAGAAGGATGATATACCATTAAAACATATAATGTAAATATAATTATATTAATATTCTAAACATGCAGAAAAAACAGTATGCTTTTAAAAATCATTTATTTCAGAGAACTAATGCGTGATTTTAACCATAATCTCATCCTTATTTCATGTACTTAATACAGTAGTTCATTAAACGTATGAATGAAAAACAAACTTCTTCCTATATCCAAAATCTTGATTATTCCCCAGCTTTTCTGAAGAAAAATATACGACGTGTCCATTGGTCTTTGACACAAGCGTTAAAATAACAAAGGGTCATTGTCGAAAAGGACACGGTGACTCGCGTTCAAATCATGGACGAGGCTAAGTGCATTTCACATAGCGCTAATATCTCTGGGAAAGGTATGAATCATACCATTATCCCTGTAGCTATGGGTAAATAGTAGGACAGACTGGGTTCTTCAGCCATGGTGAGGTAACTTGTCTAGGAGAATGAAAACTCTGAATTCAGACCTGTTAAACTTCGTTTACAAATTAATTAACCTCGTGCCACATCCTGAACGCGCTGAGGGGTTTGATAAATACTAAAATTTTACATTATCTGCAGGTGCTCAAAGACTTACGGGGGTGTCCTGGAGGCGTAATGGTTAAAGCGATGGACTGCGGAATCGCAGTTAGCGATTTCGTTCTCCAGTTACGCTATTACGTTCATTTTCGGGCAAATACCCTTGGGAAAGGTAGGGACCCCCTTATCCTCCCAGCTATGGTTTAAATTGTACCACTACCGTTCTTCTAGGTGAATAGCTTAGGCATTAAATAACCTTCAAATGTTGATATGCCATTAAACAAAGAAACCAAACCAAACCATCAAAGCTTTACGGTAATATTTTTAACACGAATTGAAACCCTGGAGAAAGATCTAACTTCCTCTTAATGCCTTTGGGAAAGACAATAATCCGTCTTTTCTCACTCCATCTAAGGTACAGTAGACTGGGTTCTTTAGCCTGGGAAAGGCAACTAATGTCGGAGAGGGAAAAATTTGGATAAAAAACCTGTAGTATTCCAATTACAAATTGAAAATGTGTCATTTCCTGCTTGTAATAGAGTAAGCAAAATAATGGCAGGTTGTAAGGGTTCGTTTTCAACCTAGAGAAGTCCTAAATTCTTTAATTTTTTGCAGCCAAACTATACATTCAGAGGTTTATTAAGAAAAAAAAGTAATATACACACAGAGATCCTATGACCTTGAGAACCCTATATAGCACTGCTGCCATTATTCATGTGAAGAGAAGACCTGTTATCAGATAGTTGACTACGGTTTTTAACACTTCAGGTTAGGTTCACTCATTACATAGCCTGGAAGAATAAGTTTTTCTCGGAGTTTTTTTAGATATGTAAACTGCAATCTATGTGACTAAAGAAATCTTACGTCAACTAAATGGATTGAAAATAAGAATATGTTCAAAAACTAAAGCATCTGTTTACGAAAATAAATACTTTTTCATCATTTTTTCTGTCATATTGTTTTTTTTTAAATTTATGTTTTGAATTACAATTATTTTTTGATTGTCTATTTTAAATCATATTTCTTTCAGATAATCAGTTTTTAATTCGTTTTCTTGGAGAAAATCATATTTACATAGTTTGTTTTGGTTATCATATCGTTTTAAATAGTCTACTAAACTAACCATCCCTACAACTCGGGGTGATAGCCATTGGAAAGGGATCCTTCTGGTCACCCAAGACTGCAGTCGCCGACTTTTCTTTATAATTTCATAACCGGCTCATTGGCCTAATGGGTAGTGTTCGCTAATGGTCCGGGAAACCAGGGTTCAATTCCAGGTCACATGATAACAAAGACTTAAAAAATGGTACTTGATACCTCCTTGCTTAACACTCAGCAAAAAGGTACGTATCAAGGGTAAAGTGGAGCAATCCAGGGAAAGGAGTAGCGCCCTCCTTTACACCTTGGTGTAGTAGCTATTGGAAAGGGATCCTTCTGGTCGCCCTTGACTAAAGGGAGACAACTTTATTTTACATACTTATTAAACTAAATCATTTTCTTTTTAATTGGATATTTCCTAATAAGCATTCTTTAGATGGTCTCCTATTTAAATCATGCTACTTTTTCGATGGACTGTTTTTTTTGTTTTTTTTTTTGGTTTTGTTTTTTTCAAAAATTGTCTGTTCGAAGATTTTTTCTTTTAGATGGCACTTTATAGAGCCTCTTTTGTTTAGGAGGCCTATTCTTTTAATACTTTTCCTTTTAGACACTGTGTAATTTTTATCACGTTTATTTTAGATGGTCTATTTTCCTTTTTTTTTATTGCTTTTCATTATATCATATTTCTTTAAGGTAGACTACACTTTTATAAGCGGCTTATTGGCCCAATGGGTAGAGAGTTCAGTATGGTCCAGAAGACCTGGGTTCAATCCCAGGTTGTGTCATAACAAAGACTTCAAAAATGGTACTTGATTCCCCCTTGCTTAACGCTCAACAATAAAATGTACGTATCAAGTGTTTGCCAATGGTCCAGAAGACCCGGGTTCAGTCACAGGACGCGTCATACCAAATACTTCAAAAATGGTACTTGATACCTCCTTGCTTAACACTAAGCAATAAAATGTATGTATCAAGGGTAAAGTGAAGCAATCCAGGGAAAGGAGTAGCGCACACCCCTGAACCTCAGTGTAGTAGCTATTGAAAAGGGAGCCTTCTGGTCTCCTTCGATTACGGTCGCCAACTTTACTTTACTATATAATTTCGTAACCTGATGGGTAGAGTGTTTGCCAATGGTCCAGGAGACCTGGGTTCAATCCCAGGACGCGTCATATCAAAGACTTCAAAAACGGTACTTGATACCTCCTTGCTTAACACTAAGCAATAAAATGTATGTATCAAGGGTAAAGTGAAGCATTCCAGGGAAAGGAGTAGCGCACACCTCTACACCTCGGTGTAGTAGCTATTGAAAAGGGAGCCTTCTGGTCTCCTTCGATTACGGTCGCCAACTTTACTTTACTATATAATTTCGTAAACTGATGGGTAGAGTGTTTGGCAATGGTCCAGGAGACCTGGGTTCAATCCCAGGACGCGTCATATCAAAAACTTCAAAAACGGTACTTGATACCTACTTGCTTAACACTTAGCAATATAAGGTATGTATCAAGGGTAAAGTGCAGCAATCCAGGAGACGAGCCAGACATGCAGGACACTGTTGGAGAAGCAGGGAAAAACTCATAAGAGATGTACTCTTATGGATCCCCACACATGGCCGTGCTAAAGCAGGACGACCAGCACGAACATACATTCAGCAGCTATGTGAGGATACGGGATGTTGTCACGAAGACCTACCTAGGGTGATGAACGATAGGGAGGAGTGGCGAGAGAGGGTCAGGGATATCCGTGCTACCAGCGTGACATAATGATGATGATGATGACAGTGTAGTAGTTATTGAAAAGGAAGCCTTCTGATCTCACTTAATTAAGGTCACTAACTTTACTTCTTTTAATACTTTCGAACATTTTTCTTTTAGATCGTCTTATCAAATCGTATTAATTTTAGATAGTCTATACTTCGAAACATATTTATTTTAGAATGTCTTCCCTAATTGTGATCATTTTAGATAGTCAGTTCTTTTTGCTATGTTTCTACTCGTGGACACCAACTGTACGGCCACCTATCACGAAAACTATTCAAGTTAGACGAACCAAACAAGCAGGACACTGCTGGAGAAGCAGGGGCAAACTCATAAGAGATGTACTCTTATGGACCCCCACACATGGCCGTGCAAAAGCAGGACGACCAGCACGAACATACATTCAGCAGCTATGAGAGGATACGGGATGTTGTCCTGAAGACCTGCCTAGGGCGATGAACGATAGGGAGGAGTGGCGAGAGAGGGTCAGGGATATCACCGCGACATGATGATGATGATGATGATGATGATGATGAAATTTCTTTTAGATGCTCTTTTCTAACCTGGTATTATTTTAAAGGCATGTTCCTCAAATCAATTTTAAAAAATTTACATGGTCTATTCTACTTATTATCTTCCTTTAGATTACATAGCCTGGAAGAATAAGTTTTTTTCGGAGTTTTTTTAGATATGTAAACTGCAATCTATGTGACTAAAGAAATCTTACGTCAACTAAATGGATTGAAAATAAGAATATGTTCAAAAACTAAAGCATCTGTTTACGAAAATAAATACTTTTTCATCATTTTTTCTGTCATATTGTTTTTTTTTTAATTTATGTTTTGAATTACAATTATTTTTTGATTGTCTATTTTAAATCATATTTCTTTCAGATAATCAGTTTTTAATTCGTTTTCTTGGAGAAAATCATATTTACATAGTTTGTTTTGGTTATCATATCATTTTAAATAGTCTACTAAACTAACCATCCCTACAACTCGGGGTGATAGCTATTGGAAAGGGATCCTTCTGGTCACCCAAGACTGCAGTCGCCGACTTTTCTTTATAATTTCATAACCGGCTCATTGGCCTAATGGGTAGTGTTCGCTAATGGTCCGGGAAACCAGGGTTCAATTCCAGGTCACATGATAACAAAGACTTAAAAAATGGTACTTGATACCTCCTTGCTTAACACTCAGCAAAAAGGTACGTATCAAGGGTAAAGTTGAGCAATCCAGGGAAAGGAGTAGCGCCCTCCTTTACACCTTGGTGTAGTAGCTATTGGAAGTTATATTTTGAATGGTATGTTCTTCTAATGTTATACAATTAAGGTAATGATTTTTTTTAAATATATTAATTATTTTCGTTAATTATATTTTATTATCTACTTTGGAAAAGCTTTGAACTACTCGGTGTGTCTTTGTCAAATGCATAGTCAGATGGGCACTCTTACGCCAGCGCGGAAAGGATATGACAATCTTCATCAGTCATATCAAACCCCCCGGACAAGAAATGGGACTGGACAGACGTTGGAGTGTATTCAGAGTTGGGTTGACGTCACGCTCGGAAAGGATGGTACTGAGAATTTGAGGATTTTGAAAAGACGTATTAGACATTCGACTGTTGAATCGCGCGGCTGGGCTTTTTGGATCTGATCAGATCAGATTACTTTGGGTCTCTACAGGCAGAGATGTTAAACATCACAAGATGCGCCGCACGTGGGGGGATTAGCATAGTTTTGTTAGGATAGGCTTTTATGATTTGTGACTCACTTCTCGTATTTCCAATGACTGGTGTTAGAAAGTAATAAACTCGTTTGTACCGCCTGTATTTGTTTTACTGTTTTTTAAAATCTTTATCAGTATAAAACACTAATCCACTCACATTTAGACAGTCTACCCTTGTAATCAAAATTAACCATCTAAATAAATGGTTAATTCTTTTTCACCTACCTAGGAAGCAGCATCTCATCAACCGAAAAGGACATCGACACGCGGCTAACGAAGGCATGGACAGCTAACAATAGGCTATAGATCATATGGTAATCAGACCTAACCGATAAAAGTTAGCTCTCATATGGATACTGTTGTATGGATGCGCTACATGGACGCTAACTAAACGACTGGAGATGAAGCTAGACGGCAATTACACAAGAATGCTGCGAGCAATATTGAAGAAGTCCTGGAGGCAACACCCCACAAGACACCAACTATTCGGCCATCTGCCTCCCATCACGAAAACTATCCAAGTTAGACGAACCAGATATGCAGGACACTGCTGGAGAAGCAGGGACAAGGTCATAAGTGATGAACTCCCATGGACCCCCACATATGGCCGGGCAGAATCAGGACGACCAGCACGGACATACATTCAGCAACTATGTAAGGATACGGGATGTAACCCTGAAGACCTGTCAGAGGTGATGAACGATAGGGAGAAGTGGCGAGAGAGGGTCAGGGATATCCGTGCTAGTGGCACGATAAGATGATCATGATGATGATGATGAGATGGTCTCTCGTTTTTAACTTTTATTTTGTTTACTCAACTATACAACTCCTCTTCACTAAGAAATTTTCCTAATTCTATTATATTACTTTCAGCCTGTTTCATATATGCTAAAAAAAAGTGTTAGGGACAATTTTTTATCTTTGAATATGACCACTAGCTAAATCCTCTGCCGAAGAACCCTTGATATATTATTTCACAATGTTTATACAACTTTTGCTGGCAGATTAAATTGATTATCGATGAAGATTTTTGAGTTAAATCGATGCTATGAAATGAAACAAAAATGGCGTATTTAGTTAAGAAAAATGGAACAATGAAAATTATTCGAATTATACTCTAAAAGAGTTGACCTGTGTGTTAACCGAATGCCCTCGTTAAAGTGAACTAAGATTAGTATTTTATAATTAAATATCATTGATAATAATAGTAATAATAATTAGAAGGAAACGAAGATGAAAAGGAAGTTGGGCATGAAGAAGAAAAAAAGATGAACATGAAGACTATCGACAATCTCATATCTGAATATTGCTTGTAAATCCAAAGTAAAATAAAGATGTTTGCGAGTAAACGGATTGCAAATGATTACCTTAGTTAATTTGATAGCAAATTCGCTGACAAGTATGCATTGGCAATGCGTTAATTGATTTTACACTCGATAGAGCGATTATTGATTACGGGGCTTCCATAATCAGAACTAGCGAATCATTGTTTCCTGAACAGTGTTCTTCATTGGCGACCAAGATACAAGAAACAATTCGATGAAGATATATTATTTGTGAAATCTTTTTTGTTAATTAAGTCCAGTAGTATTTGATTGATGCAATTACCTTAATTAAAATACGATGTGAGGATATTTTATTTATTCTTTTTTTTTATTAATCAATACTTTTCATTCCGGCGTTTCAGATAAAGGTTCGACATTAAAATCGAGGAGAAAATAAGTATTTTGAAGCGGAATTTCTGATTTGACTTTGAAAATATAACGCGCGCACACACACACACACACACACACACACACATATATATATATATATATATATATATAGCTGTGGGGTTGAGTGAATGTGTATGTAGCGGATAAACGTGTAATGCTGTGAACAAAATACGTGTCTACAAATTAATAAATTTTATTTGTTTAAATTAAATGAAAAGACTGTTAAAAAATAGAATCCATGAAGTATTATTTTTTGAAAAAATATAATTTTAGTAGGAACGTAAGTATTCTCCAATGTTTATTGCACGAAAAAAAATTCAGACATTTAAATTAAGCAGTTTGCATTCCTTGAACATTGTTGATATACGAGGTGCATACGATAAATTTCCAGATTTTTTTTGTAGAGGCATTTAAGATTGTCGAGGAATTGAAAATTCAGTATGTTATTGCTATACGTCTTATGAGATGACTGATTATTTTTTATGATTTCAGGTTCAAAGGAACAGCTACAGCAGGAATTGGAATACACCCTACTAATTCCTGATTATCCCACCTGGTGAATTTCAAAAATGCAAGCTGGACATGAGGACACTTTAAAAGAACGATATGCAATAAAATTCTGTTTTAAACTTGGAAAAGATGCCACAGAAACGTATGGAATGCTTCAGACTGCTTTTGGAGCATCTTGCATGAATCGAGAATCAGTTTTTGAGTGGCATAAGAGATTCAAGGAAGGCAGAGAGTCTTTGAGGGATGATGAGAGGTGTGGGAGGAGTAAGGAAGTCAATAAACCAGAGTTGATTGGCCAAAGGGTTAGGGTTAGGGTTACTATGTTGAGGTTTTAAGGGAGTTCAGGAAGAGATTCCGTCGGAAGAGGTCAGCACTTTTCAAATCGGGTCAGTGGCATTTCCACTCGGACAATACACCAATCAACAACTTCATCCTTGTCACAGACTATTTGACCAAGATGGGCATCGTGACAGTTTCTCAGCCTCTCAATAGTCCAGACCTTGGTCCCTGTGACTTTTGGTTATTCCTTAAGCTCAGAGGCTGTCATTATGAGACAACTGAGGAGATGAAAGAGGCTGGGACGAAGGTCATTGATACGCTCACACATAATGACTTCCATGGGACCTTCCAGAAGTTGTTGAAACGGTACAACAAGTGCATTGCAGCCGGAGGTGATTACTTCGAAGGAGACTAGAGTTTCATGTGTGTACTATCAATAAAAGTGCCCATACGAAAAAGTCTGGAAACTTATCGTATGCACCTTATATATCTAATGGAGTAAAATCTCTTTTTGTTCGACTGTACCTATGTGGGAGAGAAAGGATATGTATACTCTAAAAATGTAAGTGGATGATGTTAGAATATTTCATCTTCAGGGAATGATTGAATAGCAATAAGAATAAATCATTGGAAACAATATTTTCATTCAATTTAGAAGAATTGAGTGATGTTGAAATTAGGTGATATCTTGCCGGAAAGAATACGAGATTTCCACACAAAAGAAACAAAGACGTGAGCTTATTTATAAGATTCAGGTAGGTTTGATATTAGATTTTTAAAAAGTTGATTTATCAATGAACCTATTTCGTTAGAATAGGTAGTTTAAGCAATAACCCTAACCCTAACCCTTTGGCCAATCAACTCTGGTTTATTGACTTCCTTACTCCTCCAACACTTTTCATCATCCCTCAAAGACTCTCTGCCTTCCTTGAATCTCTTTAAGCAATAGTTTAAGTGATATCTTGCCGGAAAGAATACGAGATTTCCACACAAAAGAAACAAAGACGTGAGCTTATTTATAAGATTCAGGTAGGTTTGATATTAGATTTTTAAAAAGTTGATTTATCAATGAACCTATTTCGTTAGAATAGGTAGTTTAAGCAATCTAGAAGGGAAAAAATTTCTTAAATTATTTTGAGTTTTATCTTTTAATTCCGTGCAACAGGTCAGAGAAGTTTTAAACGATGCTTAAGCACCGATTGGTTTGTTTGTTTGTTGGTTGGTTGGTTGGTTTTCTTGGTTCAAAGGCATATCAACCAGCCTTTGTAGGTGGTTTCATCCCTAATCCATTTTTATATAAATAATCAGTTCTATTTTACAGTTTGATTTTCAAAATCATTTCTATTCAAAGCAATTTAGTCAAAAAGTTCTAATTCACACAATTCAGTTTAGCATGAGTATAGATTTTTTCCACACACAGTTAAATATCAAAACAGTTCCCTTCCTAATAATTCCCTTTAGCGTTGTACAGTTTTAATGTCAAAAGAAATTCTATTCAAGACAATTCAGTTTAGCATAAGTACGCAGGTTACTTGTCAAAACAGTTCGATTTTAAGCAATTCCTTTGAGCATAAGTACGCAGTTTAAATATCAAAAGTGCTATTTCAAGTAGTTTAGTTTAGCATAAATACGCAGATTAATTCTATTTAACCCATAAATAGGACCTTATCAGGTGTTACCAATCAGGGCCAGAGTGGACCTGGGAGCGATTGAATTTTGTAAGGTCAAATATTCTCAATGACCATACGAAATTCCAAAAATTAATTAAGAATCCCACCAACCAACTAAAATCAAAAGTTAATAAACTAATCATTGCTAATAATGCTGAACTTAATAGCACAAAACTACCCCAAATTAATTGGGGATTATAAACCCGGCTATCTTTACGGGACCGTAAAAATACATAAACCTAATCATCCTCTATCACAAATACCTACACCAATTTATTAACTAAAAAAAACAATAAAACAGCTTATTTCACCATACTTGCCTGGCAAATACAACACAAAATCTACACATGAATTAATTCAAGTTCTTCATACAATTAAACCCAATAATGCAATATTAGCCTCACTGGATGTAGAAAATTTATTCACTAATACACCTGTTAAGGAAACAATTGATATTATCATAAATAATATTTAACATAACCCCTCTCTCCCTCCTCTTAAAATCAACCCTAATATACTTCGGAAACTACTCCTAACATGCACTACTGAAGTTCCATTTCATGACCATCTTGGTAATATTTATATTCAGACAGATGGCGTATCTATGGGGTCTGTCCTGGGCCTAATTTTCAGTAATTTCTACTTGTCCGACCTCGAAAATAGAATTTTTAATAGCGAAAAAAAAACCAATATACCTAAGATATGTTGATGATATCCTTATTCTTGCTAATAATATTAACGAAATCAACATATTACAAGACACCTTCCAAAAACATTCAGTCCTTAATTTTACTTATGAACGAAAGGAAAACAATAAAATTTCCTTTTTAAAAGTTCTCATTGATACTAACATAATTAATAATTTCACTACCTCTACTTACAAAAAACCCTCTACTCATAACTCCTGTACCCTCAACTTTAAAAGTGAATGCCCCTTCAGATATAAAAAGAAATTATTAATAATCTGATATCCCGTGTCAAACGGATCTCCACCTCCAAAACATTATTTTATAAAGAGGAAGAAAACATAAAACAGGCTCTCATCAATAATGGGTTTCCTAACTATATTGTTGATGAACAAATTAAACGTATGATTAAAAAATGTTAACCAACAAAATAAACACTGTACTACTCCACCCAGTCAATAAACATATATCAAACTTATTTTACCGTAACCAAATGCACTACAATTATAAATAAGACTAAAAAATATTGAAAACTTTGACTCATAGAGACATACTCCTTACTGATCCTAATAAAAAGATAAAACTTATTATATATTATAATAAATTTAAAACCTTCAACTTGGTCATTAGAAATAATTCCGCTCCCTCGATTGGAGTTTTGCAAAAAAAAACAAAACCTTAATGCACCTTTCTGATACATGTTTAATAGCTCAGCATTTAAAAAACATACATGCCCAACAAAAGAATTACTGAAAATTCTCACCGACAACACAACAATATTAGAACATCAAAATAATAAACAAAAACTACAGATTCTTGAAGCACTAATATAAGAAACATGCAACCGACATTTAACAAAATTAATTTTCAAAACAGTGCTAATGTACTTTAATGTCATTAGATGCTAAAACTATTAGAGAAACCAATTTAAAATCAAACGCTATACTCTCCAAAGGTAAAGACGCTCTTACATAGTAGTAAACTGCAAAAACAAAAGTTACATCACTTTTGTCATAGATCCTCCTCTGATGATGGCCCAAGGTCAGGCAGAAAGTACTAGAGATATATACAACTATGGACAATACATAAATCAATTCCCGCCGAATACGATGAAAGCAATACGGCAATACGAACGGATCCAGAAGAAAATATGTAGACAGAAAATGTCTTTTATGTTCTACAAAATTTGTGTATATATATATATATATATATATATATATATATATAGATATTAAAGGGAGGATGGAAATAGGAATTTTAAAGTAGAATTTCCGATTTAACTTTGAAAATATAAAGATTTATAGGAAAAAGAAACGACTTCGCATACTACCTGTAAAGTAAAACACACACACACACACACACACAGAGACTCTCCAAATTATATCGCACTTGGTTCGCCACCAAGTGATTTTGTGACAACCATCACTGTTCCATATATATATATATATATATATATATATATATATATATGAAAGAAAAATACATTAAACATAATTTGTTTGTGACAGCACTATCAGAAACAGCAGGAAAAGTAAATATTTGACAAAAAATTTTGTTTCATATTTATTTTTCCAGGTGTCTTTAACATTGGTGATATATATATATATATATATATATATATATATATATATATATATATATATGTATATACGAGGATAATTAAATAAGTTTCCAGACTATTTTCTCATGGGCGTTTTTATTGATAGTACACACATGAAACTCTAGTCCCTTTCGAAGTAATCTCCTCCGGTTGCAATCCTTTTGTTGTACCGTTGCGTAAAATTCTAGAAGGCTCCAGGGAAGTCATCTTGTGTGAGTGTGTTAATGACCTTCGTCAAAGCCTCTTTCATCTCCTCAGTTGTCTCATAACGACAGCCTTTGAGCTTAAGGAATAACCAAAAGTTACAGGGACCAAGGTCTGGACTATTGGGAGGCTGAGGAACTGTCTTGATGCCCATCTTTGTTAAATAGTCTGTGACAGGGATGAAATTGTGGAATTGTCCTGGTGGAAATTTCACTGACCCGATTTTAAGAGTGTTGGCCTTTTCCCAAGGAATCTATTCCTGAACTTCCTTAAAACCTCAACTTAGTAAGCCTAACCCTTTGACCAATCAACTCTGGACTATTGACTTCCTTACTCCTCCCACACTTTTCATCATCCCTCAAAGACTCCCTGCCTTCCTTGAATCTCTTATGCCACTCAAAAACTTATGCTCAATTCATGCAAGATGCTCCAAAAGCAGTCTGAAGCATTCCATACGTTTCTGTGGCATTTTTTCCAAGTTTAAAACAGAATTTTATTGCATATAGTTCTTTTAAAGTGTCCTAACGCCCAGATTGCATTTTTGAAATTCACCAGGTGGGATAATCAGGCTTTACTCGGGTGTATTCCAATTCCTGCTGTAGCTGTTCCTTTGAACCTGAAATCATAAAACATAATCAGTCATCTCATAAGATGAATAGCAATAAGATACTTTTTGAATGCACTATATATAAACACACACACACACACATATATATATATATATGCTCTTCTTCTTACAAATAGTAATGTACACGAAAAGGTTACATCACTTTTATAATACATCCTCCCCTGATGATGTCCCCAAAGTCACGCAGAAAGTACTCGAGAAATAAACAATTATGGAAGATATATCAATTAATTCCCGCCGACTAGTATAAGATCAATACAGTAATTTGAAAGGATCAGCAAGAAAATATGTTGACAGAATATATATATATGCTTAGTTGGTCAAAAGAGTCTCTTAACTACAACGCCTTCAAGGTGTTCATCGACAAAAAGGAAGAGCAATGGCACAGTCGTGTTTGCTTTGGTTACTTTCGTTAATGACATATTAACCTTCATGGGTTATTTAATGCCAAAGCCATCCCTCCAGAAGAACGACTGATGTAATTTTAACCCAGAGCTAGAGGTTCAAGTGATTCATACTATTCCAAACGATATTAGTCCGAAAGAGAACGTAACAGTCCACTTTCAATTTGTACTCGATTTGACTGATGTCACCATTTGGCACGTTAGCCACTACACTACGAGGAATTCCAAGATGAGACTGAGTTATTTGAGGAAGAAGATTTCGATCTCGGGCATTGAAGGAAACGTATTTGAAGATTAAGTCTCATCGTCTGTCCCTATAATCAGAGAGCGACGATATGTCGATGATGATGACGTTCCTTCATAGACGAAGAAAACTCCTCTGTCTTGCTATTTTTCTTACCAGTTTGAAGGAAATTAAATTTGAAAGAAAGAAATTTATTAAAAAAATTATACACATGTTTCTGTCTTTTAAGTGGTTCATTCATTTTATATATATAAATGGTGAATTCAATAAGTTTCGAGAATTTTTTGGTATAGGAATATAAAATTGTTGTAGACTCATAAAAATTCAGTATGTTATTGCTATACATCTTATGAGATGACTGACAAAGGAGATTACTTCGAAGTGGACTAGAGTTTCATGTGTGTATTATCAATAAAAGTCCCAATACGAAAAAGTCTGTAAACTTATTTAATGATCCTCGTAGTTTTCTTGACATAAAAAACCTTTTTTATCATTCTGAGCATTAGGACTATTGTCTTCTTCTTTTGTGTTATATTCACAACGTTTCGGCCGATATCTCTTCCGGTCTTCTTCAGGTGTTTGTCGATCTCAGGAGCCTACACTGAACTTCGAATCGAACCCTTCGTTTAATGCAAGAGGATAGATTGTTTTTTATTCAGTTAACCCTAACCGGTTACAAGGGTTCAGATATGACAAGTTGTCCTTGTTATTTACCTGTTGTCAGGATTGAACCTGCAACCCCCGCATCATTTCACTTAGAAGCATTTTCACTAAACAAAGAAGTTTATAATATATATATATATATATATATATATATATATTTCTTTAAGAAAAACCAAATTCATTCTAGAATATATCATCATCATCATCATATCGTGCTGGCAGCACGGATATCCCTGACCCTCTCTCGCCACTCCTCCCTATCGTTCATCGCCCTAGGCAGGTCTTCAAGACAACATCCTGTATCCTCACACAGCTGCTGAATGTACGTTCGTGCTGGTCGTCCTGCTTTTGCGCGGCCGTGTGTGGGGATCCATAAGAGTACATCTCTTATGAGTTCATCTCTGCTTCTCCAGCAATGTCCTGCATGTCTGGTTCTCCTAACTTGAATAGATTTCGTGATAGGGGACAGGTGGCCGTACAGTTGGTGTCTTGTGGGGTGCCGCTGCCAGGACTTGTTGAGGATTGCACGCAGCATTCTTGTGTAATTGCCATCTAGTTTCTTCTCCAGCCGTTTTGTTAGCGTCCATGTAGTGCATCCATATAGCAGTATCGATGTGACCGCTGCCTGGAAGAAACTGCGTTTCATTTTATCGGTTAGGTCTGATTTCCATATAGTCGATAGCCTATTGATAGCTGTCCATGCTTTCGTTAACCTCGTTTCGATATATATATATATATATTTCTTTAAGACAAAACAAAAGTGGTCACATTAGGATTATGAATTTATTCCCATCCTGTTATCTGTTTTTGTTATAAATCAAAAACACGAAAAAAATTAACAGAACTTCTTAAGATCTTATGGATAAAATAATTCAGAATAGACACGGGAGGAAAGGGTGGTAAGGGATAGAAGAGGGGTGAAGTGTTATCTCCTCATTTAGTCCTCTTCCAGTTTTATTTATTTATTTATTCTATTTTATTGCCGGTTGGAATTATAGTAGTTCATTTTTTTAATCTTAATTTATTATTTTTTTTTACTTAAGACTCCATAATTACTTACTAAATTAGATAATTAACTTTTTTATAATAACTTTACGTAAGAAAACAGTAATACTTATATTAGTTTCGAACGTATTAATTCAGTTACCCTTTTTTTTACATGTACGTATACAAGATAAGTTTTTTTCAAATTTTTTTTTAAAATTTTATTTTTGTTTATTTATCTTAATTCTCAATTTAATCCTATGTTTTTTAAAACC